>OY787663.1:25932111-26532111 GCA_963678985.1 Spisula subtruncata
TGCGGTGCATCACCTCACATTCAGAAGGCTCAACTACTCTGGGTTAGTCGATGCGGTGCATCACCTAACATTCCAAAATGAACAACCTTGTGTGAGCCAATGCGGTGCATCACCTCACATTCAGAAGGCTCAACCACTCAGGGTTAGTCGATGCAGTGCATCACCTAACCCTCCAAAATGAACTACCTTGTGTGAGCCGATGCGGTGCATCACCTCACATTCAGAAGGCTCAACTACTCAGTGTTAGTCGATGCAGTGCATCACCTAACCCTCCAAAATGAACAACCTTGTGTGAGCCGATGCGGTGCATCACCTCACAATCAGAAGCCTCAACTACTCAGTGTTAGTCGATGCAGTGCATCACCTAACCCTCCAAAATGAACAACCTTGTGTGAGCCGATGCGGTGCATCACCTCACAGTCAGAAGCCTCAACTACTCAGTGTTAGTCGATGCAGTGCATCACCTAACCCTCCACAATGAACAACCTTGTGTGAGCCGATGCGGTGCATCACCTCACAGTCAGAAGGCTCAACACAGTGAAACAACAATTCAGGATTAGTCAGGATACAATTCAGTATGTTCAACAGTTCAGAGTGAGTTGATGCGGTGCATCACCTCACAGTCAGATGGCTCAACAGCTTAGGGTTAGTTTAGGCATAGGCTCAACAAATCACAGTGAAACTTCAACAACTCAGGGTTAGTCGATGCGGTGCATCACCTCACAGTCAGAAGGCATCACCTAAGAGGCAGTGAAATTTCAACAATTCAAGGTGAGTTGATGCGATGCATCACCTAAGGTAGGTAAATATTGAATAACTCGATGGAAGGTGATGCATTGCATCGCCTAACTCATGTGAGTTAGCCAAATTCAGCCAATTGAAAAAAAAAAGTCTTCTCCATAATTAAAGGACTTTTCCAATTTCAAATAATACTCTGTTATTAATTATCTTGAAGATTTTAACTAAACTTTTCCAAGAATTTATATTGTAAGACAAAGAGCACTACTATGTACTGTAGCATTTGGGTTGATGCCCATTTGACCTTTAGACCAGTTTCATATATTAAGCCAGCTTTTGTCACTGACATGCACTGCACAATTAGTAAAATGCATGAAAGTGCAGTATTATAGGTTCATGTCTTATTGTAGTCTATGATTTGCACAAAATAACATGCCATTGAGGTCCATATTGTGTGAATGAAGGAACACACTGTCCCTCTGTCCTTCTCCCCCAGGTACCAAATTGAACAAGGAGGGTTCAAATGTTTAACTGTCCTTGTCTCTCAGGTGTCCTCAGTCCATATTGTTCTTGCAAACAAACAGGAAGTTTTAAATGCCATACATTCTTTGTTTTCGTTGTACAATTAACAAATCAATACGGTTGCCTTTGACATTTCTGTATTTATAACTGTCCTGATATTGTATGCTGAGATTGAGAATGTCTCTCCAATTGCTTCTCTTAGGTTAACCTTTACTACAGTGTCTCTTGAGCATGTGTTTATTTGTCCTTTAGGTTGCATTGTTTCTATTTTAAGGTAGAAAGTTATTGCATGATTGCCTTGGTTCCAGGAATCACACCTGATTTGAAGAATTCTTTATATGTGTTTATGTCACAGTTTGTGCTATATATGGCATTGCTGTTTGCGGCGTTGCTGTATATGGAATCGCTGCACATGCATATACTAGTATGCAATAATACTATATATGGTGTTGCTGTATTTGACATTGCTGTATATGGCACCAATACCATATATGGTGTTGCTGTATTTGACATTGCTGTATGAGGTACTAATACTATATATGGTGTTGCTGTATTTGACATTGCTGTATATGGTACTAATACTATATATGGTGTTGCTGTATTTGACATTGCTGTATATGGTACTAATACTATATAATTTATGATGTTGCTGTATTTGACATTGCTGTCTTTGGCACCAATGCTATATATGGTGTTGCTGTATTTGACATTGCTGTCTTTGGCACAAATACTATATATGGTGTTGCTGTATTTGACATTGCTGTATATGGCATTTATTCTATATGGTGTTGCTGTATTTGACATTGCTGTATATGGCATTTATACTATATATGGTGTTGCTGTATTTGACATTGCTGTATATGGCACTTATGCTGTATATGATTTTGTTTATAGTACTGAATTGCTGTTAATGGCATTGTGATGCTATATATGGCAGTCCACTGGCAGTGGCATTAATGTTTTATATAGCATCGCTATTTATAGCATATGACATACTTCTCAGTTTATGGCACAAATTAAATATACTAGGACATATTTAATGTAAAAAAGGTGTACTGCCACAGTATTGCAATGTATTAACTTACAGGTTTTCACATGTCCTGACTTACACCAGTCCTGGTACTCTGAAATTCTGGTATTTCAGTGAGGTTCAGAAAATCGTACTGACTGCTCAAAATGATGTTATTTGATCAGGAATGTCGAAAATTATAAAACAATGCATCAGATTATGTTATACATACAACATACGGCATGATATTCTATATTTAGATGCATATTTTGTAATGTCCTGTACTGCATTATAATTAGGTAATTATAATAGCATTCATTATTCTAATGTCACACAGTGTTTTATGTACTATGCCAGGGATGTAGCTAGGACCTTAGCAATGTGTAGGCCCGTAGGTAAAGACCGAAGAAGTAGGGGGGTCCAAGGGCATGCTCCCTCCGATGTTTTTATTCCTTGAAAGGTACTGGTGCGTTTTGACGTATATTAAGCAGATCTTTCAGGTTAAACTTAAATTATTTTTTTCTCGTAATGATGTGTAGGCCCGGGCCTAATGGCCTAGCGGCAGCTACGCTACTGTATGCTGCTTTAAGTTATTTCAATTTTGTGATGTTTAAGTGTGTGCTTAAATTTCTCATTATCCACTGTAGAAGTTATTGGAATGACGAATTTTCAGCAAGGGCACACGAAATGGACAAATGTGGAACAATAGGGGCTCATAGGAATTTCTTAACGATTCATTTACATATCTGTCTTAACAAGCCATTTATTTATAGCCAAATCTGACCTAGAGTGCACGAGATGTGATAAATTGGATGCTCATTTTACTCATGCTGGAAGGTTTATTGCTGGCTCTGCCCTTATATGTCTATGATTCATGCTTCCACTATTCATGATAGCTTTAACGTTCTACACAAGGAAATCTGGAAGGGAAATCTCGAAAATCTTCCCTGTGATCATAAATTGATCAGTACATAAAAATAGCGCTGATCTAATGTGATACTGCGTCATTACTTCAAGAAATGGGAATTCTGTTCCAGGCCGTTCATTGTCGCTTACTTTCCATTCCAACAATCGATAGATTTAAATGTGATATACAGTCTCAAATCCATGTAACTGTCTTGCTGTGCTTTTCAAATTATAATAACGTTATTGACTTGTTGTAATGCAGCAAGATTCTTGTCAGATAGGGAATTGTGGGTAGTGTAGGGGAATGGTGCCGCCTTGTATTGGATTTGATTTATAGTACTGATGACATGAGCATGCTTCCATTAAGGAATTGTATTGCACAATAGTTTTATTGACCAACACTCTTTTGATTGTGGGTAAATATCCTGGGGATTGGAAAGTGATGGGGAAAATATAGAAAATACCCCCATAGACAGTTTTACTGATGAATATGTTCTCTACACTATTATAGAGCTGGCTGTCTACATTCCCTGCTCCGAGAGCCATCTACTGGCAGAGCCAGGGAAACGGCTGCTGTGCCAGCACTGCCAGAGGAATATTCAGATTTTTTCTCCGAACCAATACCCCGGGGTCAATATTTAGTTGTCCAGGCCTGGGGAAATACTGGAGATTTTTCCATCAGCAGTCCCCTGTAGGGCTTTGGAAGGGCGGGGGTTTTGACTACCCAAAAGTAAAGATCCTGGCCCATCCCCAGGGGTGGGGGAGGCATGGATGCAACTGACTGGTGCATTACAGTATTTTGGGACAATCTACATTTTTATAAACATTTTTATATATAGAAACTATTGTTTCTGGTGCGGCATTTAGCCATTGTTTTCCTAACCATTCTTCAATTAGACTACAATTGCAATAATTTGAGAATAATAAAGTCTTCCATGCTGACCTAAATCTGACAAACAATTTGGATCAGTACCAGATTTTAGAAGTTTGTAGTCGTTTATCATTTGATTTTTTGTTCTCTCCTGTGTTTTCTGTGAGAGTTTGAATTATGTTACAAGACAGTTTGAATTGGAATAACATGAGCAATCGATTGAATTAAAATACCATAATAATATCTATTTTTTCTCTATTTTATATGCAACTTAGCTAGTTTATGCTCATTGATACCCCTTCCTTTCTATGACGAGGGGGAGTATTGCTTTGCTCTATTTGTAGTTTAGTCTGTCTGTCTATAGACCATTTGAAAGTTTTCCGTCCAATTAAATTCAAGAGCACTTGACCCTAGGATCCTCAAACTTTATATGGAGATACTCATCATCAATGGCCTTGATCTTTGGGGGATTTAGAGACTGTTTGGTGATGCAACGAATCAGAGTGCGATACCTGGGAGCTCTTTCCAAATAGACTCTTTGGTTTGTGTTGTACAGCAACAATACATGTGGAGGTGTTGCCTCTGGGTTACCATCCAAAATGCCATAAATCTTCCCTGGCCAAGAACATGAAGAATTGAACCTAGTGAGGCATTGTTTCTATCCGTACCCTGGTAGTCATGAGCGTTATCCACATAACAACCATGCAGCACCAAAACTCATTGTATGAATACTGGAGGTTTATCTTTTGTTTCCAGATGTGTATGTTTATATACCTATTGCCTTATTGTAACAGACTTGGAGGGAGAGAGCATGTTTTGTTATCTATAGAAAGTATAGTGTTTAATTGTTTATCTTAACTGTTGTAATGAGAAATTATATGGCTCATTTAGGCATCTGTCGTTGGATCGTTTTCCAGGTTCTGTTTTATGTTTATTTCTACACCCAGACTGGGTCACGTTTCTCTAGTTTTCTACATCATTAACAGAGATATTGTTGTCAATATTGTAGATACAGTCTAGAAATCTTCTCATCATCATATGTCTGTCTTCCTGTATAGTCATGTTTATTGGAGTTGGCTTAGTAAATATAATATCCATAGTTCTAGACATGGATTTGTTTCATCCATTACCATGGCAACTTTCTCCTACATTATATAGAATCCAACTTAGATAAATTAGAAATACTCACTTCAGTCTACAGTGGCTCCAATGTCGTCTACAGTAGATATACGATGCTAAAATGTACCTGTATGCATGACACATGGGACACATCACTAATATGTGTTTTACCTTAATTAGTAATCAATTTCAGATATCATCACTTTTTCACAATCCGTTATGTTAAATGTTTATTTCGAACGAGGGGACAACTGGGTTATCAAACTGAAAAGATTTCCTTAATCACAATTTGGTTATTTAAGGCGCTTGTTTTTTCACAATTTGAAATTTAACCATGTTTCTGTTTTGAGAATTTTCACGCTTACTTTGCACAAAATGGAAGGAATCAGGCCTCTTCAAAAATCAGTGAAAAAAGTCGTGGAAGCTGAGGTTGGATGCAGAATGTGCTGAGTGATGTTTTTGCTGTAGTAATTCTAATTGCCAGCATTTAGTTTTTGTGGTATCTGTACAGATTCTTCACATTATTAGTTAGACCTTCTCTAGAAGTCACATTAATTAAGAGTTGCTGGTAGTTGAATCACAGTCACTAGAAGTAATAAAGTCACCAGAGCATTGAAAAAAGTAAAAATGTCTTTAATTAAAGTGGGTTGAGAAGAAATTCTAGAGAGCTGGATTTAAATGAGATCTTTACTTTGAGTGTTTCTGGGTGTTTAAAATGAAAGAATTTCCATGAAGTCAATAGTTGAAGACTATTCATTTGTTAAAGATACATATATGTGCTTATGTATTGACTTTGTGAAAATTTTGTCATTCTGAATGAAGTTATAGAGCCCTGGAGACGATCACTATACTGTATTACTTAATAATATTGTAGAAAAAGTGTAAATGAGTGGAACACACCGATATAGATGGTTCGGATTTCAATTCTTTTACTATATTTATGACCAACGTTTCGACTATGATTATGATATTATATATTATTCTTTCCCTTTCTCAGCAGGTCAGTACGATCGGCCTTCCATGAACATTTAAAAACATCGCTGATTTTCATCCACATGTGGAGAAGTTACCTGTTCCTTGTGGAACCTTGAGTAAGTTAGTACAGGTTATAGGATGCAATCCAGGAAAACATTCTAAATAAATTGGCTGGAAATCAATATTGTTCATTAATTTCAATTCTAACACAGTCTATTTTTAGCACCGTGTAAACGTATAGGACTGTACCGTGGTTAAATTTCCGGTATATCACAGTTTTTGCCGTACTACTTTTGGCTGTTGAATTACCTCCCACGTATAAATAAGGCTTTTTATGAATGGAATTTACGTCTTGTTTATCAAATGACGTCATGGATTTATGACGTTTATTAGGCGTCAACGTAAACGTGACGTTGTGCGAACTTTTATTTGCGTAGCGTACTTTCTTAATTTATTTAATTATATCCGTATTATTGCAACAGCAATTGCATTTATCGATTCATTTTAGTTTTTATGAAATACATAGTTTGGAATGAGCTCTAGTTATGCCTCTGTTTAAATGAAATGAGCAAAAAAAATATTCCAGGGGTGGAGGTTTTATTCTTTAAACAGCGGAAGTTGTCTATAGCAACACGACAAACAACACATCACTCTGCAATAAAAATGAGTCCATATGAAATTGCGCATATTACACGTGTTAGAATGCAAATAGATCTTAGTTTTCCGTGATATACCGGCCAATATATCACGGTTTGTCGTTCACATGCATAGTTATTAATCACTCAGGCCTACGGCCTTCGTGATTAATTCCTACGCATATGAACTCCAAACCGTGATATATTGGCCGGTATATCACGGAAAACTAAGATCTATTTCCTAAATTAACAATTTTATTAGGAAAACTATTTCAAATTAACAATTTTATTAGCACAACTGGAATTTGAACCCATGTATCTGGGTTACAATCTTGGACACCATTCACCGCTGGACAACGGCCATAGGTCCCTTAACAGTGTTGAGAGTTTTGGAGGAATGGGTATACAGTCTCTTCAAGTGAAATTAAATCTTTTAACAAACCAAATTTTAACATGAAAACAGCCCGGAGAGGTTTTCCTTCATGATCAGATGTCAGACATATTTCCTGGCGCTACATTTCTATAGGATCTCGTGTTTTATAGAAACATTGTAGCAGCTTCGCTTTAGGTCAGTACTCTGACAGATTGAATAATGATAGAATTTAGTTGCCCTGCTTCTCTCGTGAATTATGCATAACACGAATAGAGAATAATGTAGACCTTTCTTAGAACATGCATAAAATTCTGTTGTCATGGAAATCAGAAAAGTTTAAAATTGGAATGTCTGTGACTTGGAGAATTCATTACTATTGATCAGTATTGATCGCTCGTTCTGTGATGTAACTGCAATTGCTTGTCTGTTCTATCGTGCATTTATTGAAAAATATTTCACATTGAAAACGTTGATGTTGGTAATATTGATTTGTATTTACACATGAAGAGAGGAGGAGTTCATTTAACTTGGATCAACAACATACAGTCATACCGGTGCATGTGGTAGTACACATAACAATATATTAGTTGTCATACTCCAGGCAACTGAAATATTGTCTGTTCAAATGTTGGATGAGTGAAAAAAAGAAGAAATGTTTTACGTAGTTGATTTAGTTGTATTTCAAGATAACACAGTAACAGATACTGGTTAGATGCACATGTCTACAATTCCCCTGGTACCACCATGTTTAAATTGCATTTGTAATTACAGATTTAGAATTTCCCATGGGGGGAGCAATTGTCCTCCCACTCTATCCCCACATTAGAACAGATTGCTCATTTGTTGGTGATACTAGTGTATGTGACTTCAGAGAGACTCTCATATGAGAGCTCTTGTTGACCTTGTATTGTTAAGTCTTTCTTAGTTACCCTTGGTTACATAAGGAAGTCGGTTGACATGAAGCAGTGTTTCTCTTGGTTACCCTAGATTACAAAAGGAAGTCGGTTGACATTGAGTTGTGTTTCCCTTGGTTACCCTAGGTTACATAAGAAAGTCAGTTGACATTAAGTAGTGTTTCTCTCGGTTACCCTAGATTACATAAGGAAGTTGGTTGATCTTGTGTAGTGTTTCTCTTGGTTACCATAGGTTACATAAGGAAGTCGGTTGACATTAAGTAGTGTTTCTTTCGGTTACCCTAGGTTACATAAGGAAGTCGGTTGACATTAAGTAGTGTTTCTCTCTGCTACCCTAGATTACAAAAGGAAGGCGGTTGACATTTAGTTGTGTTTCTCTTAGTTACCCTAGGTTACATAAGGAAGTCGGTTGACCTTGTGTAGTGCTTTCTCTTGGCTACCCTTGGTTACATAAGGAAGTTGGTTGACCTTGTTTAGTGCTTTCTATTGGTTACGCTTTCTATTAGATGCCCTTGGTTACAAAAAAAAATTGTTTGACCTTGTATAGTGCTTTCTATTGGTTGACCTTGTGTAGTACTTTCTCTTGGTTGTCTTTAGTTACACAAGAAATCAGTTGACCTTGTGTATAGATCTACAACGACCTTCGAAATATGACCCCTGGACCAGTCCATATACCAAGGTTGAAACGATATTTACCGTTATTTTATGAAAAAGTACGGATAGGTTTGAGAAAATCTCACTTTATTTCTAGTTGGCAACGTGGCTTAGTGGATAAACTGTTCTCTTGTCAGAAACATACTTTTATATAGACTGTGGGTTCGAGTCTGGTGCTATACTCATTTTCAATAATTAAATTTCTATTTCAATATTTTTTTTATCGTTTTACGTTTATATTTTAATTCTTAATATTTGATTAATTTTACGTTTTATAACTAATAAAAAAACGCTTTGTTTCCATTAAATTAACTTAGTCTGGATATTGTATTTATTGCGTCATTGGCTACGCTGCAATCGCCATTTTAAGAATTTTCAGTAGAAACGTCATAATTAGCTAATGGTGTATGTTGTCAGTTGTCTGTGTGGTGCAGCGGTCATAGTACATCGCTATCAATCGTCTATTTTGTTCTTTCCAGTGTGAGTTCGGACCCACTAACTAACAGTTTTTTATTTAATAAACTTATGCTTACATTAATGCTATATGCATCCATTGTATTACCTGATTATGATCACATATCATTATATTTTTTTCTATTCATAGTTTGCGTAAATTTTTTTCAAAGACCTAAATTACTTTTTTTCAAATATTCATTGTATCAATTATACAATGTGTCAGAATCAGTGTAAGTATCAATTGAATTACAAGTTACGACGCTGAGAAAACCTTATATGCAGTCTATATGTTAGCTCTTGTCAGTCTGACAACCCCCTCTCACACTCTGGCAAGCAAAAACTTCAGTCCTATTTCCTTCTCATCCATACAAAACCTATGTACGTTCTCGATGAGATCTTTCGCGTCGTCGCTATATCTATGTACCAGCTATGACATATGTCTTATGTGCTTTTTACGCACTGGAAGTTTTTATAATTATGCATCTCTTTGTAAATAGACAAGCATGAAAAATGTTTGCCGAGCAAAAATTAAAAAAAAATATAGTAGAATGGGATTCGAACTCTTTCGTTCAGTTTTGAAGTTTACGTATTCACAGTCGCTTAGCAGACTGGGCTATGCACTCTTCTTGATATGTCAATTCTTAATGTACCCTTTATTACTAAATACACCCCTATAACCTGGATTACTCGAAAGTTAAAAGTACATTTACGCCCGAGTGATTGTTGTAGATCTATAGTGCTTTCTCTTGGTATCTTGGTTACATAAGGAAGTCAGTTGACCTTGTGTAGTGCTTTATCTTGGTTACGTGAGGAAGTCAGTTTACCTTGTGTAGTGCTTTCTCTTGGTATCTTGGTTACGTAAGGAAGTCGGTTGACCTTGTGTAGTGCTTTCTCTTGGTATCTTGGTTACGTAAGGTAGTCGGTTGAGCTTGTGCAGTGCTTTCTCTTGGTATTTTGGTTACATAAGGAAGTCGGTTGAGCTTGTGCAGTGCTTTCTCTTGGTATCTTGGTTACATAAGGAAGTCGGTTGACCTTGTGCAGTGCTTTCTCTTGGTATCTTGGTTACATAAGGAAGTTGGTTGACCTTGTGTAGTGCTTTCTCTTGGTATCTTGGTTACATAAGGAAGTCGGTTGAGCTTGTGTAGTGCTTTCTCTTGGTATCTTGGTTACATAAGGAAGTCGGTTGAGCTTGTGTAGTGCTTTCTCTTGGTATCTTGGTTACATAAGGAAGTCGGTTGACCTTGTGTAGTGCTTTCTCTTGGTATCTTGGTTACATAAGGAAGTCGGTTGACCTTGTGTAGTGCTTTCTCTTGCCGTCTGTTGGTTGTTGGTTACGTAGGGTAGTTGATTGAGCTTGTGCAGTAGGTCAACATTTATGTGGCTTTGGTATTCAGTAATGTTGTGTAATTATTGTCATTGTGGCTTTATTTATAAACAATTGCTAAACATTTGCCCAAATACCATCGATCAGAGATGTGTAGGTTTTGACTTGGCAGTACAGTAAGTCAGACATGTTAATTTGATGAGGCGGTATAAGTATGGAACAAGACTTACTAATGTGACACTTAAGTATCATTTTGAATAATTTAGAATGGAAAGTCAGACATCTGTTTCCCGGACAATGGCAGATAAATTGTGGATACTATGTTTATATGCAATTACACTTAAGTTTGGCAACATATTAATTAGAGATGCAGGCTATGTGTACTATAATTGGTACAGGTACTACAAGACATACTTGAACCTTCTAATTTAGTATTTACATTCTGAGTGCTTAATTAGTTTGTTCTAAACGAGCTTCTGTCTGAACAGAACCAAGTAACTGTATGACTTGTATTAAAGCTAATTGAGTAAACATCATTCAGTGCGGAGGGCTACATAAGTATATTTCTGTCATCGTGGAGAATTTTTTCTCTCCAATTATCAAATGGTACAGTTGCAACATAGACATGATTGCATCAAGAAGCTGACATTAACAATTCAAACATGTAAGTTATATCACGTGACAAATAACATGCATTGTTTTATGCTGCGGCTGTGCAGGGTTTTCCCTAAGAAGTTTCATATGAGGGTCCCTTGACCCTTAAGGTTTATATTTAGGGAGTCCCTGAGAAATTTTGAAGGTCCCTTCTTAAACGGTAATGCATTTCAAGTTCATAATTACAGTGAGTATCAAGTTTGTAAATAAATAAAACAGCAAAGTGCACCGCAAGACTAAGTGCAATAAATAGCAGACAGAAAAATGTTCTAGCTGGAATGAAATTGTCTAACGAGGGATCCTATTGGGGGTCCCAAGGATGCACATTAATGCAGAAATGAGGGTCCCAAGCCACAAAGTTGCGTCAGGGACGCAGAAAACCTACATCAGGGAAATCCCTGGCTGTGATCTACTGATGCAGGAGACAAATAGTGATTTGTCCAGTCTGTCTGTTCTTTCCTTCATTTGTCCGTCCCATTGAAAATGAAAACCGATACTTTCAAGTCCTTAAGGCATTGCTTTTAAACTTGGCATACTTCTTTACCATCATAATGATATAAACACCCAACATTGCAGAAGCCATGTAACTCTATCTATCATTTCACCACAATTATAGCCCCTTATTGACTAAGCTAGTTATTACAGACATTGAGGCTTCTACTCAGAGCATAATCGTTTATTCAACGCAGTCTTATTTATTATGTAATGTAAAAACATTTATTGCTCTTATAAGTATAGCAGAAAAATACAATTGATTTAGGCAGTGAATCAATAGCTATGACCTTAACTAAGATACAAACAATATAACCCACACAAAACAGTGATCGACCCAAATGCATTTATTGATGCAGTATACCGAAAGCATTAAGTGTCGTCAGATTCTCATGTCGGTACGAATCAAGCTTTAAATTGTACGAAGACGAGTGTTTTACGCTAATCAGTCCTGACTTGCAATGATCTGTTATGATCGAATGTGTAACATTACTGAATATTTGCATTGCATTATTTAAAATGGTTCGCTGTTATAATGACGCTTCTTGCATAATTGTTGCCATAGCGTAATGTTTATTACGGTAGCAGTTGTTGAAAGTTTCTATGTTGCTGTAGAGAAGGTGGTGATGCTGGTGGTTAGGATCAATACAAAATCATTTTCTTACCATTATGTAAGTCCCTGGATAGTCCCTGGATAGTGATGATGAAGGGTATACTTTATATTGTACGTCATCATGGCTAAAATAGCTTCAGTCTGCCAGTGTACTAGTGTAAATTACATTATTTCTTCATCTTATTCTCAACAGAAGCACAATTAATATCTCGAAGTGTCAATGTAGGGTATACTAGTTAAGTTGGGTCTATGATAAGTAGAATGGTTTGATCTTGGGGAGATTTATATACTGCTTTATTCTTCAGTTATTTATGGAGAGGATAAATATATAAACCAATGATTTTTTGTTAGAGATTTTTCAGTTCCCCAATTCACATTGACAGGATTGTTGTGATTGTTCCACTGTCTGTTGTAACTTCCCTGATCAGGTGGCTTAAAAACATGATACTTGCATCATGGTCACTTTACTGGGTTCAAGCCACTCTATATACATTTGTCTGAATTTATCTGACAGTGACCTTATATCGCTGACTTAGAATGTGAAGGTT
This sequence comes from Spisula subtruncata, assembly GCA_963678985.1. Taxonomy (NCBI): domain Eukaryota; kingdom Metazoa; phylum Mollusca; class Bivalvia; order Venerida; family Mactridae; genus Spisula; species Spisula subtruncata. The sequence continues at coordinate 25,944,915 of OY787663.1, forward strand.
GTAAGTACAAAATCCATATTTTAAGAAAACAAGAAAACTGTCTTAAAACTACCCTTTACTTATGGAAAAACCAACTCTTTGGACTTCAGTTTGGTCAACATGAAAAGTTCCGACTTTTATGAAAATAGGCTCATAAGAAGCACTTTGTAATGCAGATTCCAAATATGCTTGTCAAAGAGTCTTATAAGGTTTTAAGTGCGTAGTAGTTACGATCTGTGATTCTAAGCCAGCTTTATGTGCTTGACCTGACTTTGAGGGAACAGACAGTGTGCTGCAAGATCAGAGTTTGATACGTTAGGTATTTCCTAATGGACTCCTTGGTTCTATAATGTACCTCAGTGTATCACACACGTTGTACAAGAGATAACCTCTGGGTTAGCCAACTCTATCATTCCTATTTTGGTGGGCGAAACTTGAAAAATAATGAAGTACATGGGCTGGGATTGTAACAACTAGGGGCATCTTGATCTAAGTTATATATATAGTCAAGACCATTTATATACATGCTGGACCACTGTGCCAGTATCCCTAGGAGATTAAGTGTTATAGATTCAAGCCTGTCTATAAAATTTAGTGTAAGGGCTGGATGTCAGGGTTATGTGACTGGATAGACTTCTCAAAGTCATATTGCTGAAATACTGTCATACCAATAATGACTTAGAAAACAGCAAATAAATCCAACATGATGAAACAATAGCTTTGATAGAAACATGAGATATTTCATTTCATGTGTGTTGCATGTGCTGGATTCATCATTCACTTATACGTGAAATAATGTAGTGAATGTTTAATGAGATGATCCATGTAGAAATGTAGGTAGCTGATATAGTGTAGTGTTATACAGTTTTAATGTTGTCGTATCAGATTACACTTTACTTCTAGTGATGGTAACGAGAACTAAAATCGGTACTCGAGTACTTGGTTATTCTTCCGATCGAAAACAATAAAAGAAATGTTGTAAGGCAAACGTATGTGTCTCGTTGCCATCCCTATTTATTAGAACAATTTCTATTTCTATTAATTCACTTTTGTTGGGTTGCTTTTGAACCAAGTACTAGCCCCTGTGAAATGAACACCTTCACTGGTGTTATGTTAATTGGCCCATGGTTGTCCATGGTAAGAAATCCTGGCCTAGAAATTGTAAAACTGAAATTAGAGGATTTCAGAAATTACAATAATTAGTTCTGTATTCTAACTATTTTTACATGTCAGCTAGTTTTTGACAATCTACTTTTTGATATAATATATTTCAATATTTACATAGGACTTGAGTTTTGGTACACTCAGATTATTGAGCATTATGTGTTTCTGTGTTAAGTGTAGGGGTATAGAATCACCCAGTTTAACAATGAATGAATTCTCTGCTGTCCGCCTACATTCTCTGTTTTGTATGATGATAACTGCATGGCTTCCATTTGAAGTACGCTGGTTTGTTTGCTTTATCAAATAAATTTATAAAAATATGGCACCAGTAATATTAAGATGTAGTACTGTAAAATCATTTATTTTTTGTGGGGGATTAAATTTCATGGATTTCATGGTTCATGATTTAACCACAAAATTATATCCCACTGAACACTAATTTTGACCCTTGGATTTATCACCTGAAATTCAAAATCCACAAATTAACAAACAATCAAAATAGTCTTTTTTTTATCAAAACCAGGACAGTTTGTCCAATTGAAATTGAATGATTTTACGGTATGTGAATTTAAGCAGTGAATACCTCATATTGCCTGTACAAACACAGATATCATTATTATTATATCCAAATGTATGAAAAAAATATATTTCTGATTGATGATGATTTTTCTTTAAAACTTGTGTTTAACCATTCATAAGATATTTAAAAGCTTTTCTCTCCTCTCACATACTTTTTAAAGGTTGTCTTAATATTAATGCTGATTGTAAAGCCAAGCATGGAAAAGGGATGTACAGGTTTATGTAATGTGTCTTAGCCGAAGCATTCATAAAAATACCTGTGCCTAATTTAAAAACCTGCCGATTATTTGATTCAAGGTGCTACATTGTAAATTTAGAGGAATCACTTCAGAAGAAAGTGTAGACTGGGGGTCAATGTTCTGTGTATAACAGTGCAACATAGGTGATATTATCTGATAAAACTGCTGATTGGCTTGCAGTTGTTGGTGTTGTTGTTATGATTGTGTATGAATTATTCAGATATACTCAGATTTATTTGTCTCGACAAGCTGTGTTAATTCTTTCATCTACCAAATATTGTCATACTCTAGATTACATAAAGGTGGTGAAACATGTTATTATTTTTGTCACTGTTTGACGGAAAAAGGTCCAAAGCCCCTTCTATTGTCCCCTATATTGCATTGTTATTATTGACTTTCTTCATTGTATCATTGTATTTATTGTTTAATTATGTTGTTGAATATTGTAAGGTTTGTGGGGGATGATTCTCCGACCCCCACAAAACCAACAGACGGGGACAATAAATGGGGTAACCCTTGTGGGCCCGAAACCAAAAAAAAAAAAAAAAAAAAAAAAACTTTTGTCAGTGATGAGTTTCTTCAATTCTTTCTTCAGGTTTTATGCAGCTTGCTCACCTAGCTAAAGCTACTAGATTTGTCAACTTTATCTACTTATGATACTGGTATGCATTATTTTACCAAGTTCCTCTGATTTAACCCATGTCAGAGAGGACCACAAAGGAACTACATGTATTGACAATACACCCAAGTTGAGATCACACTGCCTCACTGTTTGTCCAAGGATTTCAAGCAAACCTCACCTCACTTGATCGTTCCTCCTACACTGTGATGTGTCTGCAATGAATTTTGTGGTCTTCCTCTGATCATCAACATCTTCATATAGCTCATCTTGAACAGTTGTGTCTGTGGGCCATTTGCAGTTTGCTCCTGGTTGTGTCTGTGGGCCATGTTGCAGTTTGCTCCTGGTTGTGTCTGTGGGCCATGTTGCAGTTTGTTCTGGTTGTGTCTGTGGGCCATGTTGCAGTTTGCTCCTGGTTGTGTCTGTGGGCCATGTTGCAGTTTGCTCCTGGTTGTGTCTGTGGGCCATGTTGCAGTTTGTTCTGGTTGTGTCTGTGGGCCATGTTGCAGTTTGTTCTGGTTGTGTCTGTGGGCCATGTTGCAGTTTGCTCCTGGTTGTGTCTGTGGGCCATGTTGCAGTTTGTTCTGGTTGTGTCTGTGGGCCATGTTGCAGTTTGCTCCTGGTTGTGTCTGTGGGCCACGTTGCAGATCACTCCTGGTTGTGTCTGTCAGGGTCACGTTGCAGATCACTCCTGGTTGTGTCTGTGGGCCATGTTGCAGTTTGTTCTGGTTGTGTCTGTGGGCCATGTTGCAGTTTGCTCCTGGTTGTGTCTGTGGGCCATGTTGCAGTTTGTTCTGGTTGTGTCTGTGGGCCATGTTGCAGTTTGCTCCTGGTTGTGTCTGTGGGCCACGTTGCAGATCACTCCTGGTTGTGTCTGTCAGGGTCACGTTGCAGATCACTCCTGGTTGTGTCTGTGGGCCATGTTGCAGATCACTCCTGGTTGTGTATGTGGGCCACGTTACAGATAGCTCCTGGTTGTGTCTGTGGGCCACGTTACAGATCGCTCCTGGTTGTGTCTGTGGGCCACGTTACAGATCGCTCCTGGTTGTGTCTGTGGGCCACGCTGCAGATTGCTCCTGGTTGTGTCTGTGGGCCATGTTGCAGTTTGCTCCTGGTTGTGTCTGTGGGCCATGTTGCAGTTTGCTCCTGGTTGTGTCTGTGGGCCATGTTGCAGTTTGTTCTGGTTGTTTCTGTGGGCCATGTTGCAGATTGCTCCTGGTTGTGTCTGTGGGCCATGTTGCAGTTTGCTCCTGGTTGTGTCTGTGGGCCATGTTGCAGTTTGCTCCTGGTTGTGTCTGTGGGCCATGTTGCAGTTTGCTCCTGGTTGTGTCTGTGGGCCACCTTACAGATTGCTCCTGGTTGTGTCTTCTAAACCTTTGTAGGATCAATAACAATTAATGTGCTTTTGAATGTAATTGATTGGCACTTGTCATGTCAGTTATCAGGGCTGCATTCTGCTATACTAGAGTAAAACAAGTTGTACACTAGGCTCAATTTGACTAGTAATTAGGTGGGTAAATTGGCTCTCTCCTTTTATGTGAATTTTACTGATCTCCTTTCCATTTATTTATTGATGCCAGGTTTAATAGTGGTTTAAATGAACAAAGTGAAGATAGTACTTTTAAAGACCTCAGATTCGTGGGGTTTCAGTTTAAGAGTTTAATGAATGTTTAATTTCTTATTTTTAATGCATTTGTCTATAATTAGTTCCACATGGGCGTGTTACTTGTATTTAAGTATAGTTTGTTTGGTGAAATTGTCATTTCTTCTTGATTACTAATTGGAATCTATTGATACATGTATCATTATTACACCTGATTACCACTATAAATTCAACATATATCATTTATTGCTATTGTAAGCACATGTAAAATCTGACCACTGTACTACTTATTGCGATATTCTATAATTCAATGTGTATTCCTTATTGCAATTGCCGGAAATCGGCTTGTTTATATACAGTGGGGGCAGGGTGTCAGTTGAAAACATTATATAGAGGACTATGCTCTTGGCAAGATTCCGTTAAAATCTTCAATATTCAGAGATACAATAATGAGATTTTTGATACTTTGATAATGCATACTAGATTGGAATCAGAGGAGTGATATAATGTACATTTTCCCTGATATCTCGTTAGTTTTCCTTCTCAAAGACATCACAGCAGGATTCCTACAAAAATAGAACAAAAACACTATGATGATATACTGTATACATGTACATAAACAATGTCATTCAAGTCTCATTTACTCACATAATGTTCACATTATAATGTTGTTGATGTTCTTTTTCTTCTTGTTTTGTTTAAACTAATGGTAAAGGAGAATATTTTAATCAGTATAAACTATGTGGATGAACTAAGAAATTCAGGAGACTTTAATTTGCCAATGGGAATTGTAGTCTTCATCTAAGGCAGCAACAGCTGATCTAAAAAGACCAACCAAACTCAGGAAATATTCCACTTTATGTGCTGTTTTGTTTGACTGACTTTACGACCAATATCTTATTCTCCACAATCAATTGCTCTATATTTTCTATTTTCTGCTGAATCAGCTGTTTGTCTCCATAATTTATGGACAGTACAAAGATTGGAAGAGAATGTTGTCTCTATATGATCTGACACTGGGTGTGTGTATCATATATATAGAATGGAGAATTTGACATGATCCTTGACCTTCAATTAGCAAATACCAGTTTAACAGCTGATAAATTGTCTATATTTGAATTCCAACTTTATGTTTGCATAATTTTTCAGCGGATGTTATTATAAAGAAGCTGTAGGGTAATACAAAAATAAAGAAGGTTATTGCACAATTTAGCTGTGGTAATTAATTTATGTATTCAATGCTCAAACTTTGAAATATATTGATGCATAAAGGTCAGGATTAGGTCAAATTCTCCTATTACATACACCCGCTCAATGTCTTCAGGTTACCTTGACAGGTCATCATTGATCTTGCCATGATTGCAATCACATTGTTCACCATTACATACTTACTGATAGTTTCTATGCCTGGGCTGATTTTCTAATGCAGCCTCAGAGGCATATAGTGATTGTCCTAACTCCTTACTGTCTGTTTGTCAGTCTGTCTGCCCGGCCAAAACTGTTAATGAAACCTTTCAAGTTGTGAAGCTCAAATATTGGTCCATCAAGGCATCATTGCTTTCAAACTTGGCATCATAAACAACTTGCATTATCAAGTCCATGTAGCAATATCCATCATTTCAACAGAATTGTTGTTCCTGAATAACTAAGCAAGTTTTAATGAACAAGGCATGTCAGCTGTAGCCTGGTGGTCCCAAGCACTGGTAACAAAAAATTGCAATCCCAGATGCAGATTCTTGAGGTACCATTATGTTGTCTATGGGAAAGATAGTATATTTTACTACAGTTCGTCACAGCTATAAAGTCCTAGATTTTATTGTATAAGCACATTTACAGTTTATAAATATGGTAATTTTCTGATCCTACAGAGAGCCAGATCTTACAAGATAATGTTTGATAACTGCCCGACACATCTCACAGAGTCTGTTTAACATCAGAATTCTAGTATAATTAAGTCAATCATTCAGGAAGAACATTGACTACGCTGCCACCTCAAACACTTGCCTCCTGTCAAATTCAACCTCCCGTAATTACTGTTTGTCTGCTGTAATTATTGCTATATACCCAATGTCTTATGTGATCAAAGTTGATAGGAGGATGTTTAGAACAATACCTACACACCGATGGCTTAAAACCAGAAGGTCGTAACTCCTATTTACGACCTTATAAGACTCATACATATTTGAAATCTGCTTCACAAGGTGCTTCTTATGAGCCTATTTTTATGAAAATCTGAAATTGTCATGTTGACCAAAACAAATTTTTAAAAACGTGTTTTCCCATAGGTAAAGACTAAATTACAGACAGTTTTCTCTTGTTTTCTCAACATATTGATTTGGTAGTTACGACCTTCTGGTTCTAAGCCAGCGATATAGACTGACCTTGTAAGCTGCTTTCTAGATGATGGCATTGTGACCAGTCTGACCTATCTTAATGTCATGGTAACCATGTAGTCTGACCATGTGATGGAATCAATCGGATGTTTGGATGTTGTCCAGGTTTGGTGTTTTCATTGATTCAGAAATATGTTTGTTTGTACTCACCTATGGCAACAGTACTTGCTAATAAGTCAAGGACGAGTAGATAGTGATATATGCTGCTTCATTCATGATTGTGTATCAACTTCCTAGAAGGTGCTCTGTATTAAACACAGATTTATGTTTTCTGTTTTGTGATGCCAATTTCGAGTCCATACATTAAGTAAAAGACACATGACAGTATTTGTGATGAGATTAAACTCAGATTGGGATATTTGGTGAGATTGGTGCCCGATTCCCTTAAATAAATGCCATACCCTCTAAGGAGAGGGGCACTCAGATTTATAATGACATACCCTCCATGGAGAGGGGCACTCAGACAATGCTATACCCTCCATGGAGAGGGGCACTCAGACAATGCTATACCCTCCATGGAGAGGGGCACTCAGACAATGCTATGCCCTCCATGGAGAGGGGCACTCAGACAATACCCTATCATCCATGGAGAGGGGCACTCCGACATTGCCATACCCTCCATGCACTGTATTACTGTTGTTACATTTGACCGTGCTATTGTGTTTCATTTATCTAGCAAACAGTGTAAAAGTCACTCTGTTATAATAAATGCTCACGGGTCTAAAATTTGTGATTATTTTCATATTGTTGCCTCTCTGAGTTGTTACATTATGTGGTTGGGTGTCTGGTTTAGCCTTCATTTAATTTATGTCAAGTTGACTATATATAGTACAAGCATATATATCAGCATTATATTCTCGAGGGGTATATGGTATCACATGATTAGATTATATATACAATCACATCTCTTGTGTATCTGACCAGACCAGCTTTGTCTGTATGAAAGCCGAGCCCTGCTTTCCATAATGTAGATAGCTAGTCTGGTTCTTTGATTGATGGGTATCCTCGAGATTTGTGACCAGGGGCGGGTAACCGTGGTAACCTTACACCTTACATGCATTGTATGCAGCTTGTGATGTATATATCTGTACCAGAATGTAATTATATTCCCCTGTCATTGATCTCATGTCTTATTGCCTGGTGGAAATGTAATATATATGCTGAGGTATGCTAATTTACGACTGTCTGAATTAATTACATTGTTCAGTTATAGATTTCACAGTTTTGAATATATGTATTGAAGTACGAAGTTAGTGCATTGAGGTTTTGGGGCTCTGTATTGTTATTCATAGCGCTATACTGATGTATAGGTTGGGTTTTAGATGTGTGTACATACTATTCTGTTGCACATTTATACTACCTGTTGTGATATGTTTGACAAAAGAGATGTTTCTCTTTAAATTTGCTAATGTGTACAAAACATTCATGGTAACTTAAACTTTCGTTTATTGTAGGCTTAATTAATACTGGGATTTTTGCCCAATTTATAATAAAGCAGGTTGTTATGTATTAGGTTCATAAGTATTATGTAACAAGTAGTTTGTTTAATTGCGTGCTTGTCTGCAGTTTTTGACAGCATTATTTATCAGGCTCAACATATACTTTAAGCTTGGTTAAACCTTGAATGGAAGAAATATAACTATTCGGATAATCACTGCTGCAGCTCATGCCTGGATACTTTGACTAATCTACTATCCACACACTGAGTGAGGGGTTTTATACCTTCAGCAATCAATATTCAACCTACTATAACTTGTAGTGTGACATTTTTTCTTGTTCCGGCATCTACTAATGCCGAGGCATATAGTGATTCACCTGTTTGTCCGTTCGTTTGTTACGAAGCTTTCATGTTGATTCACTTATCTAGTTATTATGGACAAGGCTACCGCCTAAGCATAAGCGTATACTGAACACAGTCTTGTTCTTGACTAAATTCCATGGATAGTTCAAGATTCTATGCATCATGCACCAGTCCAAGGGTACAAAATTATTTCCCCTATCAGTAACTCTAATACTAATAGTATTTTAAGTCTATATTGATATTAACAGTGTAGCAATACCTGTGACTTTGGCATCACCAAAGGCTACTTATCCAAACAATATTTGTCAACATTTGAAATCAAAAATAGCTGTAAGTATTTTATCTATACCAATTTCTTAAACATAAACACCAGTGGAAGGGAAAATGTAAGCTTCATTTCTGAGCAATTTAGGATTCTATCTGCAGTTTGGCTGTTTTTCCAGCACCCTGTGAGTGCTTGGAAAAAAGTCGACTTGAAACTGTAGTCAGATTGCATACCACTCCAAAGGTTTTACAGAATGCTGGAAAAAAACAGCTCAGCTGCTGAAAAAGATTCTTAGATATTTCATGGAAAGCGTATAATTTCCCTCTTAGGCATGAGTTTGTTTCATAGAAATCGATGAAGGAATAAAATAATTATACTGTATAATAGAGCCTACACCTATCACCTACTTTTTTTCAAGCATGCATAGTTTATATGTTATGGTGTGCGTTTGAATACTTTCATGAGTATCATCTTTTATACGGCCCTTGATTTTATTCTATAATCAAAATTAATATAAGCAATTTTGTTTCATATTGCAAATTATACGGGACATTAGTTTGGGTAAATTGCCAAGGCTTGTTACGCTAAAGACAATCATGTATTATAGAACATGGCCTTGGAGCAATGTCCATTTGTATGATGAGTTTGGGAAATTGTATAGGAAATCTTGAGATATAGATTTAATTGTATCGCCAATAAAATGTAAAGTTTGCAATAACAGCACATACAGCATGGCTGGGTTGTGTAATGGTCTGATATTGTATGCATGATATGTGCTAATAGTCCAGTCATTTTAACTTTTAACCTCAAACTAATTGCAAAACAAACAGTCTTGAGTTTATATGGTGCGTAAAGCTATCCTGAGCAATGTACAAAATGTCCTAATTGAATATTCGTGGGACTTTTTGAGATATTTACAAATATATTGAATTGTCACATGTTTTCGCGATATTTGTCACTTTTGATGTAAATAAATCTTGACTTGTACCAGTAACTTATTTTTACATCGTGCTTAGAGGTCGCAATTTTGGTTTGATTTTTATGAAACTTGGCAGCAATGATCATCGAAAGCTAATCTAGGTAAAATAAAAGTTTGAGTTAACCGGAGCCAAAATCTAGGTCACTAGGTCAAAATAAAGAAAAAACAAGATAAAATCACCAGGGGTCGCAATTTCGACCTTACACTTGTGAAGTTTAGTCACAATGATCACCTTACAAAACTCAAGGTCATGTATGAAATTGGATTAACCTGAGTTAAAAACTAGGTCACTAGGCCAAATTATAGAACAAATCTTTAGAAGGCGCCATTTTTACCTAATCTTTATGAAACCATTTCACATGGATAATGAAGAGAAAATGTAGGTCAAATTCAATATTAACTAATCATGATTTAAAACTAGGTCACTAGGTCAAAAAATAGACAAACCTTCATGCGCCAAAAAGTCGAATCAATTGTTTTCACCTATTGACCTAATTTTGACCCAAATTATTCAATAACATACTTCTCTTAGATGTTTTGAGATGAGCATTGTGACCAAGTTGCATAAATATTAGACAAAAATTGTGAATTTTGTACCTACACAACGTTTTCCTTTGATTTTAACTAGCGACCTATTTTCTGACCCCGGATGACCCAATTTATAACTTGACCTAGATTTTGTTGATATTATTATTGTGACCAAGTTTCATAAATATAAGGTCTACATTATGACCTCTAGCGTCTACACAAGGTTTTGCTACAATTTGACCTAGTGACATAGTTTTTTATTCTTGATCATCCATTTTCTACATTGGCCTAAATTTTGTTCAGATGATCACCCTGACCAAGTTTTATAATCATAAAGTCAAAATTGTGAATACAAATGCAATTGTGGACGAACAGACAAAGAGAACAATCACTATTTCTCCCGAATCGATAAATTCGTGTACATTTTGTATATTGACATTATTGTATACTGTCCAAACACAAATATTTTTTTTCCATTAGACACATATGTATACAACACATGATATGTGTCAATTTTAAACAAATTGGATTAATATTAAAGAAATGAGTAAAACTTTTGTTTCCCCTTCCAAGTGCTATTTTGAGTCATTTTGTCGACATTTGAATGGGTAGTATACCAACACGTAGACTGGCATATATATGAAAAGTAAATTGTCTGATGATAAAATCAATATTTGTATTCGATAGAAGAAGGTTGTATCTTTCAGAAAATATAAGCTTTAAGGTGCAATTAGTAAATATTTATCGACTTACATGGGAATTATTAGAACTTAAAATTCCCCATGTAGTATGAAATAAGGAAAATGCTGAAATTGCTACCAAAAGCGACCTTAAACATGTCGATTTTTTTTTATTTTCCCCACTGAACTCGCATATTTGACGTTTTGTCTGTAGTTGATAATAGTCTGTAGATGATGAAAATGCAAAGAAACTCTGTTTTGCAATTTGTTTGAGGTTGACCATATTTTTTAGCTTCAATGACTGGACTATAAATACATCTTGTTGCAATACTCCCGGCAAATTAATCATTTATGGATGGAAACTGGGAAAATTTGTTGATCTCCAATGGGAAAACAATACTTGGGTGGAAGCCTTGTATACATACTTGTATTTTTCGAGAAAATAACTGAATAAAATGATAGTTGATTGTGAGAGTTTTTTTACACCCCATATGCACCAGTCAGTTGCATTCACATACCCTCATCCCTAAGGATGGGCGGGGATTTTTACTTTTTGGTTGTCAAAACCCCTGCCATTCCCCAACTCTGTGGTGGACAGCTGATGTTAAAATATACGGAATTCCCCCCCCCCCCCCCCCCCCCCCCCCCCCCGGCCCCTGACAACTAAATATTTTCCCTGCGGTATTGGTTCGGAGAAACATTTGAACAGGGATCACACCTGCCTCGACCTGTTAGTCCCAAAGCATTTTCCCTATCTCTAGACTGAGCAGCTCCCCACACTACATGTTTATGGGAACATGAATTATAAAAGAATAACAGTGATGATGATGAACTTAAAACCTGTAACAGAATATTCATCCTCTGAGGGCACAGATCAGTCTTGTTATGTTAATTTTGTATGTAAATATTTGTGGTTGATTTGGACATGTCACTGGTCATGCATACCCTGGTGTTACTCCACACTGGTTGTAAATCAACCTCATTCTGTCTGTCCATGATTGTTGTTGTAAATAATTACCTGCCAAGTCTCATTGAATTTGTGAAATCAATATGTTTACCCTTCCACCCTGGGTGATCATGTTTGGCCATCTTTTGTCCTGATTAAATGAGTGCCAGTGACCATGAGTCACTATTATAGTATCCATATGAGTCAGCAGCCAGTGTCCTGTTCAATGAAAGGGGTTTCCTCCATTTCAATTGAAATTAAAATTGAATTGCTTACAAAAATGAATAAAAACACTTAAAAATTAATTAAGGTTAGTAATTGCATTAAAATTTTCTTTTAAGTTGCATGATATCGTTGTTGTTGTTGTTGTTGTTGTTGTTGTTGTTGTTTGGTGTTGGACAATAGGTATGCAAATCTAGAAAGTATGTTGCAATATTGATTGTGTTTGTGAAAGATTATTAGTTAGTTTGTTTGTGACCATATAGTATAATTCGGTGCAAAAACAAACCATGTCTCCTTTGAGATTGTTCATGCTACCATTCATTAATAATTATGTCTCTCTGTTTGAGGTATATATACCAAGAAATTGAAGTAACATTATTAATGTATTGAAACATGGATCAGAAAGTGTTGCATAACACAGTTTTTGTCAATTATTTGATTAAAACAAGCTAATGAGTAAAAAATGTTTGTAAAGGTTACAATAGAGAAACCACCCATTTTCATGATTTTGATAGATTTCATTTTAGAAACTTTCCTTTTCTTCTTCTGATATACAAATTTCCCCATTTCGGATATGAATATCAGTTACAAAACATTGTCAAAATATTATAATTATGTCCTTGAGTTGTTATTTTATCCTTTTAAAATCTTATTAAAGCATACTTTACCAGTAGGTATGTAATGTATAGGACAGTGGTGTCGTGTTTTATGTTCATATGCTGGACATATAGCACTGAATTCAATCATAAAAAAAGAAATCAGGAAATCAGCCGAGCTCAGAAAACAGTAACGTTACAACACAACTAAGTGTCCACACACAATCCAAAGAAATTATTAAAAGCCCAAGTCTGTACCGTAAAACTAGAGGATGATCCAATTTCACAAAGAAATAACAAACCCATTTCTAAAGTGATCTTGATCTTGCAGATATACCTTTCTCATTAAAGCCAGAAATAATCAATTAATGATGATTACGTTGACCTATTTTCTCTTGTTTCTTTTCAGTATCGTTCTATGGTGAAAGTTATATACACATTCCATATGAGGATGATTTTCACGACACAGATATTGAGCTGCGATTTAAAGCCTCCCGACCTTATGGCATTCTTCTACTGCTGACAGGGGGCGCTGGCATCGACTTCCTGTTGCTACAACTACACGCTGGAACTCTTCAACTGAAGGTGAGAATCAGTCTGTTTAGGTCACTTTATAAATAGTTTGTACCAATAGCAGGATTTGAATCTGTAATGTATGGCGCCATCGCCATCGCCTAGTAAAGTAATTCACAAACACTTTAAACTGCAGCTATCGCAACAACCACCCGAAAAGGGGGCCAAGTAATGTATCTATGGACAACATCACAACACACCTGTAAATCAGCTGATAGGGATAACAACACTGACTTGTACATACAGGGCTATTTTTACAGCCACCACATGGCACAAATCAAGCTAACAGTTTTCACCTTTAGTGAGATTCAGACCCTACTTGTATGACGCTATCGCCTAGCAATGTAATTTAAGAACACATTAAACCCCGACCCCCACAAAACCAACAGACGGGGACAATAAATGGGGTTACTCTTGTGGGCCTGAAGCGTTGAAAAACAAAAAAACATTAGACAACCGTTTGCTGTCTGATTGTCCCTTACTTAAATACAATCACATAATGGCAGTGGCTTACATTGTATACCTATTGTTGTGGCAGCTGGATACATCCGTTGTTATTGTTACTCAACCCACAGTATTATCTCAGCAATTACTGGAAGCAAGTCAGTCCATTAGCTCTCATTAAATAATAATTGATTTGAAATAACCCCAGTGGTACATTAGTTACATTTAGACTACAGTAACAGACTTAATTGTCATATAGGTGCAACAAGGTTGTTTCTCATATATAGTATAGAGTGAGATACAAACGTGCTGCGCCAAAGGGACGATCAGTGTTGTGTGTAGACGTGTATTTACTGCAGCCAGGGAAAGTCTGGCTAGATGAGGTCAATTACTTATTTCATGGACAATAAAACTGTATGGAGATTGATACAAGTTTATATTGGTAATGTTTAATAGAACAGAAGCTTTATCCTTCCCTCAGCATATTTAGTGTGGGCTTTTATCCATACAGAATACTGAAAGCAAGTAATCAATTTTCAGACTGGTCTAGGATTGATCTAAAACAGTATTTTGCTTACTGCTAATGTTTTGTAACAATTCAGAGGAGACAGGAGGAAGTATTGGGAGATATGTTTTGCGAGAGGCTTTTAGTTTTTGTTCCGTGTATTATGGCTGGGTTAATGGTGAGTGGGAGGGGTAATCTAGCATGGATCACTAGGGCTTTTAGAACAGATTACTATATTACATAATAGCTTCACATCAGCTTCATGCAGTCTATGGTGTGTGTGGTGTTTGTAGGTGACAGAATTCACAGTAATCATTAATGATTCTTGCTTATTAAGTTTCCATGCACCTGTTACAATGAGTGTTTCCATGCACCTGTTCCAATGAGTGTTTCCATGCACCTGTTACAATGAGTGTTTCCATGCACCTGTTACAATTAGTGTTTCCATGCCCCTGTTACAATGAGTATTTCCACGCCCATGTTACAATGAGTGTTTCCATGCACCTGTTACAATGAGTATTTCCATGCCCCTGTTACAATGAGTGTTTCCATGCACCTGTTACAATGAGTGTTTCCATGCCCCTGTTACAATGAGTGTTTCCATGCCCCTGTTACAATGAGTATTTCCATGCACCTGTTACAATGAGTGTTTCCATGCACCTGTTCCAATGAGTGTTTCCATGCACCTGTTACAATTAGTGTTTTCATGCCCCTGTTACAATGAGTGTTTCCACGCCCATGTTACAATGAGTGTTTCCATGCCCATGTTACAATGAGTGTTTCCACGCCCATGTTACAATGAGTGTTTCCATGCACCTGTTACAATGAGTGTTTCCATGCACCTGTTACAATTAGTGTTTCCATGCCCCTGTTACAATGAGTATTTCCACGCCCATGTTACAATGAGTGTTTCCATGCACCTGTTATAATGAGTGTTTTCATGCCTTTGTTACAATGAGTGTTTCCATGCACCTGTTACAATGAGTGTTTCCATGCCCCTGTTACAATGAGTATTTCCACACCCCTGTTACAATGAGTATTTCAACGCCTCTGTTACAATGAGTGTTTCCATGCACCTGTTACAATGAGTGTTTCCATGCACCTGTTACAATGAGTGTTTCCATGCCACTGTTACAATGAGTATTTCCACGACCCTGTTACAATGAGTATTTCCATGCACCTGTTACAATGAGTGTTTCCATGCACCTGTTACAATGAGTGTTTCCATGCACCTGTTACAATTAGTGTTTCCATGCACCTGTTACAATGAGTATTTCCACGCCCCTGTTACAATGAGTGTTTCCATGTACCTGTAACAATGAGTGTTCCATGTACCTGTAACAATGAGTATTTCCACGCCCCTGTTACAATGAGTGTTCCATGCACCTATTACAATGTAAATAGTTCTGATTACCAAAGACATTTACATACTCATGGTTCTGACTACCGAAGTAATAAAAATAGTTCTGATTACCAAAGTCATAAAAATAGTTCAGATTACCAATGTCATTAAAACAGTTCTGATTACCGAAGTCATAAAATAGTTCTGATTACCAAAGTCATTGAAATAGTTCTGATTATCAAAGTCATTGAAACAGTTCTGATTACCAAAGTCATTAAATTAGTTCTGATTACTTAAGTCATTAAATAGTTCTGATTACCAAAGTTCTTTAAATAGTCCTGATTACCAAAGTCATTAAAATAGTTCTGATTACCAAAGTCATTAAAATAGTTCTGATTACCAAAGTTATTAAAATAGTTTTGATTACCAAGTTAATGTATATAGGTAGTTTGTAGTGGCATATGATTGGAGTCAGACTGGTTTTATTGCCTCTATTTGTGGGATCAATACCTAATAGTCTGGCCTTATTAGTGGAAAGATTTGTATTTTGATATACAGTTGTAAAACTTCCAGCTAATTTGTGGGCACAACTCTGGTAAGACCACTATGCTACAGGAGACAATTTGTGATATATGTATGCTGTATTGTTGGGAGATCATTTGTTGTATATCTGATAGTCTAGCTGTCAATATATGCTGCTAGGATATATAGGAATTAGCCGGTGTTTGTAGTTCAGCCAATATCTTGACAGACTGACTGATAGATCCAATAATTTATAATGTCCAGCAAATGTTTTTGGCAATGTAATCTTGTGGTTTAATACAAGATCAGAGTAGTCCAGTCTGTAATTACTGACTGTCTGACCACTATACAAATATAATGCACTTTGCTCCCGTCTAGGAAGATTTTTTCAGTAAACACATTATACATTATTACTTTATAAGATCAGATTTGGCTAGATCGAATGAGGAGTTGCCTTGTGCAGCAGTATTTCAATGATTCAGCAAGTTTGAACAGTGAAGGGGGGGGGGGGTGAAAGCGAGCCAGCAAACACTAAGTATAACCAAGAAAAATGCCAAAATTGTGTTTAAACTAAGATGTGAGCTCTACTGGATACCTTCATGCCTAAAAGGCACTCTAAATCCCAATCCACACTATTTGTGTCTGTCCCACATGGGCATAAAACCTAAGATGTTACTATGATGGGGGATTTTCAAATTCGTCTTAAATCTGTAGTACATTTTAATAGTATATAATGAACAATGCACACTGTCACTGAACACCCATGTGAGACACATGGTAAAATTAAACTTGACCGAAATTGTTTTGCATATTAGACATGCTGGTTGTATTTTGTGTCATAAATCTTCAACAAGTGTGACACATGTATTACTTTCACTGATATTTTGTATTTTGATCAAATCTTTGAACTGAAATATGGTTATTTCATTCATGAAACTGGCCCAGCAGGCGTCAATATCGCATGTTTGTGTCACATAATTCCGTAAATGTGTTTTAGCTTTGGCCTTGAAGTTTAATTAAATAAAAAATTCATTGGTATGCAATGTGCACAAAGCTGGGGTTGTTATTTGCTAGAACCAATTTTCAGCAGAGTTATGTGTCTTGTTATAGACTTTATGATTAGACTTTGACTTCATAGTTGCATGGTTTCCATTATTTTCTATCTTCATAGTTTAACTCTCTGCACTCAGGCTAATGGAACCAATTTTCAGCAGAGTTATGTGTCTTGTTATAGACTTTGACTTAATGATTGCATGGTTCCCATTCTTTTCTATCTTCATAGTTACACCTCTTGCACTCCAAGGCCTGGAACCAATCTTCAGTAGAGTTATCTGTCTTGTTATAGACATTGACTTCATAGTTGCATGGGTCCCATTCTGTAATCCTTATCCTCGAAGTGAAGCCCCTGCACTGTGAGGCCTGGAACCAAGTTTCAGCAGAGTTATCTGTCTTGTTATAGACTTTGACTTCATAGTTGCATGTTCCCATTCTTTTTTATTCTCATAGTGAAACCACTGCACTGTGAGGCCTGGAACAAGTTTCAGCAGAGTTATCTGTCTTATTAAAGACTTATGTGCTTTCATGGAAGCTCTGTGGGTCTTTTTGCGTATGCGTATAATCATTTAACAATCATTTCGCACGCCAACATTAATTACCTGAATTATCATCAGGTGTCGGTGCATCAAGATTTATCTAGAAAGTTATTTCAGAAACATTATGAATTATGTAATTGCTATGAAGTGTTTTATTACCAGCTAAATAATTTAGTATGTGCTTTATTTTCTAAGTGAATGCACAAATCAATATTAATAATGCAGGAACACCTGAGTACTCATTGGCAACACATGGGTCCGCCTTAGCAACAAGTAGGTACTCATTGGCAACACATGGGTCTGCCTTAGCAACACATAGGTACTCATTGGCAACACATGGGCCCGCCTAAGCAACACGTAGGTACTCATTTGCAACACACGGGTCTGCCTTAGCAACACATAGGTACTCATTGGCAACACATGGGTCCGCCTTAGCAACACGTAGGTACTCATTGGCAACACATGGGTCCGCCTTAGCAACATGTAGCTACTCATTGGCAACACATGGGTCCGCCTTAGCAACACGTAGGTACTCATTGTTAACACATGGGTCCGCCTTAGCAACACGTAGGTACTCATTGTTAACACATGGGTCCGCCTTAGCAACACGTAGGTACTCATTGTTAACACATGGGTCCGCCTTAGCAACACGTAGGTACTCATTGGCAACACATGGGTCCGTCTTAGCAACACTTAAGGTACTCATTGTTAACACATGGGTCCGTCTAAGCAACACGTAGGTACTCATTGGCAACACACGGGTCTTCCTTAGCAACACATAGGTACTCATTGTTAACACATGGGCCCGCCTAAGCAACACGTAGGTACTCATTGGCAACACACGGGTCTGCCTTAGCAACACATAGGTACTCATTGGCAACACATTGGTCTGCCTTAGCAACACGTAGGTACTCATTGGCAACACATGGGTCCGCCTTAGCAACAAGTAGGTACTTATTAGCAACACATGGGTCCGTCTTAGCAACACGTAGGTACTCATTTGGCAACACTTGGGTCCGCCTTAGCAACACGTAGGTACTCATTGGCAACACTTGGGTCCGCCTTAGCAACACGTAGGTACTCATTGAAAAAACATAGGTACTCATTGACAATACATAGGTACTCATTGACAATACATAAGTACTCATTGACAACACGTAAGTGCTCATTGGCAACATATAAGAACATATTGGCAACACATAGGTACTCTTTGACAACACATAGATTCTCATTGGCAACTCATAGGTACACATTGGAAACACATGAACACATAAGAACACTTTAGCAACACATTGACAGCACATAGGAAAATATTAGCAACACATAAGAACACCTTAGCAACACATAGGAACATATTGACAACACATAAGAACACCTATGCAACACGTAGGAACATATTGGCAGCACATAAGAACACCTTAGCAACACATAGTAACATATTGGCAACACATAAGAACACCTTATCAACACATAGGAACATATTGACAACACATAGGAACATATTGGCAACACATGGAACATATTGACAACACCTTGGTAAATAATTGCAACATCTTGGTACTGTTTAAACTGGCGTTAAAGTTTGGTAAAACTTGAGTATTCCTTGCAAATGCCTGGGTACACATTGACAACATTCTGAACAATTGTAAAAAGGTAACTTAAAGCTTGCAGGTTTGGCAGTTACAAAGTAATTATGAGTTCACAGAGGTTTCCAGTATAATTAAAGGTTACATCAAAGTCAATTACCAGTAATGATATTTTACAAATGTTTAAATCCTCCAAGCTGTGACAGTGAGTTATATGATTATTTTACCCAGAGTATGACTCAGCAGTCACTTTCATTCATCTGGTTGCTACTTGATGACTGAGTCATTGTTGAGCCAGAATAGTGGATTCCAATAAGTAATACTAATGATCGATGGAACTATCCCTATCGAAAATTATTTTTATAAAATGTAATTTTAAGTATATAGAGATGCAATAATTTGTTAGTTTTTACCTTTAGGGGGATTTCTGCAATAAATAAAGGAAACACCATGCCATTGACCATTGTTACAAATAGGGGTATACTCAAACAGCCAGACTTGGGTGCACCTTCACTATCAGTATTATTTTGCCGTCATTGTAATTTGTATCCTGTGCATTATTTCTTTCATGTACCATGTTGAATTATAGTCCAGTTAGGATATGGTGACAGTGACGTCATCATTTATGTGTACCCAAAAGATTAATACCATTGCTTAAATAGGTAGAGTTTAGTTTGGTATTAAACTGTTAGTATAATCCTTTATACTTGTTTTTACACCGTACTTGTGGATTGTTCCACTGCGTCCCTGGATTTTAATCCTAACTGGACTGTAGGTAATCCTTCAACCCACTTTTTCTTCAATTATTAAGATACTGCTGATGCAAAATATGACAATATGTATGTTTTATATGTATGTGAAAAACCAATTTGTAACCAAGGAAACATTCCATTATTCACTGCACATCTGATATGATATTTCTACTTATTACCACTCATTCAAATTCTTCTTAATTAAGTTTCAAGATTCACAATCTCAAATATCATGTATGTAAATCAAGTGTTTGGGTTCACACCGACACACAGACTGTGATATCAAATGTTACAAACAACCAGTCTATACACAGTCCATGTCAATATAAAACATTTTTCTGTCAACTTACTGTGCTGAACATTGATTTATTTCACAGATAAAAAATGAATTAAAAAGCCTCAGATTTGGTCTGGTGTTTTGGTTTTTCATTTCAGGTTCTTTTTTCATCATTTGGGAACAATAAATTCGAACACTGACAGAATTGGGGAAAATAGAGTTGTAAATTGTTTTTTATATTTTGGAAAAAAATAAATTTAAACATTTTATAAACCCTATTACATCTTGCCTCATATTTAAGTATTCTTTCTGCGTGGTTAGTTTTACCTGTTTTATCAAGCTTCAGTTTGGTCACCTAAATTGTAAGTTACATCATTCTGGAAAAAATAAAAGTTTATCCAGCATCATAAGTTTGGTCATATGACCTCTGTGTGATTTAAATGTTAGGTCCTTTCAACTGGGCTGTTTAGTGGTGCAGGTTATTATGTAGATGGTTCCTGTCCCTACAGCACTACAACGATTATGGTACTATAATATTGCAAAATTCGGAACGGGAACCAGACTAGGTTTTGCTCCAGGAAACAGCCAAGTGAAAAATGCCATTGTTGAAAATCGTGTTGCAGGCACCTACACAATGTTGATATTCTACTTCCCTGACATAAACTGCTCCCTAAATGACTTGATAATGATAATGTTGACAGATTTCACCAACTTACAAAACATTACAGCACATTCTGGTAGAGGTATTATATAGTTTTATCTTCTTGCTGTGATGTATTTACACAAGTGCTTATCAGTAATTGCTTATCATTGTAAGAGTCAGGCACCCACTCTACACTCACTGCCAGACATCAATTATAACTATAGCTGCCATTATGTTACACCTCTTCAACAAGATTTATCATAATTTGCCCATAATTAAACCCTAATAGGTAACAAAATTTACTGCATCTATGTTGGCTATGTTCGTTTCATTCGGCCTTGACCGCTATTATATAATTTCCTTGTGAATGTGGGTCATCCTGCATTTTATCGGCGGGGACTTGGATCTTTGGTTGTTTCTTTGGCTTATGTGTGGGCATTGCTCATTGTAGTTGCTAGGAATATGTAATTTTATTTCCCGCCCCGTTCCTACCTTGCCCACATTTTAACTAGGTCAAGTCCTACCTTGCCCACATTTTAACTAGGTCAAGTCCTACCTTGCCCATATTTTAACTAGGTCAAGTCGTAGTTGTGCCTCATTTGGTCGCCGTTCTGTGGGCACTGCTCAGGGTAGTTGTGTCGTTCTGATTTCTGTGCTCGGCTGGTTGGGTTGAGTACTACCTTCCCTGTCGGATTTTCTCATACCTTTTTTGCTTAAGTTAGAAAAGGCTCTAGATTCTTTAATTTTCCGAAACATAACCATTTATACTGACTGGCCAAAGAAGATATTGGTATGCACTGAGAAGTGTGTTTGCAAAAACAATTATTGACTAATAAAACAAATGTAGGAAAAAAATTTGGGAAGATCTAAAAACATATTTTTTAACACTTTATTCTAAATACATGCAAGTATTACTGGCCCAATTGTTGTGCTTTCAGTCATAATGTGACCTCTTTGCTGGATAGGTGTATTAGCTGATTACATGCTAAATAGGTTTTTAAAAATGGTAAACCTGATATTTTTTATCTTTGTTTCAAGCATTTTATATTTTACCATCATCAGACCCCACATGTTTAACTGTGGAGTGATCTTTTGTTTGTGATGCTGGAGATTAGAGCCATATTTTCCCAGAATTTACAAACAAACATTTAACAATACTTCACCTTGTGGAATATACATTTTTGCACCTGAGTTTTTATGGCTGAAAGTTGTGTTTTTGTACATTATTTTATTACATGTTGTTGTAGTACAGAGAATTTAACGTAATCCTCGACCCTTTATGTTATATTACAGATAATTTAGCGTATCCTGGACCCTCTATGTTATAGTGCAGAGAATTAAACCTGATACTTGACCCTTTTTGTTACATTACGGGACTTTAACATGATCCTCGACCCTCAATGTTATATTACAGAGAATTTAATGTAATCCATGACCCTCTATGTTAAAATACAGAGAATTTAACGTAATCCTTGACCCTCTATGTTACAGTACTGAGAATTTAGCGTAATCCTCAACCCTCTATGTTATAGTACGGAGAATTTAATGTAATCCTCGACCCTTTATGTTATAGTCTTCGTTGGTCATGTTGGAATTATGCATTAAAGTTTAGGATCAGGTCAATATCTCCGTTGGTCATCTTGGAATTATACATTAAGGTTTAGTATCAGGTCAATATCTCCGTTGGTCATGTTGGGATTATGCATTAAGGTTTAGGATCAGGTCAATATCTCCGTTGGTCATGTTGAAATTATACATTAAGGTTTAGTATCAGGTCAATATTTCCGTTGGTCATGTTGGAATTATACATTAAGGTTTTGGATCAGGTCAATATCTCCTTGAGTCATGTTGGAATTATGCATTAAGGTTTTGGATCAGGTCAATATCTCTGTACTATACTCTCATACTACTTCCTGCTTCCTGGCTTGCTCTCTCAGATTTCACTGATATTCTCTGTTCATGTTTTACTGTGTGAAGATTTTCACTTTCTGATAAGGTATCCCTTTACCTACCTTCAACATGCTAAACACATATTGTTATATCATAGAAAAATTGAATAATGAAGTACTCACTTACATAACACACATTGTGCTGAGAAAGCTCTTATTCTCTTATTGTGGTTGGCCAGAATAATTTCATTCAAAACTTTTATTTAGTTTGTCATTACCAATATGCCCACGGTCCTAGGAAGTTGAGATTTATTTTTCCTCCGTTCAAAGGTAGTGGGGGTTTGTTGCTTTGCACCTGATGCTTTGGAGATCACAGTGTAGTGAAAATGTGAAGTTCAGGTTGCCTTTAGCCCCCCAATATTGACAGCCAAACATTGGTGACCAGGCTTCATTACCTCATTTAGATAAGTGGTATTACAAATACTACATAGTACCTGTATACAGTACTATTGTTGTACCATGTGTCCATTGAAAACTGCAATGGGTTTGCAACATTGAATGTTTTGGCAATTAGAGTCTAACCGTAATATTTCTGTATTTTCAGGTTAACTATGGTAGTGAGGAGACATTACTTGACCTTGGTCGTCACAGATATGATGACC
The DNA here is from genome assembly GCA_963678985.1 of Spisula subtruncata. Taxonomy (NCBI): domain Eukaryota; kingdom Metazoa; phylum Mollusca; class Bivalvia; order Venerida; family Mactridae; genus Spisula; species Spisula subtruncata. The sequence continues at coordinate 25,968,295 of OY787663.1, forward strand.
TTGAATGGCATGAGGTCAAGGTCACAAGGTCAGATAACATCATCTCCATGGTGATTGATGGAACAACAACAGTAAGACAAAGAATCAATGGAAAATACAGAGAATTGAACATCAACAAGGGAGTCTTCCTCGGAGGCACAGATTCTGACACAAATCAGTTATTTGATAGTGAACTGAAAAACTTCCGTGGAACATTTAGCACGGCGTTACTGAACGGTGTTGACCTGATTGCTAAGGCTAGGGAGCTGAATGACCTTAAACATGTGGTGGAAGTTTCATTCGACAATGATGACATTTTCGATGCACCAAGACATAGTCCAATTTCACTTATGTCTGAAACATCGTATATATCGTTCTCGCACGTTCACCCAACATACGACAGAACTGTATCCTTCCAGTTTTGGACAGATTCGCCGTCTGCTCTGCTAATGTTCAGTTTTACTCGGCATTCATCAAGGAAGAATTTCTTTGCTCTGGAATTGATTAACGATCAATTAGTGTTGACTGGTGGTAAGGGGGAGGAGAGAATCGAAGTGATTTCCCATTCTTTAATTAGTGGTAAATGGCATCAGTTAGATGTAACAATTACGTCAGAACTGGTAGAACTGTCTGTGAATGGCGTGGTAAAATCACAGAAATTCCTCGACAGAAGTGGTGCTATATATGGCGGTATGATTCACATAGGTGGAGTGAATCAACGAGAACGTTCCGTGGTCATACGTGAAGGACTTAAGTCATTACAAGGGGAGAATACTCATACAGGAAGTATGATTGGATGCATTAAAAATATTGTGATAAATTCGCGCGTTTATAGTATACATGATATTCACGCTAGTAGACTAATATCGTCAGAATGTGATATACGAGACGGTTGCTCGTTTGTTGGATGTAATGTTGATGATACGCCTTATGCTGATTCTAATTTGGAAGACTTTCAGCTACTTGCTGTAAACCCGGTGATCGTGAATGAAGGAAAGTCGTCTCAAATAACGACTGATAATATAGAAATTGTGTACGATTTCAAACAATATGGCATAAGAGAATCTGGTATAATGATATACGTTGTTGAGAAGCCAAAATATGGAGAGATACAGGTGGATCTTGGGAGGCGGAGAAATAGCGATGTATTCACATACCTTGATCTGATCGGGAACAAAGTTCAGTACATTCACCATGGATCAGAGAACGACTATGATGAGGTATCTATGGGACTGGAGATATACTCCAGCAGTCGCGCCAGTGAGGAGGACTTTCCTGAACGTTTACAACAAAGATACAAATTTATTCTACATATAACAATCAAACTTACCAATGATGCTCCTAAAATCATTCTAGCCAACAATGGCGTGTTAAGAATCATTGAAAACACAAAAATTTTGATCACAAGTGATGTAATGGTGGGTAATGATCCGGATACAGATCCCAAGGACTTGACATACACGGTGGCTGATTCTACACAAGGTTATTTTGAAAAATCTGGAAGGAATGGTGTTCCTATAACAAACTTCACACAGAAGGATATTGATGATCAACAGATATGGTTCCTACACCTTGGTTCTGGTGATGCCTTTGTTGGCTTAACATTGTCCGATGGTACAGCATCCAGTGAACTTGTACGATTAAACATACAGACTGTAAGACTACGCTTGATGGTACAGAAAAAGACCGGGCTTGTATTACCACATGGATCATATGCTGTTATATCTAGTGCTAACCTTACAACTGTGAGTAATGTTCCAACCCAGGAGTTGGAAATCCGGTATGAGATTCTAAATCCTCCACGATTTGGTGTGCTTGAACGTCAGCAGTACGCTAACGGAGAATGGCAGGAAGTAAGTACTTTTGCACAGCGGCATATTGACAGTGGACACGTACGTTACAGACAGACTGACATGTCACAGTCACCATCGTCGGATCAGTTCCGGTTTAAAGTTAAAGCTAAAACTTTTACAACTCCCTATGACTATTTCCGAATACAATTTGAACAAGTTTACATAGAGATTGTTGCTAACAATAAGCTGACATTGTTACACCAGCCGTATGGTGTACTTTCCTCTGATAATCTACGAGCAGTGACTAACAATCCGCACTTACAAGATGATCAAATAACATTCACTATCATACGACCTCCAAGTCTGGGGAATTTCTACAAAGTGGATCCACGATACAGAGGACGTATAGATTTCTTTGATGCTATGCCATTAATGAAAGAATCTTCATTTAGTCAGCATGACATCAACATGGGAAGTATATACTACAAACTGAAAAGTAACTCCTACGAAAAAATCACGGATTTCTCAGATATAAGAGTCTATACTCTCGGTACAACTGACAAAGTTCTCCGTATGTGGATTGAATTTGTGCCTATGAAAAGTGATGTAAGATTCATCAACAATGGCTTGTCTGAAGTCATTGAAGGTGGACAAAAAGCTATTGACAAACATTGTTTATTTATTCAAACAAACGACTTCCGAAGCTTTGAATTCACCATAACAACGTCACCGAGGTATGGAACACTTCAACTTGTTGATCCACGTTCTTCAGTTGTACTGTCTGATGACATCAATGAGTTTACTAGTGAAGATATAAAAGATCTTAGACTGGTTTACAAACATGATGATTCTGAACATGACACAGACTCATTCACTTTCACTGCTGTACCAGATATAGAGAAAACCTTTCTGGTCCAGAATATTCCGGAATTTACCGGTGTTTTTGAAATTCAAATGTTGATGAGAAATGATAACCCACCGGAAAGACTTGTTGATGAAATATTCAGAGTTGTAAGAAATGGTGAAAAGTTGATAACAATAGATGATCTAGCATTTATGGATCCTGATTTAGATTACGATACAGGAGAGTTGATGTATGAACGTCGAGGTATTCCAAATGGTCAGATTGTGTTTGCTAAGAATAAGACTCTTGCTTATAACTTTCATCAGAAGGATATTGTTAACAATGAGATTATGTTTCAACATTCAGGGGAGGACAAAGGTGAAGCTCTCATATATGTAACAGATGGACAATATTATCAGAACTGTTTACTCGAAATAGAAGCGGGTGAGCCTTATATAAAAGTGAATAAAAATACCGGTGCTGTAGTCAGACGTCGAAGTGAAGTTGTTATATCTATACACAATATTAGCATTGAAACAAATGTTAATCTTGGAGATGAATTTGTAAGATTTGTCGTGATTGAAGAACCGGAAGAAGGTTTCCTTGAGATTGAAGGTCGAAAGGTAATTGAATTTGACCTGAAGTCATTGAAACAAGGGAAGGTTATGTATAAGAATGAAGGTCATGCAGACACTGAAGATTATTTCATATTTGCTGTCGTTGCTGATGAAGTGAGAGCACAGGGGAAGTTTTCCATACAGATCGTGTTAGAATCTACACAATTACCCAGAGTGATTAACAACAAACCGCTGGAGATGTTTGGAAGCCATCAAAAGAACACAATACTAAAAGAACATCTGCTAATAACGCACCCTGACAGTACCGCTGAAACTATCGAGTACTTAATCCTTGTCATGCCTAAACATGGTCATCTGTATCGTGGTGAAACATTGCTAACAACTGATGGCGAGAGCACATTTACACAACTCGACATCAACAATGACATTGTGAAGTATGAACTGGATAATACTAGTGCTATGACGGACCAATTCATCTTTGAAGTATCCAATGGTTACGAAGCTTTGAGAGGTTTAGAATTTCTGATTGACATTATTCCTTACACTTTAGTCTTTGAAACTGGCAATCTAAGTGTGATAGAAGGTGGTAAAAAAGCTGTAAGCTCAGATCTGTTGAGAGTTAATGATAAGAATTCTGATTATCAATCCATACAATATATGATACAAGAGAAGCCATTACATGGTATAATATCCAACAATAAGGGGGAAACTCTGAGGTCATTCACGTCGGTTGATGTCGGTAACGGCAATGTGTTCTATATCCATGACGATGGCGAGAGTAAGGTGGACTGGTTTGCTGTTAGTGCTTCGGTTAATAATGGTGCCAAAGAGAGTGAAGTGAAGACAGTATATATAAACATACAAGGTATTAATGACGAAGCTCCGGTGGTTGTACGCAATACTGGACTTAAGGTTTGGAAAGGATCGTTAACACAGATTACGTCTGATAATTTATACGCTCGTGATCCCGACACCCCAGCTAGTGATCTCACTTATAGAATCTCTACACCAACAAATGGACATATATCACATCTCAACAATACATTCAAGGCTATAGCATCCTTCAAACAGTCCTGGATAGATGATGGAAGAATTGTATTTGTTCATGAAGGTGATTATAATTTGATATTTTTATGCTCCTTTTTAAATAATTATGGGATCAAGTCTTACAGAATTTCATTTTGTGGCTACCCTGGACCCACCAATACCAGGAAATAAGGATGTAAGGAAAGTAAAAATATTTAGATTTTGTGCTGGACCTCTGTCTGGATTGATATAAGTTTGTTCTCCTCTGCCACAGGTTGGATGTCAGATTGTTACCGAGCCTAGTTATGCAAATATATAGTTCAAGTAAATATTTACAGAGTTATTGCCCTGTGTGTGAGGCATTTGTTTTTGTGTCTAAGATTCCTTCAAATTTAAACAACTTATGTATGTAATGACCTGGGATCATACCTTCCAACTTCCACTTATTAGGTGTATGCTCTTAATGGTTTTTTATGTAAAAAAAATGTGCCATGCTAACAGCTGTTGAGAATTTGATGTTTACCCTTGCTATGTCATGATGCTAAGATGCTTACTCGACTATTAACCTATATATTCAAATGCCTCATCTAATCAAGCTAGGGGTATATATATACGGTAAGTGTTTGATTGCATCTAGCAGGATATAACATTATAATGTATCTACCACATGCTAGTACAACAGTTGTACCATTAAGGTTATAATGGAATGTTGAATGGGGTGCTTCTGTTACACCTATAACATAAAGTCCTAATGCTGTAAGAATTTCATGATGTTTTACTCCAGTGCATGCATATTGCATACCTTAGTAGCTGCCTATATCAGTGGTTATGAATTCAGGAATTAAGTAGAGCTTGACCTAAACCAGTGGTTATGCATGCAGGAATTAAGTAGAGCTCAACCTAAACCAGTGGTTATGAATGCAGGAATTAAGCAGAGCTCAACCTAAACCAGTGGTTATGAATGCAGGAATTAAGTAGAGCTCGACCTAAACCAGTGGTTATGAATGCAGGAATTAAGCAGAGCTCAACCTAAACCAGTGGTTATGAATGCAGGAATTAAGTAGAGCTCAACCTAAACCAGTGGTTATGAATGCAGGAATTAAGCAGAGCTCAACCTAAACCAGTGGTTATGAATGCAGGAATTAAGTAGAGCTCGACCTAAACCAGTGGTTATGAATGCAGGAATTAAGCAGAGCTCAACCTAAATCAGTGGTTATGAATTCAGGAATTAAGCAGAGCTCAACCTAAACCAGTGGTTATGAATGCAGGAATTAAGTAGAGCTCGACCTAAACCAGTGGTTATGAATGCAGGAATTAAGTAGAGCTCGACCTAAACCAGTGGTTATGAATGCAGGAATTAAGTAGAGCTCGACCTAAACCAGTGGTTATGAATGCAGGAATTAAGCAGAGCTCGACCTAAACCAGTGGTTATGAATGCAGGAATTAAGCAGAGCTCGACCTAAACCAGTGGTTATGCATGCAGGAATTAAGTAGAGCTCGACCTTAACCAGTGGTTATGAATGCAGGACCTAAACCAGTGGTTATGAATGCAGGAATTAAGCAGAGCTCAACCTAAACCAGTGGTTATGAATGCAGGAATTAAGTAGAGCTCGACCTAAACCAGTGGTTATGAATGCAGGAATTAAGTAGAGCTCGACCTAAACCAGTGGTTATGAATGCAGGAATTAAGCAGAGCTTGACCTAAACCAGTGGTTATGAATGCAGGAATTAAGTAGAGCTCGACCTAAACCAGTGGTTATGAATGCAGGAATTAAGTAGAGCTCGACCTAAACCAGTGGTTATGAATGCAGGAATTAAGTAGAGCTCGACCTAAACCAGTGGTTATGCATTCTGACAGTGATCGGGAATTCATTAATACTATTTTGATGGGCCCTAGTATTATGAAAAATATTTTATGGGCATTAAATTTTGTGGATTTTTGGCAATGTGGGTTCATACATTTGTGAATAAAAAAATGTGAAATTAACAAAAATATGATCCACTAGAAAAAGCTGTATACTGGCATTTGGTAAATAACGTTATGTGATGTCCCTAGTTGAAGTATGCTGTAAATATTTAAATATGTTATTAATATTTCAGGTGAGGCATCGGGATATTTCTCCTTCGAGGTAAATGATGGAGGGAGCAACAAGAGCCCACTGACTGTATTCCGTGTAGAGGCCAGACAACTACTCCTCAACCTTCTCGCCAATAATCTACTTGATGCTTACCCAAATACAATCCAACCAATCACAGCCAGCCATTTATTCACCTCGACCAATGATCCCAATCAGACTAAACCAATCATATACACTGTTACATCTATGCCTAAACGTGGTACCTTGGTAACCATAGTCAATGGAAGACCCGTTCAAGTGACTTCATTTAATCAGCAAGCAATTAATGATTCTAAAATATTTTACAAACATGCAGATACACTGAGTGTATGGTTTCAAAAAGACCATTTTGAATTTCAAGTGAATACTCTGTACGCTGAACCGTCGGAAGTGCACACGTTTAATATCTCAATCTCATTCGCTAATCTAAATCCCGAAAACAAGGACCAGTTGATAAGGACATCTCCAATACATGTTGACGAAGGTGGGGAAATGATTCTTGCGAAAAATAATTTGGATGTGTCATTGTTTGTCACCAATCTTGAAGTACGTTTAAAACGTGTGAGTTTGACTTTCAGTTTAGAAGATAAGCCACGTCATGGCGTTTTGACCTTCCGTAATCAAGCGCTGAAGAAGAATATTCGATTTAGTCAAAGAAATGTGAATTCACATGAAATAATGTACAAACACGACGACTCTGACACTACATTTGACACATTTAACCTGACTCTTCACCTCCGAATTGAAGATCTAACTCTTCATAGTGAACTGAATGATGAGAGTACATTTAGACTGGTTCTCAATGTGACAGTTCAACCTGTAAATGATGAGAACTTTGAGTTGTTAACAAAGAGTCCCAGTCTACAGATTGTGCAAGGCTTCACTGGTATGATAAACAAATCTATATTGAATACTGTGGACAATGATACAATGCCTGCGTATATTGTGTATGAAATCATACGTGAACCAGACAACGGACATGTCGCGTACAAAGATGACGTTGATAAGAAAATTTTGAATTTTTCACAACGTGATGTGAACGATGGACTGGTCGTATTTAAGCACAAGTCGTACAAAGATTCGGGGGAGTTTTATTTTCGAGTGTCTGACGGTTCTCACAGTCCGTTCTATAAACTGTTCAAAGTGCAGGTGACAAAACTATTTGTGAATGTTTCCAAAAATGCAACAGTGGAGCTATTGCAGTCTGATTCTGTGGCTCATTTAACACAGGATAATTTGGATATTCTAACAAATGGATTACGAAAAAACGTTTATTTTATTCTGGCAGGACAGCCTCGGTACGGTAAACTGTATGTGAATAATGAGGTGAAAAACACATTTACTCAGAAGGATGTTGATGATAATCGAATTGTGTATAAACAGTCAGAACTGGAACATGGATCAGATTACATTCCCATCACAAAAATTGTTTATAAATTTAAAAGATCGTCACAAAAAGATTTTTTTACTGTATTTCCGTTGCATATAAATATAAAAGTGAAACCGTTTGTGGTATCTGAGCCATTGTTTGCTCCACGGGGAGAACATGTTGCATTGACTGTGCATAGTTTGGATGCTGTAAAACTGTCGGAACGTACGGGTGACAACCCCAGATATAGGATTAAAAGTGGACCATATTTTGGCAAAGTGTTTATTTATAGAAAATCTATTTCAAAACGTCAAATATATCATGAGAATTATAAAGCAAGTTCTGGATATAAACCTGTGTCGGATTTTACGCACGAGGATGTTGTGTACACGAGAGTTTTCTATAAGAGTGATTCTTATGTTGCACCTAGTGCTAGTCAAGATAACTTCACATATGTACTGACAGCATTCAATGCACAACCAGCGGAGGGCGTGTTTTATATTGACCTTGAACCATCGGAAGATTTCCCGGTAGTTCCTGACACAGAATCTCCGGATAGTGGAGCAATCACGGAAAAGTCTGTGACACAGTCTAGTGAGAAAGTTCACAGGGGAGAGAACTCCGCAATGAATAATGATTCTGTGGAACCTAGTCGTTTAAAATATGATCATGTACTCATTTTAGCCATATCCATTCCTTTATTGATAATCATTATAATTGCTTTTATTGTTGTATATTTCGTGTGGAGAGGGAGAAGAAAAAGGGACTATACTCCATCTTCAAAGAAATCACCAAGGTTACGACCTCACATTAGTGGTCCATTCCAAATAGAGCAGCCTCATGTTCATATAGAACCGCAGGATAAACATAGTCAAGCATCGGAAGATGAAAAATCTTTAGTGGAATACGAGAATACTCATAATATTCCAGGTGTGAGTCGTGCCGCGTCTGAAGAAGCAGACGTCATTATGCCGATGCTATCCCATCAGGCATTAAATGATCAATATTTTGGGTCACGATCACCGGATATGTCTCGCACGGAGGTTAGCTGTACGGTACCCACGTGTAAAGTGACCCCTATGGTGGACAATGAACTAGAAGGGGCTGTGGGTGGGGTTGATGAGGATCATAGACAGTCAATCAGTAGTATGGGTGATATGATTGAGTGGATCACTAATGATCCAGAACTTTTACAAAATTGTTCATCTTCTAGCCCTCCTATTTTACGGAAAAGTCGCTACTGGGTATGATAATCATCGCTATTGTTAGACACCTTCATCATCATCATCGTTATCATCATCGTTATCATCTTCATTATTATTCATCATTTTTTCAATTTTATTCATCACATTACTTAACGTTCAGTCAATCATTTTCATGATAATGAATTCCATATATAAATGTTTTTGTTGATGCATATATTGTATTTGTATATACCGATATATATTATTGATGCCTACCATTGTTCTTAACCAAATTGTTGGTTTTTTTCCTCTTAGGAGCTGCACTTTTTCTGCATAATAATCTGTGTTATATAGTTCTATAAATTCTGTTTTAACTATACATTATGTAACATATATGAAGCTGAATAGAAGTGATGTATGCTATGATTTTTACTTAAATTTTTAGACGGAAAAGCCTAGATTGGTGAAAATGGTGGTCTGTTGGTTGGTCGGTGTATTTTACCCATTGTTTATGTCATATGAATCTCTACAACTATTTTGGCTTTGCTTGTATTTATAAACTTTATATAAGTATTGTTTATTGGCATCTGAACATAGGAACCAGCAATTTTGTTTTTGCTGGAATCAAATTTTAACAGAGTTACGTCCCTTGTTTGAAAACCTGGTTTCCATGGAATTGTCATGATTAGAATAACTTTCATCGTAAGCTTACACACTCTCTTTGTTATTGTTCAATCATATTTATTTATTCATGTACATTACACATAATTTGTGTATTGAAATGAAATGAATTTACCTATACTCTTTGTACAACCAGTTATATTTAGACGTTTGAATATATGAAATATGGCTGTTTCCTGATTGAGACATTTTAGTGTACATGTATGTTAAACTGTTAAAGATATTATTCTAATACTATGCTCATCTGAACATTTATCAAATTGAACTCAAAGTATGAAACGAAAGTATTATCAAACTATGAAAAGAAAGCATTAATTTGGAAAAATTCTTCTGTTTTGTAAATGATTTGAAACACATATTATGTGAAGATAGGTATAGTTAAATTATGATCCTCTCTACATTGAAGTATGGTTACTATAACGACCAGTCAGTAATAGGCAAATGGTGTATTAATTGAAGTATTTTTTTCTCCGGGTTTTGAAAGGAAATGCAAACATCTCATGTTTCATCCTCATGCTAATTGGTTTAATGATATAAATGATTAGTGTATTTGAATGCAGTACACATCATGTTTATATCCCTTACATTAAGTTTTATATCTCCCAACTTTGTGACTAGTCTGTGAAAGCAATCCTGTATATTTTTGTTGTTGATTCATCCTAAACTAATATTTTGTGGTCTGATTTCATGCTCATTACTGTTGGTTTTAGTACTGGATGCTACTGAAAGTCCTAGAGCTTATTGTTATTGTACATATCGATGGTGCCAAACCAAACCCTGTAACTCAATTTTGGCGCGAAAACTTCTTTTGCAGCATCGGCATCTGCTAGATTTCCCGCGCATTTCTGTCTAGTCGCCATCTAAATGGCCAATCGCGTTACTTCAATACAGTCAGGTTACTCTATATCGTATTTTATTGGATTCAAAAAGGTTAGTCGAAAATCCCGTATATGACAGTACAAACTCTGATTTAGTACAAGTCAACATATTCTTGTACATGTCAGAGTTGATTATGGTTCCAAATAGGATCAGGTAGGGTGTCATTTCATTACAAGACGTCGGTATTATTTCAATGTTTTTTCGTCCTTTTTGCAGTTACAGGGTTTTGGTTTGGTACCGTCGATATATTCCATCTTTCTTTGTTTATACCATGGTCAATGATGCAGATGTATAACAGAAGGGGCTGGTGCAGATTTTGTCACCTGTCCTTAAATGTTTATAAAATTCTTTTCTGTTTATCATGTGTGTGTTAAGCGCTGTACATGTATGTTTATTATAGGGGCCATTTATTTCATGTTAGCTCATATTTTATCCCGTTTTAGAACACTTTTTAAGAACAAACACATAACATTAAATTTTGTATTACGCAATTGTCCTTATACATCTTGATCAGTTTTGATCAGTATTGTACTGTTTTTGTATCTTGCCATTTTAGCATCTTTTAATACTCAAACATTTTCTCCCATCATTGTTATATTGATGGCTTAGAATGAGAAGGTCTTAACTACTACTTGCGACCTTATAAGACTCATATATATTTGAAATCTCCAGTACCAGGAGCTTCCAATGAGCCTATTTTTATGAAAATAGAAACATGTCATGTTGACCAAAATGAAGCTATAAAAGCTTGTTTTACCATAAGTAAATAGTGAATTGCTGACAGTTTTTTTCTTGTTTTCTCAATATATATCGATTTTGTACTTACGACCTTCTCATTCTAAGCCAGCGATATGTCCCTTATACTTTAACTGGATCATCTATAAATCATATGTTTGGCATATCCCCTGTATCCTGAAATTAATCTTGGTTTGTAAAAATTGGTTTTAGATGGGTTTGAGGCTGAGGGAATTTTTTTTTCATTTGACAGACTAAAAGTTGAACCAAATTATGAATATGAGGGATGATCAATATAAAACGGGAAAATGCTTATAACTTTGTTTTGACCATTCTGATCTTACACTTTCTTTCACCACACTTAGTTACTTATATCAGCCATACATTGTTAGTTTTTCTGGATTGTAGTTACAACATTACAAGTTACAGTTGCTTAGGCAACACCTATTATCCATTGGCATTGTCGGGCTTTTTGCCATTTTCACCGAAGTTCAAATCATCGCACAGGTTATGACGTCTTGTGTTACATCACACACATGCAATAGTTCCATGCCTGCAAAAATGGCAATGGACCCAAGGTTTGCAATTAAGTTTTTAGTTTTAAAGAAGAAAACTAAAAATGAAGTTGTGCCTAATACAGAGTACTTTTGGCGATTTAGGAAATAATCTACTTGACCATCCTCCAGATTTATTGCCAAATGACTTTTATCTTTTTCCAACTTTGAAACCAGAAATGTGTGGCATAAAGATGAATTATTTTCGGAACTGTACAACAAAAATTCCAAAGGAAAACTATAGTGACTCTCTTTATAACTGGGTATCCCATTGGCAGAAATGTTTAAATATCAAAGGCGAATATTTTGAAAAGCTTTGAAATCGAATGCGATGATTACTGCAGCAGGGTTTGTTGATACACGTTGATCTTTAAATGACGTCAATTGGTGCATAGATGACATTGCCCGCCTACAGGTTTTATTGCTCGGCAAAAATGCTCTAAATTATCTATTTGGTTATATATTTAGAAAAAATTATGCACACTTAGCCTTAATATAAGTGTCCATGACCCGATAAAATATCTCTTGAAAATAAAAAAGAATAAAGTTACATGTATATGCATTTTCCCCTTATGTATTGATCATCCCTCGTACGTAGAATTTTGCAAGTATATTTTAGAGGATGGGGTTATGCAATTCAGATGGTTTTTTGTATGGGGGCATTGCTTTCACCTTGTTACTGTTTCTTATATTGTTCAGGTTTATATACATGTATACACATGTTTCTGTCATGTTAGCCATTACATGTTTATATGCAGACTGTGTACTCAATTTAACTTATGCCCTGGTCCCACTAGATTATTTTCAACGCTGGGGCCAAAAATGTTTGGTGGGACCAGAGCAGTACGGAACAACATGGAGCAAAATTAATAAACTTGACAAAGCATATGTCTTCTTCTCGGTGCATCACTCTAGGTAGATCTGCCTGATTGGTGTTCATCACTCTCGGCTGGGTCCTTATTCACCAACATTGTAAGACTGAAACTCAGACTTAGACTTAAAATTGACAACATTTATAATCACTGCCATTTCTTTGCAATTATATTTAACCATGTGAAATTTTACCTGATTATTTGTTGTTACCCACTGAACATGTATACTCATTGATATCAAAATTGGTACATTTATAACAACATGACAGTGAATAGAACATTTGACAATGTAAGGTCTAAGTCTTGAATTTTAGACTTACAATGTTTATGAATTAGGCCCCTGGGCACTGTTTCATCAAAGGACTTACAAACGTTTTAAACTTGCGCTCAAATTTAAACTCCTTTTAAGGCATTTACGTCTGCAAATATGCGAAATATATTTAGAATCATTAACTGAATTAATTAACTGATGATTTTACATATCGCTTACCAGAATTTGAAGCAGTTACATAATTATAAAGGATTCAAATTTTGACGTAAGTTTACGATTACTGTAATGCTTTGATAAAACAGTGCCCTGGTGTCATGTGCTTCAATTGTCACTCATGTTTATTCTTAAAGTGGCTACTTTTGTTGGAAAAAAGTATATTAAGCAGAATTATGTAAGAAAACCTGCAAATACATTTCGTATTCTAAAACTTGTCCAGTCACAAAATCAATGCTAGCTTGAAACTGTACTTGTAATTAAGATAGAGAAAGATTGTTACTGACATGACTTGCAATTATAATGGCTTTCTTACATGTGTACATGTTACAGTTAGTCGTACATGTAATGTATAGTCACTTTGGGATGACTGTAATTATTCAACATAAACTACCGGTGGGTGGGGGGGGGGGGGTACTATAGGCGGGGTACGATCACAGGTAACTGTATCGTTGAAAATGAAAAAAAAACAACGAAAAAAAATTTTTTTTTGACAATTTATATTTTTCTATAGATAAATATAAATTTTCAAAAAAAATATTTTTTTTTCGTTTTTGTTTTCTTTTTCAACGATACAGTTACCTGTGGGTACGATAGGCACTATGTACCATTGATTAGGAATGTATGAGTTACGGTCCTTTTTATGGTAGAGACTTTACTATCTACTTTTTACTTAACCAATTCTTGGTATTTTCTCATGATAAAACTTCTTTTTTCCGCAGAAAAGTTCATTCTTTCTAGTGCAAGTAAATTGTTATTTCAGAACTGTTCCTGAATTGTAAGACACCTGTGAAGATAATGATGTTGTGGGACCATTGTATCAATGAATACTGTTTTCTCTTTATCTTATCATCCTACTCACATTGTTATTGTTTATATCAACAGGTGAAAGCAGGAACCAATTACCTGTCATATCTGCAATTATATAATGCAGGTGCTTGTTTGAATTTTACTGCTTGAAATCAAATTCATGCTGACATTTTATCACATTAAAGGCCAACCTTTGTGACATGAATTTTCTCAATGTTTTGTCTGATCCCCTTTGTATTTAAGAAGTTTGTTATGTCTAAACTTTCTTAGTTCTTGCACCTTTGCAATTATGTGATATTTTTTAATGTTTTTCGCGATATATATGTATCTTTGTTAACGACTGAAAATTTCTGTATTTGTAACGGTATGTGTTTCTCTAAAAAAACAATTTTATTTGCATTGATGCACTAGTCAATATTATGCTTGCCCAGGGGAGCAGCAGAATACAAGGGGAATTAGACCCGATCTTCCGGAGAGACGGGAATTCAACAACCTGATTGACTCCGAGTTGCGAGGCAGAATAGACTTTCGTCCAGTTACAATACCCCGGAATTACTAAATTACTATATGATTATGTGTTCCATCCCCTGGAATTTAGACAGTAAGCATTGCCTCCAGAGTTGGGATTTAGACAAAAAATGAAGAAAATCTTGTGTCCTTTATTAAAGGATCCCCCCCCCCCCGGGTGGGCCAAACATTGACTGGTGCATGATAAACAAGTTTAGATACCAGTACAGTATGTTGATACAGAATGTATGAATGTTTGATATCTTAATGTATTGTAATGTAAATAGATTTATACAATGTACATGTAATATGTAGATGAGCTTTAGGTATTCAAAAGTGGACATTTTTTACCCAGGCCCGAGATTTGTACAGGTATCATATTAACTGTTTTGTCTACTTCTTGTAATTCCAAGTACCGTGTATATTCGCTATTAAGACCACCTGGCTTATACAAGATTCGAATAGCCCATGATACATCCTTGCATTCAGTTTCAACCATGAAACCTACTCAATAAAGTGTTGTCCAAAATATGCTCAAATGTTACGTTAATTTAGGGGCATGATGTGTATCAATGTTGTCAAAATGACACATTATCTGTGTAAAAATGAAAATTGAACACATGATTTTTGTGCCCCCCCCCTTAACTTATTAATAAGTGGGGTCATTTATCATTGATGCTGTCTGTTCATACGTCTGTCTATCTGTATGTAAATCTTGTGTGTTGAACTCCTCACTAACGGATGGACGGAATTTCTTCAAACTTTCACAAATTAACAACCTTAATGTATAGGTGACCGTAAAGAGTGGAATTTTTACATCATCAATTTTCACCAGAGTTACAGTCCATCGTTACTTTTACTATACAATGTACACAGTGGGGATACCCATGTCCCATTTCTAGCTTTTCACAAATAAAATTTTAAAATATTCCCTATTTGTTTGGAAAAATAGCTTTAAAATATGATTTTTTTTTAAAAGTTCTTGATATTGGGGTGACAATATTGTATGAAACTTGTACAAGGGTTTATAGAAAGTTATTTGCCGGTTCATTTTATAGGTGCATCTTACGATGTACGTAATCTTATAAGCTCGGTATGTACGTGATTGTTTGATCAAACTGTGTTCTATATACTGCTGATGCTGGTTTTATTCTTGTCAGAAATGCTCAAAGGCTGTACCATGCCCGTCTCAGGCGATACTGGAATTACACCAAATACACTTCTTTGACTTTCAATGCCGAGCCATCGGCTATTGAACCAAAAATTCATATTCCGGTTGACAAAATACTGTCATTCTATTCAAACCATATTTGGCCACTTAATCCACACGTCAAAATAATCTGTATCTTTTACCAACAAGAACAATTAATAATAAACTACTTGACTGAATGAAGATAAGTAATATGTTTCCCTGTAAATATTTTTGACATGTGTACTCTCATGTTTTTTGCTTGGTCTTAAAACAGGATTAATATTTGTAAGACATTTCCGCAAGTCTGGACTATTTGCTGGAGTTCTATAGGTACATTTTGCTCTGACCTTTTCCCCCTTCCTGACTATAGCCAAAACTTGATATTCTTTGATGATTTCATGTATATATTGGCATTGATTCTTTGGTTACTACTAGTTGTTGTTGTTGTTAATATTATTGACCTTTGATCTTTTATATTGCTACCTAATGAAATGACCAGTTATATAATGTAGTTTGTGATTTTTCAAGATGAAGGATCTTTTTTGAGTGCCTGAGGATTTTTTTCATAATCTTGGGCCTATTTCTATTGTAGCCATTTTCACATATAGCAATTGTTTTCATTTACAATGTATGTGATTTTTGCATTTAAAGTAAAAACAATATGAAGACTTAATTAATAAATATTTCTTGTTGTTTTGTTATTGACTTCAAGAGAAACTTTAATGTTTCTTTATTTGAGCTTAACACAGGTTTTTCAATAATATTCGATAACTTGCGTTGGCCAATCCACCGAACGACTTACCTTCCACAAGGGACCAGCAACTTCTCCACATGTGGAGGTAAATCAACCACTGTTACTACCTGTTAACAAACTCCAGTGACATTACCACTAGACTACTGCTACTAAAAGCATGAAGGAAAGCATAGAGAAGAAGAGTAATTACACAGGAATCTCAATGTTCTGTTACTTCAATGTCATTCAGGGGCCATAATTCTGTTGAAATGTTGGATAGTGTTATATGGCTTTGACAATGTAAGGTATTTATGATGGTAAACAAGTATGCTAAGCTTGAAAGCGATGCTTTAATGGACTTTGACAAAATGAGTTTCAACAACTTGAAAGTTTTGATTAATATTTTCCGACGCAAGAACAGACATAAAAACCACTATATGCTTCTGTAGATTTCAGGACTCAAAAAACTTTGAGCATAGCCTTTATATGCTTTATTTCAACTGAAATATGGCAGGCATGTATATGTGCCTTCTTCAAGATTTAAACCCGGGTTGTCAGATTAGACGGCAAGCACATTAACCACTCAATAAGCAACATAATTATAACAAACACAGGAGTTTAACAGTTTGTGTAACTTTATTTCATCATGATTGTAAGATATTTACCCTAGAGAGAACACCAACAACAACAGTTTCTATCTAACATGCATTCAAACAAACAATGTAACAATCATATCGATAACTTAGAATGAGAAGGTCATAACTAAAAATCAATACTTTGAGAAACTATGAGAAGGTCGTAACAAAAAATCAATACTTTGAGAAACTAAGAAAAACTGTCTGACAATCACTCTTTATTTATGGTGCAACAAGCATGTTCAACTTCAGTTTGGTCAACATGACAAGTTCCGTTTTTCATGAAAATAGGCTCATAAGAAGCGTCTTATGATGTAGATTTCAATTATGCATTAATCTTTTAAGGTTTTAAGTGGCACTTACAACTTTCTCATTTTAAGCCAGCGATATATGAGTACCAAGATAGCACACATGTATAGTTTCTCCATGACAACACTAGCCTTTGTTTACAAATGAAAATATGAACAATGCAGGGTTTACTTGCAGCTAGTTTCAGCTGAAAAAGATTGGTAAAACTATAATATTTTTCCAATCAATTCACTATGTGGTTGTATTTATTTCAATGATTTACGTTGTACAAATGATCAAATTCAATTTACATTACACAACTTGATCAACTCAACCAAAGTCACCTTTTTGAGGATAATGGAAATTTTGTCGTTGAAACGAGTACACATACCAGCTAGCCCCTGTCTAAGGCATACCCTGCACCAAGGATGACTAGAACATAGGAACTGATGCAAACCATTCTCACCACTTACTACCCACGTTATATCACAACTTTTCATGTACCATACAGAGTTTATGCATCAGGGCCAGTACTCACAAAGCATCTTCAGGGGAAAACTTAAATATTTTAATTTAAGTTAAAAAATTGAAATACGCATATTTTGCAAGAATCTAAAAAGACCTCGTAGTTTCTTGGTTATTATTGTAGCGCTTTACATAACACTTCAAAATGATGTAAAAAGTTGATAATCTTATTTTTCCAGTTTAACTGATTCACTCAAGGAAATTTGTCAGATTTTGAGGACATTCTAAGTTTTCACTAAGATGCTTTGTATTTACCATCCCAGATACTGATATGACAGTGGTAAGTACAAATGTAGGTAGCACTTCACCCTGAATAATACGGGTATATAAAGTCTCATTGTTCGCTGGTCTAACTCAAACAACCGTATTGTCTCAAAATGTAGAAACAAAACATCACCAAACTAAACATATAACAAGAGAACACTGTATGGAATATTGCAATCTTATAAATACAGGCAGTGTTATAGTCAACCTACAATAAAACTACTAAACACGCAAACTAACATTTATTTACTGACATTCATGTTAAAATAAAATCTAGGTGTAAAAACATTGTTTAAGAAATTGGAAATAAATTTAAAACATATAAAAGGTAAATACACCGTGACAGCTTAAGATGGTCAGAAGAACAGAGTCCAGACTGTACTATAGATACAACTAATGCATGCATCAGACGATGCCTGGAAAAGTAAAGGCTTATACAACCTAGAAACCATAAGCAGGATTTCAGTCTTATCAAAATGATGATGTACTTTATAGTAGATGCGTGGAATAGGTAGATGTCTGGAATAGGTAGACGACTATTCTCACGGTGACAACCAGCAGTTTGAGCAATTTAAGTTCTACTGTATGTACGAGGGTTGTCCCAGTAAATCTTGTAATTTGCTAATCATTTTCTTATTTGGGGTCACATGATATACGGACATGTATAAAATTTGTCTAGAGCATGTATGGACAAGTGCTGTGAAATATTTTTTTATATTTTTTACACCCGCAGGTTGTACATTCGTCTTATCTTCTGTGCCATGAAATGTAGGGATTTCATTCTTCTCGCAATTAAAGGCATATGTTCGGGCATGGAGTTTCCCACCATGAGAGTTGGTTATTTCGATCAGACAGTTTTTATACGCCCGTTGAAAAACGGGACGTATTATGTGAACACCCTTGGCGGGCGGGCGGCGGCGTCCAGAAATTTGTCTGTACTCTTACTCAAACAGTTTTTGTCCGATCGTCTTCAAACTTGCTGACAATGCTTATTGGCATAATATCTAGGCCAAGTTCGATTATAGGCCAAATCGGTTCAGGCCTTCTTGGGTTATGGTCCTTCTTTTACCAAAAAAATGTGAAATTGGCCTTGTCTGTACTCTTACTCGAACAGTTTTTGTCCGATCGTCTTCAAACTTGCTGACAATGCTTATTGGCATAATATCTAGGCCAAGTTCGATTATAGGCCAAATCGGTTCAGGCCTTCTTGGGTTATGGTCCTTCTTTTACCAAACAAGAGCTGTCACTAGACAGCGCGCTCGACTATTCGCAGCCATTTGTCAGAAAAAATATAAGTTCAAAACAGGCCATTTAAAATTTGTATTATATTGAAACGTGAGTTACGCTACTTAGTTGACTACATGGCAATGAAAGCTAATGTACAATGGTTGTTGAGGCATGGCAATTATCTCAACACTGGACTATTAACAAATATTTGTCAGTGTGAATGATTTTAAGACTTCAAGCGGCACTGTACTCTATTCAAGAAATGTGTATGTTTAAAGGGAATTGTATACATCCACTGACATAACAAAGTTTCTATAAAATAATCATATGAGTAAGATATAATTTGTTAAAGGAGTCAATTTTAAAACAATGGTGACAAATTAAAATAATAATGTAGAGGATACAGTCATGTAATAAATCAGTGATGAGTTTAAAGTAGTTTAGTAATTATTTTTAGTATTGAATACAATACCATGCCAAACAACACAAGTTTGATATCCTCGCTGGATAGTCTAAACCTCGTATCTCAGGTTTGTATGAGCGGGGAAACAGGAGACCGTTTTGCTCCTTATGTCAAAATATCGTAGCTCTGCACCAATCATTTTCTTAGATATACGTCATATGACACATTCAAAACCTCGCACCCATTTATTTTTGGTAACAAAATGTGAGATCTCGGCCAGATATGACTATTTGGCATTAATTTGTTTCATTGATAGTAGGTGAGATATGGTTTGAATGTAACTTGCATGCAAAACTTTAACCAAGGAAAGTCTAAGTTAAAAGGGGCATAACTCGAATTAAACTAAAAATGGAGTTATTACAATTGACCAGTACCATTGACTAATGATGATAAACAAGTGTTATAAGTTTCAATGCAATATCATAAATAGTAACTAAGATATGGCGTGAATAGAACTTGCATGTAAAACTTGAACCAATAAACTCCTATGTTAAAAAGGGGCATAACTGAAATAAAAAAATAATAGAGTTATTGCCCTTGACTGATACCATTGACTGATGATGGTAAACAAGTGTTGTAAGTTTCAATGCAGTATCATGGATAGTAGCTGAGATATGGTCTGAATGAAACTTGCATGCAAAACTTTAACCAAGAAAATTCTATGTTAAAAAGGGGCATAACTCAAATAATAATCATAATAGAGCTATTACCCATGACCGGTACCATTGCCTTATGATGGTTAGTAAGTGTTGCTGGTTTCAATGCCATAGCACAGATACTATTTGAGATATGGCCTTATAAGTAACTTGCATGCAAAACTTTAACCAAATTTTCTAAGTAAACAAGAGCTGTCACTAGACAGCGCGCTCGACTATTCGCAGCCATTTGTCAGAAAAAATATAAGTTCAAAACAGGCCATTTAAAATTTGTATTATATTGAAACGTGAGTTACGCTACTTAGTTCACTACATGGCAATGAAAGCTAATGTACAATGGTTGTTGAGGCATGGCAATTATCTCAACACTGGACTAATAACAAATATTTGTCAGTGAAAATGATTTTAAGACTTCAAGTTTCTACAAAATAATCATATGAGTAAGATATGATTTGTTAAAGGAGTCAATTTTAAAACAATGGTGACAAATTAAAATAATAATGTAGAGGATACAGTCATGTAATAAATCAGAGATGAGTTTAAAGTAGTTTAGTAATTATTTTTAGTATTGAATACAATACCATGCCAAACAACACAAGTTAAACTTTTCAATGCAATATCATTGATAGTAGGTGAGATATGGTTTGAATGTAACTTGCATGCAAAACTTTAACCAAGGAAAGTCTAAGTTAAAAGGGGCATGACTCGAATTAAACTAAAAATGGAGTTATTACAATTGACCAGTACCATTGACTAATGATGATAAACAAGTGTTATAAGTTTCAATGCAATATCATAAATAGTAACTAAGATATGGCGTGAATAGAACTTGCATGTAAAACTTGAACCAATAAACTCCTATGTTAAAAAGGGGCATAACTGAAATAAAAAAATAATAGCGTTATTGCCCTTGACTGATACCATTGACTGATGATGGTAAACAAGTGTTGTAAGTTTCAATGCAGTATCATGGATAGTAGCTGAGATATGGTCTGAATGAAACTTGCATGCAAAACTTTAACCAAGAAAATTCTATGTTAAAAAGGGGCATAACTCAAATAATAATCATAATAGAGCTATTACCCATGACCGGTACCATTGCCTTATGATGGTTAGTAAGTGTTGCTGGTTTCAATGCCATAGCACAGATACTATTTGAGATATGGCCTTATAAGTAACTTGCATGCAAAACTTTAACCAAATTTTCTAAGTAAACAAGAGCTGTCACTAGACAGCGCGCTCGACTATTCGCAGCCATTTGTCAGAAAAAATATAAGTTCAAAACAGGCCATTTAAAATTTGTATTATATTGAAACGTGAGTTACGCTACTTAGTTCACTACATGGCAATGAAAGCTAATGTACAATGGTTGTTGAGGCATGGCAATTATCTCAACACTGGACTAATAACAAATATTTGTCAGTGAAAATGATTTTAAGACTTCAAGTTTCTACAAAATAATCATATGAGTAAGATATGATTTGTTAAAGGAGTCAATTTTAAAACAATGGTGACAAATTAAAATAATAATGTAGAGGATACAGTCATGTAATAAATCAGAGATGAGTTTAAAGTAGTTTAGTAATTATTTTTAGTATTGAATACAATACCATGCCAAACAACACAAGTTAAACTTTTCAATGCAATATCATTGATAGTAGGTGAGATATGGTTTGAATGTAACTTGCATGCAAAACTTTAACCAAGGAAAGTCTAAGTTAAAAGGGGCATGACTCGAATTAAACTAAAAATGGAGTTATTACAATTGACCAGTACCATTGACTAATGATGATAAACAAGTGTTATAAGTTTCAATGCAATATCATAAATAGTAACTAAGATATGGCGTGAATAGAACTTGCATGTAAAACTTGAACCAATAAACTCCTATGTTAAAAAGGGGCATAACTGAAATAAAAAAATAATAGCGTTATTGCCCTTGACTGATACCATTGACTGATGATGGTAAACAAGTGTTGTAAGTTTCAATGCAGTATCATGGATAGTAGCTGAGATATGGTCTGAATGAAACTTGCATGCAAAACTTTAACCAAGAAAATTCTATGTTAAAAAGGGGCATAACTCAAATAATAATCATAATAGAGCTATTACCCATGACCGGTACCATTGCCTTATGATGGTTAGTAAGTGTTGCTGGTTTCAATGCCATAGCACAGATACTATTTGAGATATGGCCTTATAAGTAACTTGCATGCAAAACTTTAACCAAATTTTCTAAGTAAACAAGAGCTGTCACTAGACAGCGCGCTCGACTATTCGCAGCCATTTGTCAGAAAAAATATAAGTTCAAAACAGGCCATTTAAAATTTGTATTATATTGAAACGTGAGTTACGCTACTTAGTTCACTACATGGCAATGAAAGCTAATGTACAATGGTTGTTGAGGCATGGCAATTATCTCAACACTGGACTAATAACAAATATTTGTCAGTGAAAATGATTTTAAGACTTCAAGTTTCTACAAAATAATCATATGAGTAAGATATGATTTGTTAAAGGAGTCAATTTTAAAACAATGGTGACAAATTAAAATAATAATGTAGAGGATACAGTCATGTAATAAATCAGAGATGAGTTTAAAGTAGTTTAGTAATTATTTTTAGTATTGAATACAATACCATGCCAAACAACACAAGTTAAACTTTTCAATGCAATATCATTGATAGTAGGTGAGATATGGTTTGAATGTAACTTGCATGCAAAACTTTAACCAAGGAAAGTCTAAGTTAAAAGGGGCATGACTCGAATTAAACTAAAAATGGAGTTATTACAATTGACCAGTACCATTGACTAATGATGATAAACAAGTGTTATAAGTTTCAATGCAATATCATAAATAGTAACTAAGATATGGCGTGAATAGAACTTGCATGTAAAACTTGAACCAATAAACTCCTATGTTAAAAAGGGGCATAACTGAAATAAAAAAATAATAGCGTTATTGCCCTTGACTGATACCATTGACTGATGATGGTAAACAAGTGTTGTAAGTTTCAATGCAGTATCATGGATAGTAGCTGAGATATGGTCTGAATGAAACTTGCATGCAAAACTTTAACCAAGAAAATTCTATGTTAAAAAGGGGCATAACTCAAATAATAATCATAATAGAGCTATTACCCATGACCGGTACCATTGCCTTATGATGGTTAGTAAGTGTTGTTAGTTTCAATGCCATAGCACAGATACTATTTGAGATATGGCCTTATTAGTAACTTGCATGCAAAACTTTAACCAAATTTTCTAAGTAAAAAAGGGCCATAATTTGCTTAAATTCATGCAAGAGTTATCTAACATGGTTGTTTTCATGACAGGGAAAGCCAGTGCAAAGTTTCAATCCAATATATGCACTGGTTATTGAAATATAACCAAGGTTAAAGTTTTGCATGTAAAACTTTAACCATATGCAACGCCGACGCCGACGCCGACGCCGACGAACAAGTGACTGTAATAGCTCTCATATTCTTCGAATAGTCGAGCTAAAAATGTGAAATTGGCCTTGTCTGTACTCTTACTCAAATAGTTTTTGTCCGACCGTCTTCAAACTTGCTGACAATGCTTATTGGCATAATATCTAGGCCAAGTTCGATTATAGGCCAAATCGGTTCAGGCCTTCTTGGGTTATGGTCCTTCTTTTACCAAAAAAATGTGAAATTGGCCTTGTCTGTACTCTTACTCGAACAGTTTTTGTCCGATCGTCTTCAAACTTGCTGACAATGCTTATTGGCATAATATCTAGGCCAAGTTCGATTATAGGCCAAATCGGTTCAGGCCTTCTTTTACCAAAAAAATGTGAAATTGGCCTTGTCTGTACTCTTACTCAAATAGTTTTTGTCCGATCGTCTTCAAACTTGCTGACAATGCTTATGGGTGTAATATCTAGGCCAAGTTCGATTATAGGCCAAATCGGTTTAGGCCTTCTTGGGTTATGGTCCTTCATTTACCAAGAAAATGTAAAATTGGTCTTATCTGTACTCTAACTCAAACCGTTTTTGTCTGGTCGTCTTCAAACATGGTGACAACACTTATGGGCATAACATCTAGGCCAAGTTCGATTATAGGCCAAATCGGTTTAGGCCTTCTTGGGTTATGGTCCTTCTTTTACCAAAAAATGTGAAATTTGGCCTTGTCTGTACTCTTACTCAAATAGTTTTTGTCCAATCGTCTTCAAACTTGCTGACAATGCTTATGGGTGTAATATCTAGGCCAAGTTCGATTATAGGCCAAATTGGTTTAGGCCTTCTTGGGTTATGGTCCTTCTTTTACCAAAAAAAATGTGAAATTGGCCTTGTCTGTACTCTAACTCAGACAGTTTTTGTCAGACCGTCTTCAAACTGGGTGACAACGCTTATTGGCATAATATCATGGCCAAGTTTGTTTTTAGGCCAAATCGGTGCAGGCCTTCTTGGGTTATAGTCCTTCTTTTACTAAAAAAGGTTTTGACTTAATATGGGCTTTTATTTCATAATCAATATTTTTTGTCACTAGCACACCCAAGACGGGCGTATTTTGTGACATTTTGGCACTCTTGTTCTATGGTGCATTAGACTGTGTTTGGTTCACACATGCATATCAGAAAAGAATTTAATGCGATCGTATGGGTTTTGAATACCATGAACAATACTTTAAAAGAGGGGAAAACTATTCAGATGTATGACGTTCGAACTTTGACGTCACTGTGCGCCGCACTTGCGTACTAAGTGTATAAGTAATGAAAACTGAAATCTTTTTTCTCGATAGATTTTTGTGAAACTCCGGATACCTGCTAAGAACATATTTATAAATCATTGGTGAAAACTGTAAACAAAGTTTTGAATACTTTTTGTGTAATGGGCAAAGTATGCACTGGGACAACCCTTGTATAGTATAACTTAAATTTAGGACAATAGATGAGTTAAAAGAATATGATGACAGATTGGATGCCTGAGTAATGATCACACAATGTTAAAACCTGTCTCAACACTGACCGGCAATACTTGAGATACACAATACAAAAATTATAAAAACACTAAACTTTAACAATAACAAACTATGAACAACTTGATGAAATGGATTATGATGAAATCATTAATTTCGATGGGACGAAATTTTGAGGTTTTGGTAAAAAAAACACATTTCAATGGGATGTTAATTCAAGGATTTTGCATTTCAGGTAATAAATATAGGGTCAAAATTATAGTTTGATGGGACTTAATTTCGTGGTTAAAGGTGAACCACGAAATCCGTGAAACTAAATTCCCAATGAAAATTAATGATTTTACAGCATGATGAAACATGATTGAATGATGGCAATAATATGAAGGATAAAACAAGTGAGGTAAAACTGATCACATCTACTATGTGATATCTACAGTATATGTATGAATAGGTTCACTTGCTCAAATGTTTGTGAATTTGGTATTCCCTAAATAAAGTCTTATGTAGTACATGAATTATTTTGTAGGTATGTGGACAAAGAGTAGGTATGTAGGTCTGGTACAACAGTCAGGACAAGTTATTAGGAATTGCAAGCAATACAGAAGTCCTCTATGTGGTTGCCAGGTCAGAAATGTTTCTGTTGCCATGGTAACAACAATTCTTGTCCAAATAAAAAAATAATTAGACATGCATAATCTCTTAATTGGTCCCTATCCACATACCAAGTTTCATAAACATAGCTTGAAAACTGTTTCAGTTATGGCAGGATCCAGATTTTCTTGACAGATGGCCGGAGGGCAAACCTATGGTCCCCTGGGTTGGAAACCGGTAAAGGCCTAATAACACAGATGCTCCCTTGATTATCTACAGGACATGAACAGCAATCTTATCATGTTCCAGGAATTGTGGGTCATGCATTATTGAATTGGAAACAGTTAACAATACAGAAGATCCCTGTGACCTTGACCTTTGACCCAGTCATCGGTCATCAATGAAAGTTAACCACAGATGATGAGGATCCAAGACCTGTTGTGGAATAGTAATAGTTATGCAAACCGAAACTAGTAGACTGTCAAGACTGAAATTGACAAACATTTAAGTAATGTTAACTTAGCCACTTATACGGTACATTTAAACTTAAAATCAATAAAACATAAACATGAAAGTAACATTAAACTCAGAGGTAATTGGAAACTAACTAATGTAATAGGGTATTTAATAGCCTGCGCGTAGCGCAGGGTATTGAAAATACCCAGACCGGTAATACGGGTGACATGCGTATTTTCGTTGAGTTTCAGCAGGTACTAATGCTTTCAAAAAAAGTTATTTCCGGTCAAAAATTTCAGGCAGTTTTCCGAGGTGAATGGTCCTTGGAATATAAAAAAAATAGTAAGCTGTAAACGGTTGAGCCTATCCTTCTCTTTCAATTAATTATTATTTTTAAAAAAATGTGTAATAAATAAAACAAACTATTTTTAAAAAACAAAGGGAAGTAAGAAATACCTCTACTCCCCATGACCGTGGACCGTGTCACTAGCCGATTCATTGCAAGCGTTTGCAAGATTTCCAAACGCCCGTTGCACATGGAAGATGTTTTAAGAAACATAAAAAATAAAGGTGAAATTTTCATTTTAATAGCCGATTTATCATGACAGTACTCGATCTCCGAGGAAATTGGTCTTTAATAGACATTTTTACGTAGCTTTACAATGATATCAACACTCAGATCATACCAGATGCTTGAACGTAAGTAGGCTACAATTCGTTCCATGTCAACAACTGAACAATGCAAATCAACAATTCTATGTCTCAATGTATAGCTTGTCAAAGCAATGTTTATGAGATTATTTTGTTACTGTCAGTGTGTATAAGACTTATGTACCAGTTAGTTTCATCCACAGCACCCTGCCCCGGGGAAGGGCGCTCTGGAATTTTGAGTTGTCAAAAACAACAGCTCTTCTACGGCCAGCGGGGGAAGCTGATGGTAAAATCTCCCGCATTTCCCCTGACATCTACCGGTTAATATTGTCTTTAGGCTATTGGTTTTCGCAGAATAAATCCTAAATTTCCCCTGCCTTGCAGGGGAAGCTGGATGGTAAAAACATGGCTGGCTATATCTGCCATGGATCCCTGTGGTCGGGGGAACTGGGGATGCAACTGACTGGTGCATTAATTATTTGTGGTGGACAAACTTGTGTACTAGGAGGGTCCATATGTTGTTGCTTATGTAATAACATCTTCGATTTTCCAAGCGGATAAGGACGAAAGACAAACATCGGAGGCTGTAAATTATCTATATTCGGAATATAAATAAACCATCTTAAAGTAGGCCTACAATACTACAATACAGTACAACAAGGTACGTCTTTGATTTTATTGAATTGGAATCAAATTATGACAATTTGATTGATTGACTTGTGTGCTGTATAAAGATTACAATTCACAATGATTGCATGCATTTGTTATCTCCCTTGGATAATGCATAGCAACTGGGGCCCGTGCCTATATCTACAAACATAGCCTAGCGGTTATCTAATATTTATTAAATACCCATATAGGCAATGCCTTAGTTCATATTATTTACAAACATGCTCTCGACACAAAAATATTTAATGATCATTTTCCATATCCTCATATCAAAGTTACCAATAGCTGTCACAGAAACATATATATCACAATGATTTGTAGAGAACATTCTAATGTCTCTAGTTTCATTAAACCCGAAATTGAGATCACAGTTTCCATGGCAACTGTGTCTATTTCCTTAATTAAAATGTTAATTCTCTAATGATTAGATATTTTGTATAAGCAAAAACATCATTATAAAGTATGATATGCATAAAATGGGATGAACATGACATACACTCTCACACCATTTATAATAGGTCAGTTAAGATACACAATTCATGCATTTTGGTGTGAATTCCCTACACAAGCAAACCATGTTATACTAGTCAATATGCCTAACATGGTGACTTTGACTGCATTGTGACCAATAATTAAGTCAATAACTAGCAACAAATTCAAACGTTAATATGCGAAATTTAATGTGAAGACATCCATTATTAATGATTCAGTAATATAATCTAAACTGACCTCACTATGAATGCTGTTGAATGTATATGAACATATGAAATAAACCCTGTTTTTGAATGACAATGAAAGAGATCAATTAAAACACAAACATGGCATAAATAAGATATCTACTTAGTCCACTAAACATACTTAATAAATAGTAACATTGCTAAAAATGATTCAACCCTTAATACACAAAATATTAACAAAGTTGAGCCCTAATTTCTTGACCAATCTCAACCTATGACCAGTCCTAAACATAAGCAGGGTTGTTCAAGACTATATAGGATGTAATATTATGGACATGTCCATACATAGTATCATCCAAAGTGCCCTATGATAACAAATTTTACTCAAACCTTGAAAAATAACACACTTTTGTTCTCATCACCTAAAATTGAGCATCTTGCCTTTTCTACTATGTTCAGAGTATTAAAATATAATATGATAACAATTCAGTTTGAATCAATAAACATGAAAACTGTATAAAAACAAGATTTTCTAACAAGGGACATCACTCTCTGAACCTGGATACATTATGTTCAACACAAAAAGATTAATGCCTAGTAAAGGTCTACAAATATTCATTGTAATATTTCAGTTAGAAAACCAGGTTTGAAATCCAATGTATCAAACTGCGAACATTTCAACAAAAATTGCATGTAAACTTAAAATGTGCATAGACCTATTTGTATACAGACCTGGTTAAAATATATGATTTGGCACTGTTTCGCTGTTAAAAGTAAGGCAAGTACTACATGGTAAGCACCTATAGACATGTCGTCGGTCAAGTATCATGTCTATATTTGAGATTTCCAGTATACGAGACGAGTCGTCCATTGATCAGTGATTGTATGACCCATTCCGTACCGACCACAGGTATACCTTTACTCTTAGCTTGTCTCTCCATGCTCGATGTACAAGAACTGTCTGTTACTATAACATGTAGGTTTGTGTACTGTAACTGTTTAACTACTGTACACTTTCCTAACATTAGAATCTCTGACCAACACTCAACAAATTGATTATCCTTGGAATACACCACAGCTTTAATACCTTGAAATATTGCCCTCTTTTTCTTCCTGAAATAACCATATACAACATTTTATACACATTTCGCAGGCTTAGAACAAGAAGGTCGTAACTACCAAATCGATATATTGAGATAACAAGAGAAAACTCTCTGTAATTTACTCTTTACCTTTGGGAAAACATGCTTTTAAAACTTCATTTTGGTCAACATGACAATTTCAGATTCTCATAAAGATATGCTCTTAAGAATCGCCTTGTGAAGCAGATTTCAAATATGTATGAATCTTTTAAGGTCGTAAGAGGTAGTTACGACCTTCTGGTTCTAAGCCATAGATTTATCAATCTGGCTTTAATGCATACTTGCCAAGTACTCCTATTTAAGTGGAGTTACTCCTATTTTCATTTATAAATTCTGGTTTTCAAAGTTCACCTACCTTGCACAAAGGTACATTTGGTTCCTTTTATGATCTTCTGTCTCATATTTATAACCACTAGAACATTTAAAAACTAATTTATCTTCGCTCGTCTCTCATTTTTCACATTTACAGTGTCGTTACACATTCAGCAATAAATATCAAAGACATTGGGAAGGTAAAATTCGCCACAATGTAGCAGGTGTAATACATATATGATACTTGTATATAACTTACCATTCCCACAATGTAGCACGTTTAATACATGCATAATACTTGTATATAAAAGGAGTAGATTCGATAACCATGCAATCTGGCCTAAAGAAATGGTAAAAACTAAAGTTCTTTCAATCTTATATTTGGTTATACTTTTGATTAGCCAAGGCCTCCTAGCACCGAAATATGCACGTTTTGACATTCCCTGTATCCATGGTATCCAGCTAGAAGCTTCTAAAATCACTATGATCACCGTATTTTTCGAGTTTTAGAGCATTTCTGGACTTACAACATCAAAATTCAACATGAGCGCAGCTGTCGACAATCGAGATATTTTAGTCAGTCGTTGCAATGTAAAAAATCTTTGAAATGACAAAATATCTCGATTGTCGACGACTGCGCTGTGGTCGAAATATATTCCCAACCTATCTGCATCTGATGCGGAATTTATATAATTTCCAAAAGTTTGGTAACTGTGTCCTCTAGATTTTTTACTTTAAAATAGTTTTTACCTTGTCATTTTCAGATTAAAGTGTCGAAAAACGTCCGGAATCGATATAGGTTTTATATAGTACCTGTAGTCATGACGCAATATTGTAAACAGTCTAAAAATAGAACACACTACTCACTAACGTAGCGGGTCGGTAAATATTCTTCAGCATATTGATCTAGATCTACACGAGTTAACGGAAAATAGTGAGTCGATATCGTTTTTTAGGTAATTGAGAGTCAAAATAAGGAAATTATCACAATAAGTATTTATTGAATTCATAACTTGATGCAAATTGTCGATGATTTAGCGATGCTAACTTGCGTATAACGCCTCATTCTTACACCCCCTGGATTGTGATTATGTACTTTAGCGTGAGGATTTGTTTGTAGATCTACTGATGTTGGAAGTTGGAAATTTCTGACAGTAATTTACGAGGAGTTGAAAATATATCAAATAAAATTAGCTAATTAGTCTAGTAGATAAGATTAATAGAATAGTGATGTTTTAGGATTTCCATTTTTTATTTATAATATCACCATGTACCGTCGTAAACATCGAACGACTTGTGGCGTTGTGGAAAGACGTTCGCTCTCCACCTTGACGGTCACGGATCGATCCTCCGCGTGGCCATAACTTGTTTTGTTCTACACGTACGTGTTTTATTTTTACACATGCTATAGGCATGGTAATCAGAGACTTTTGAAAACAGGAACATATTCATAAATAAAAATTTCCTGCAGGGAAAAATCAGTGGATTTCAATTCCTCAGCGAATTATCAGGTACTCAAAAAAGATGGTGAACAAAATTATTAGCCTAACGCTAACGTATTTTATTTCATAATTTTAAACTGATTAATTGACATTGAAACAACTGCGGTACTTTTTTAAATATCTTTTTTATATCATGAGATACGTTAAAATACTGAATTTGTTGATAACGGTAATGCTATATTCTCCATTTCTGTGGTCACCTACAGTACTTAGTAGATCTAACAGACAGAAACTAAAACTCTTGGTCGACGTGGCTGTTCATTTTCCAAAAATGGTGCCGAGAGATGTTGAAAATGACATCTTCCTTGTTCCTGAGACATCAATACAGCAAATGTAGGACATTCCACCTTCAGTACCGTTAAATAATTATACATTCAGCACCATCCTGTTCCATACATTCTAGAAGTGTATACAAGTCCGTAAAACATCAAGGTCTTAAACATTTTGTTGTGTCGCCAGATGGTCGTCGAAATGCATTTTGACATACACTAGTATTAGTGTTTTAAAACAATGTTTGTGTCCAAAAGTTCTATGATCGGTAGATCTGTAAAACTCGTTACATGTAATTATATAGTTCAACAGGTTTGACTGGACGGTTCAGGCAGGAATATGGCAATAAATAAAACATTTAGAAACATACAACTAAATATATAATTGTATACATTTTCAGCATCAAACGGTCAATTATAATATGTTTCCAACCAAACGTTTTGAGAACTTGAACCATTAATCAGTAACTTAGACCAAATCAATCCTACTATTGGGGCAAGATCAACATCCCCTAAACAAGCTAGATACTGACTTTTTTGGTCTTTATTAATATTGGTTCATCAACCATGTTATTCGAATTTGCTTGAAATCTCTGTCAGACTTGAACTTCAAAAACGTCAAGAGATTGTAAATACTGATAGGTGAATACTTGCACTATTTAAGGACATGCTTGCACAGGGGACACGTACGCATGTAGTCGTTATATGGAATTTACTGTGGTCTTATTTCTTAATGTATTATCACAACATCTAATTAAAATGCTATATGTACATGCATGTTTTGAAAAAAAACCATAATTTATATCGTCGATCGGCAATATGGGCGACGGTAGGAGAGAGGCTGTCA
Organism: Spisula subtruncata; assembly: GCA_963678985.1. Lineage (NCBI taxonomy): Eukaryota > Metazoa > Mollusca > Bivalvia > Venerida > Mactridae > Spisula > Spisula subtruncata. The sequence goes on from OY787663.1 coordinate 26,000,744, forward strand.
GATGAACCACACTGAAGTTTGATTTCTACCCCAACTCATCATAGTACATTTTATACCCCAAAACACACGAATACGACCTGGTAGACATATCCATAAGGATGATCCGAATGTCACTCATGCTAGTATCTAGAGTCTCTACACGTCATCAAAAACTTACTGACTTACTCACTGAATTTTATGAATGGAACAGCGAATTGCTTACAGGTGCGTGAACTGATATGGGTTTGTGCAGATATTGCTGTTGTTATATGGTATTAGAACATAAACTAAGAGCAGGGAACACAATACTTGTTAGGTTTGCAACCGTGGAAATACTTGAATGCGTAATTCACATGTTGGTTTCTGACTCTAGTAATTGCGTGTCATGTTGGTTTAAGGGAGAATTCAACTTATGTGGCTTTGTTTGAATGCAATATTTGAATGCATTAGAAGGGGGGAAATGTAATAACAATTATGCAGAGTGAATCACATTGTGACCTATAGACTTTTAAATTGAAAATGAAAACAAACGTATATATTGGTCAAATAGTATGTACCTAACTTTATTAATTTGCGCGTTATGCCAAAATTTGTAAAAAAATCAAATATCCTCAGTGTTTCTGTTGCCATAGTTACCACTTATGTTGTCAGATTGTTTAAAGAAAATGATTTTATATTTAAATCACAGCCCTCTATCAATATGCTGATTTTTATAAGAATATCTTGATTACTTTTCCAGTTAAGCCAAAATTCGTTAAAAATGTTACATTTCCGCTGTTTTTGTTTCCATAGTAACGATAGAACATTTTTTTTTGTCAAAATCAAAACATATCAAGACAGGCATATTCTCCTTATTTACATCTCCAAACATGCTTAGTATATTCGACCAATCTTGCAAATTGTGTGAGTTATTGCATGTCCCAGTTTTGTGTTGCTATTTTTGCGTGTTTTATACCGTTGCGTTGCCATAGTGACAATTTATGGTACCAAATAAGAAAAATACATAGATATTCACAACTCTCATAATGTGTTGAGACAACATAAAGCATTTTTATTTGACTTGGTCGAGTCCTTTCGTCTGCATGCTGCAATCATTGTTTCTCGGAGATGGACAGATTGCTTGAATACTGCCCGTTACCATGGCAACATAGGAATACATTTATCGAATCAAAATGTAATTTTCCATCATTTGACATCGATACTTGTAACTTGTCTAAATATAATTCATTTCCGTGGTTGGGCCATTTTTACCACTTAGTGAACCTACTCCTTTGCCACAATGTAACAGGTTTAATACATGTATAATACTATTATATAACTTACCATTCCATAATCTTTCGTTTCTCCAGGCTGACACCAGCTGGTAGAATGTAAGATTTCTCATCTAGTACATGTCCCTACAACATACAGTCACAGTATTGTCATTTTGGGAAATTAACATATAGTCGATTCAATAAGTAATACTAATCAGGGAACTATCCCACTCCAAAGAATAGCGGTGAATACCGTTAACTCATGTATATAGCTTATACCCAGTCAAAGCTAGATAAACATAGCTTACCTACCGGATAACAGTATATTGATACCCGTTCTTGATTGATTTTGAAAGTACTGTACAAGCATGTCTATAAAATTGTAGAAACAAACACAAATCAAAACGTATGGAAATTCCCTGTGATTACTAATAAATAAGCTCATTACTCTGCTAACATTATTTATTATAAGTCATAGTTATCACTCTCAACACCTCATTCAAGATGGTATCCATTGCATTAAGGCATTAAGAGAGAAACAAGACTGCGTTCAATAAACACTTAATTGCCCCCGTAGAAGCCATTTAAATAAGCCCAAGTCCAAAATTAGGTCAAGGTGAAGGTCAAAATGGAGTCAGGTCATATAGGTGTGTGGAGAGTGGTCATATACAACATCCATGCAAGTTTGAAAGCTTTGTAGCAAGCCATATTAATGCTAGAAGAAACGGTCAATTTGGGCTTACCAGGCGGACAGGTGAATCACTATATGCCTCCCGATCTATCCATACAGGGGCATAAAACACCATGTTTCCTAATAACGCTCAGACCAAAGTTTGGTTACAACTAGTATCATTCTTATTTTGTTTTCATACGCCAAATATAGCCTTCATTTGACAGGCATAAATACCTCGTCCCGGGTGGCCAAATTGGACCGTTAGTGTGCTAACCACTGAGCTAGCGAGGCAAACACGGGGCACATATGACATGGAGCAAACCACAATCTCCTGTACTCTAAGCAGATAATCTACCAAGACTAATATTTGCCCAAATTGCCTAGTATCAATTTAGCTAATCTTGTAAATTTTAATTTTTGCTAACTAACCTGAGTGCAAGAATCAACAATCCACATGTGTGATATACATGGAATACCAGAAGCTAAACATTGTAAATACTTCAATGTTCTCTGATAACTTGATGATATTAGCATAATACGTCGTCCACCACTCGATACCTACAAATATATACATCCATCAATCTATGGACATTACGCCAGAGAAGAGATCGCTCTGCCTGGTTTTGTTTGTCGAAGCTTTCTTGGGGAAGTCTTGGAACATGAGATTATAATTTACAGTTATAATTGATTTAAAGAGTATGGATTGACAACTGGCGTAATGTCAATTCTAAACCAACAAATACAATAATTCCTACAATGCTTTTTTATCTTTACAATGAGTATCAGCTTGTTAATTCAGGTTAAATGCCGTTTCTCAACAAATATTTTTCTGTTCTAGCTAGTCAGTTTTCCTACAACTGTATCCAAACATACTGACTTATTCCTCCACAAGGAACCAACACTTTCTCAGCAAGGGGAAGAAAATCAACATTTTTTATCAAATTTAAACAAATTTGAAGCATTTGATGAAATGGTAAGAGGGTAATTTAATGACAGGAGCCTGTTGCCTAAGCAAGGCGCACTACAAGCACTCAGTAGTGCTACACTAAGAAATGGCCTGCTTCAAAAAAGCGTTATGTAGTGAAAAAATTTGTATGCTACCGGCGAGCGTTTGCTGCTAGCGGACTGTTGTGCAGAAAAACGGTATCAAAGCGGTCCTTTGCATAAGCCAGGCACTGAGACATAGAATGCATGTATATAATCTTACCATTTTTTCGTTGATATTATCTAACACAGTTCCACCACCAGCTGTTATCTGTGACTTAAGATGATCTTTATCAAATGGTGCTGCAATCTCCTCTACAATATACAGTTATAGTATACATTAATGGTCATTCATATCAACATCAATTGTGCAAATCTACAGTTCATTCCCAATGTTACTTTATTTTAGGCAGACACGATTGAGGATACTAGTTCTTACGTTATTGTTCGGACAGCAACTATTTCACTACCTGCCATACCGTTGTATGCATGTTCAGCTTTAACACAGTTGTCCAACATTATATATGGTGGACAAGTAATCTAACCAGTACTGTTGTAATTTAGATGAATAGGAATAACTGCCTGTGAATTGAATGATTGCTATGTAAGAAATCAAAGACGCTAATCCATAGACCAAGACTACTATGATAATGTATAAGAGAAGATGTACTAACCATCTAAAGCACTATCATCGGACGTATCTGTAGATATATCCTGTATGAGTTGTTTCTCTTGTTCTAACATTTCCTTACACTTATCAACATTGGTCAGCACAAACTGTATATTGTTGAATAATTTCTTGCTAGGAATTGGTCCCAGTTGTTCCTTGGATGAACCTGAAAGTATGAACAAGACTGCATTCAGTAATTGCTTATGCCCCCATAGAAGCCATGTCCATAATCAATAGCTAAATCATTCAGGGGGGCATAATTCTGTTGAAATGTTTGATAGTGTTACATGGCTTTGACAATGTTATGTGTTTATGATGGTAAACAAGTCTGCCCAGCTTGAAAGCAATGCAATGGTGGACTGAATATTTGAGTTTCAACATTTTGTAACGAACGAACAGACTTACGAAAGGATAGATAGACAGGACAATCACTATATGCCTCCTGTATCAGTAGATGCTGGGGCATAAAAGGTATACAATGTGTAGAACCCATGGAGGATTGGCACAAAAATGTCCATCAGTTTCTTGTTTTGTTTAATTAAAAAAATTTTTTATTTACTTGTTTAAATGTATTTTATGAAAAGATTTCAAACAATCAGAAATACAGTGTACAAACGAGTCAACTTTCAAATATTGCAAGAAGTTGAACACATTGAGTTATACATTCTCCTAGTAAGTCAGTGACCGAAAGGTACAGGGTGTTTTGATTGCAGTGAGTCGTACAAGTTGATTTAAATAGCATCGCAAGAAATAATACAGTGATTAGGTATATACCCAGTGAGAAATATACAAAGCTTTTACGGGGGTTCTACAGAGGCATAATGTAAAATTTATCATTTAATTTCGTTGAGACAAAATTTCGTGGTTTTGGTAAAAAAGACAATTTCGTTGGGACTTGAATTCGTGGATTTTGCATTTCAGGTGATAAAACAAGGGTAAAAATTAATGTTCATTGGGATTAAAGTTCGGGGTTGAGGTAAACCACGAAATCCACGAAATTTAATACCCCACGAAAATTAATGATTTTACAGTAATACCCAATCCTGAAAATGAGTCGCAAGTCTGTTTCAAGTGCCATTAGCACACATCCCTAAATCTTAACCAGGTTTCAAACATTGTAATTTGTTAAAATTATTATTATGGAATTTTAAAATTAATGACCATAACTGTGTCAATTCTTTATTTTTTCATCAAATAACTTTTATTTTGTTCATAAAGATAATTCTTTTGTCATGAATCAAATCAGGATTTCCAATCTACGAGGGTCATTCAATAAATTTGTGGACTTGACTCGCCATTTTAATACACATTGACACAGAGAATAACTAATTATATCACACTAAACTACAGCCTTTCTGACACAAATGCAGAAAATATTGCATTTTTAAAGAAAATATGGCTAAAACAAAACTATCACTTTACCACAACCACCACACAACGCAAATATATTCCGACGTCAGCGACGTTATTGACGTTTTGCTATTTCTCAAATGGTAAACCCGAAATTGAATTATGTCATTCATATCGAATTAAACATAAATATTTAAGTGATCTGTAATCAAATAGATCACCCACATCATTTTATGTATTCAAAGTAAAAGGATTAAGCTAGACTAAATGGTTGTATGCTAAATTGAAAAGCCTCGATCATTTTGACTGGCGTTTCCTCAAACGTCCCTACGTTTACAAATTTCGTTCAATCCCTGTATAATTTTAATACCATGCTGCTCTTCAGAAATTTGATTTTACCACTAAAACACAGTGACACTGAATACTGTATGTTCCCCGCTTGCTTTCATTAGCAGCGTATGTGTTTGTGTTTTGTATTTCCAAGACCTGTGCACATTTTAATAGTTGCATGAATTTCCGCGATAAATTCATCGGCATTTTGATGTAAATGAAAACGTGACAGGCATAGATCAAATACTTCTCAATTCATACTCAAACGTCTAAACAACTTAATATTATATTATATCCTGCAATAATCTGGCAAACATATGGGAATGTAACTTAATTAATTCGGATTTTATGACAAGTCTAACTAGTGAAAAGGGTATGTTACGTCGGTCGGGGGTGGTAGCGCGTTACTATGGTAATACAACGGCTGATGACATGATACTGTGTGGCACAATCAAAGATAAATTTGTATCTACGGTAGGTAATAGATAAATGTTTATAATGATATAAGAAATTATTATTTAAACATAATTAGAATAAAATGAGAACGGTTGTCTACGAATATATTGAATGACCCTCGTATTCCTGAATTATAGGATCCCTAAGCCATAAAGGAATGTTTATTTGGACTAGGCATTCCTACAGTCAGCATGTTGCTCTACAGAGGTTGTACTATGTATAGTTATTGACTGTACTTACCAGCTCTAGATTTACTGGTTGACTTTCTGTGAGGTAGAGGTGAAGCCTGTAGTCCATTAACAAGTCCATTCATAACTGAAACAATGATCATGATCTCAACATTTCATCTCTTATCTAGTACTCTTATTTGGAATCTTCATTTAACATTCATTCAAGTTAAGCAATGTTCCTCAAAGATATTTAGGCATATAGAGGGGCAGATTCACCTAACCAGTTGTCCTGGTCTGTAACTAACCAGCATTTACTGTCCATTGTCCGTTCCACAGTGAACCATAAATTTCTCAACATGTGGGAGAGGATTACAAACCCTGTACACTTACCACTGGATGATGGCTATGAAGTATGGAGCAAAGCAGTAATGGGTTTTATGCAGAGAAATTCATGGTCAGGCAAACCAGGATTCAAATGATAACAGAGAGACGATCAAGATACATCATACAGCCAATCTTATCAAGTTGAACAAAACTAGAAATGTCGTCATTCAGCACACTAATATACCCTCTGCCGGCAAAGCATCATAATTCGGGCCAAAACAATCTCAGCGCTATTTCTTTCCGTCATGCCTATCTGCATGCTTAGGTTGTTTAAGTTTGAAAGAAATCCTGCAAAAACTGTTGAAAGAGTAGCATTCACAAGAATCTGTCTAAGGACAGACAAGCTGAAAACAGTATACCACCGTTATAACCTCCCTTATATCCCTTACAATTACAACTTCTGATGTCCCGGGGCTATAAAAATATAACAAACCTTTACGTCTTTTACTGACAGGACTTGGTGATGTGCGGACAGGATTTGGTGAGCTCATCACTTTGCTAGATCTAGGTGAGCTCATCACTCTGCCAGACCTAGGTGAGTTTAGCATGTTGCCAGGTTTAGGTGAGCTAGAAGGTTCGACCATTTCAAGTTTCCTCTTCCGACCGCGTCCAGTGTCTATCGGTTTATCTGTAAGTTTTTCTTGTTTTTCCTTCTCTTCTTTCACCGCTTTCTTTGCCGATCTTCTCGGAGCATCTATCAGATTTTCTACAAGGGAGATAAAGGAGACATTAATGATATAAACACACAATGATACTTTCATTCCTTCAGAGTTTTCATGCCCAGTATCAAGAGAAGTTATAGTTATGTGGCCTCTGTAGCTCAGTGGTTAGCGCGCTTGCTGCCTAATACAGCGACCCGGCTCAAAAACACACATATGCCTGCCATATTCAGCAGAAGGCTGACTGGCATATAGCATGATGCTTTATCATGTATCTGTAGAAATTTTGGGTTAAATTAATCTAAACATGACATATCAATTAATTAAATTGAAATAACACAACTAAACAGGGTGAACTTTCCACGGCTCAACTGCTATACATGCAGTTGAGTGGGTTTCGGGCATAAACTGGTGTGTGGCTAGTGGTCATTCTCAGCTTGAGAATGGAACATATCTTAGGAAAATAGGTAAAAAATAGGATATTAAAAGTTGTTTTAATTTTGTGTTTACATTATTTTTTATTATTACTTGTAGACTTAGCCAAAATGTCATGTGATATGTTGACCCTGTTGAATGTGACCATGTAAACATTTGGTTGATCAATAAAATACAGATAAATATATAAGTCAGTCACATGATAAACAAGATAAACTCTCTCTAAAGTACATCTGAACTTGGATGATTTGATATTAACCTTAACAATATATTTATCCAGATTACACAACTGTTATCATACACCTGTTATCATACGTTTCATATCTACCCTACCATACTGTAGCGGGTAGGTGTCAAATGGAGATGACAATTAGTCCCAATAGGATTTAACCAGATATATATCTAAAGGATACAAGGAAGGGCAAACTCAGGTAAGCTACTTTACTAAACTACAATTTAAAATATTTCTGACTTAAAAATTGTTTATTTGAGAGGAAATGGCAAATTTCGTGGTAGATCTACCGTTTAATCTCAGTTATATCTAGACTGTTCTGTATAAAAGTTTGCATACATGAAAATTCAGTATAAAATAGGTTTGCCTTCAATAACATTGTTCCATTATAACCCAGTTTGATGAAAATCCTTTCAAGCCTATTAAATTCACCATTACTTTGCCATTTCTTGAGTTATTTTCATTAAATAACTTTTACTTTGGCCAGAAGCAAACCAGAAGCCATTGCTCTTGCAGGACTGATGAATGAGGACAGGAAACTTGACACCCCTGACTGCAAATATGGCGGATCTATTTATTTTGGTGGATTTCGTATCTAACATACTGGATAGGAATTAGCAGGCAGCTACATTTACATGCTGAACTGCTAAATCATCCTTTCCATTACAGAAATATGGCAAGCCAGGACAAGAAACGAGGATCAGACCAAGGTGACGATACAACCGAGGACAAGAAACGAGAATCAGACCAAGGTGACGATACAACCGAGGACAAGAAACGAGAATCAGACCAAGGTGACGGTACAATCACTCCAACATGTCTAGGTGAGATCTGCGTGAAGACGTTAGAAGATAAGAAGAGATGTATAATTTCCAGTATGACAATGATGTCACCAGACAAACTTGTCTTAGCTGATGCTGGTAACAACTCTATTAAACTTGTTGATGTGAACAGTAAATCTATCATCTCACAACTCTCACTGGGTACCAAGGATGAAGATAGACCGACCAGTATAACATCTACATCAAGTTCACATATTGCCGTCACAGTATCACTCAGACAACATATACAGTTTATATCAGTATCCAATGACAAGCTGAGTAAGTCTCAGACAATACAAACTAACGGTGAATGTGTCGGTCTATACTGTCATCAAGATAAACTCATTGTAACATTTGTGGAACCTGGAAAACTTGAGATACTTGATATGACAGGTAATGTTATCAAAAGTTTGACAACCGATTCTACAGGAGTAGATATATTCACTACATCAGCATTTGTTCAAGCAAACAATAACTCTATCTATGTAACAGAGACCGAGCCTAACATGATCATCATATTGAACTGGGCAGGTGAGATTACAGGTAGGATTACAGACATTGAATGCCCTGTAGGACATACAGTACTACCTGATGGAAGTCTAGTTGTCTGTGACATTGCTGGTGATAGAGTATATCAGGTAGCAGGGGATGGTACCTACAGTCGGAGTATATTACAAGGTGTGACACGTCCATGGGTGGTCTGTGTAGACAATACACGACACAAACTCTACATCAGTAGATATACAAAAGAAGACAACCTTGCTAACAATATCCTAGTATATAATATGTGAACATACAGGACACAAACTCTACATCAGTAGATATACAAAGGAAGACAACCTTGCAAACAATATCCTAGTACATAATATGTAGAGATGGGACCAAATACCAAAATCAGTATTCGAATATTCGAAATTCATATTCGAATATATTCGAATATTCGTTGGATTATCGATGTCAAAGTATTCTTTCATCTTATTCTCTTCCCTATTGAACAAAAGTTCCATTTCCGCTCTTATGCAAAGTTACGATATTCGTTAGTTTGATATTTCTGTTTGAACAATTGATATACATTCAACCTGATTTGGAAGTAATAAACATGTTTAAGATCTATCAATCGTCGTATTTCTTTACCTTTCCGGCTTCAACGACGTGTGAATAAAGTTTTTATTAATAAGTCTGATTGTTTTGTTATTTCTAATGCAGATGGTACAAATTTGTACGACTACGCGGCTTAAAAACCGTTGTCATCATCCAATGGGTGTTCCGCTCTGTAACTGCGGACAATGTGTTGACACTTTTACCAACAACTACAACTTTATTCATGTATGCAAACAGCTAATCATACAGTGTATGAAACACCCGAATTAAAAAAATCCCACACAGTTGTTCGGTAATTAATTTAGCCTGCAAATCCGTGTTATTACGACGCTTGAATACAGACGAAATGTAAGCGTTTCGGGTGTATAAAATGCAATCGTTTTACGGAAGGGTCATACTGTTTATTCAGAGTATACAGTTGTAATATACCGATAAACATGTCATAAAAGTGTCAATTAGGGACTTGATTATACATATCACACATTATGTTTTTATTAAGCATACGAAAATAATTGGAATTTACATGTTTATCAATTTTTGGTGAAATTGACAATTTTTCTTTACTTTTTACGAATATTTGAATATTGAAATTGGATTCGAATATTCGTTAAATTTTCGAATATTCGAATATTCGGTCCCATCTCTAATAATATGTGAACATATCAAACGTGAACACTTCCTGTACATATACTGTAAAATCATTAAATTTCATGGATTTTGTCCTTCTCATGTGTGGAATTATTATCTTGATCCTTTTACCTTCAACCAGAAAATTATAACATATAATTTCACAATGGATAATGATTTCCTGTCTGTTTTAACTTTGAATGTCAGTGTTCATCAGAGGGAAGCATTACAAACATGCTCAGTTGAGGTCTTTCAAAGTTTCAGAAATTCTGTGGAAGCTATCTTACAAATGTTGGCCATTTTGCAACGTTTTGGTGGGGACTCTAATATGACTTACATAAATCATGTGAAAAGTGTTTTTCAAGGTCGCAAAAACGGTTACTTATAGCAGTTGGAATGAATAATACAAGCCAGGGCTTTTTTTGCCAAAATTGTGAAGACATGTGAAACCTAAAGCGAGATTTATCTAAAAATTGTGAAATTCAAGCGTTGTTTTGCTTTTGAATTGAGAAAGTGGAAGCGCGATATTGACTTAAATTAATTTTGTGGCAAGTAACATTCCCTTTATTTTCTAAAAAAAATCAATAAAGGCTTGAAATATTTCATCATTGAATGTTTAAGCTACTCTGGCTTTATCAATTACAAAATGTGGGGCCTGTGCAAGCAGTTTCAATTATGAAAGTGGCATTTCTTAGGTTTGTGAAGCTGGCATTTTGGAAACTTGAAGTACCCTCTTTCAAATTGTGAAGTAGCCTTATTTCGGCCTCTGTTTTATAGTGAAAAAAAGCCCTGCAAGCAAAAACAGAAAGTCTCTCAAACTGCATTTGGGAGAATAAATAAAACTTCAAATGAGGCAGTGCCCTGATTTGACAATTTTGCATTATTGTCTCCATACACCTCATGTTATCCATCACCACAAGGGTATAAGACCATTGGTTTAATGCTTTCATTTATCATCACCACCAGATAATCCATATGTGCTCCAGAAGAGTTTAGTCATTTTAGGTTTCGGGGGATAGTGCATATACAGGAGGTGAACTAGTTCCAGAGACACCATTGGTTCTTTTACATGCCAGGGGTATAGCACCATACTTGGGCTCTACGTTTAAAGTCTCATCCGAAAGACTACTAGAAACATTTTAGCCGGTCATCCCAAGATTCAAACTCACAACCGCAAGATCAGAAGTCTCATGCTGTAATGACTGAGCTAAGCGGTCTGATTGAAGACAGAAGAGAAACAGTAATATTTTACATCCCTAAGGGTGGAAACACTGATACCATATTCATTTCAGTTTTTGAACAGGGAGCTTGCTTCCTGGACAGTGTAAGCGTTAAAAATATACTGGATAAGATTGCGAGCTAAAAATAGGTCCAATTGCGCATTCCGCTGGATGACTTCGAACTTTATCGCTTAATCTTTAGTAATGTTTATAATGTTGCATGATGACCTAGCACTTTATTGCAGGAAGCTTGGTAAATATATCGAGCCAGCGAGTGTATTATGTTACGTAAGCTAGGTTACCATCCGGTCAGTGATAAAAGCTCAACGTTAAATACTGCGTGTAGTATAGGCAGTAGAGGTAATAATGTATTAACTAGATGCTGGAACATACATTTGGCGTTGGGGTGGCATATGCCCTCACATGCTTTGTGACTGGAAAAAATATGTTTCTGACGACAGGAACAATCCCTGTTCTTCCAGTGCCATCGGCGCTTTGATATTACAATATAATCACACATTAAGTACAGAACAATAATGTAGACTCACCTAAACTGACGTCACCATAGTTGACAGGCTGACCGGTAGATGTACACACAGGTAGTAGTGTCACCTTACTACCATTATCTGACAGTATACACAAAGCTTGATCTGATGATAGAATTACTTGACTGAACTTGTAACTGTAACATGTAAAACAAGTTTCAAACATTCAACAATTCTTAAACATGGCAAGCAGGCTAGAAAAAATAATGTTAATACTGTAAAATCATGGAGGATGAAATTTCATGGATTTTGTGGTTCACCTTCAACCATGAAATCAAATCCAAATGGACAATAATTTTGACCCATGTATTTATTACCTGAAATGAAAATCAACAAATTAAGGCCCCATCGAAATGGGTCTTTTTCACCAAGACCACAAAATTTTGTCCCATTGAAATTAAATGATTTTACAGTAAGAAGCATGGAATGGCGCTCAGCAATTTTAGAGACAGTTGTTTTATAAATGATGTTTGTTCGCATTCACCTCAGATAGTATAATGTGGTTACTCATTTCTTCCATCGGGTTGGTCAATAAGTTCTGACTTTAAGGTAGTTACAATTGATAATTTAGACAAATTTCAATGTTTTCCCACATGTGGACTATACTCCCCATCTTTTCTCAACCAACTGCAAAAATAACATTCTTACAAACAGGGGTGTCAACGGAGCCAAATCCAAAATCAGGAAAATAAGATGCAGTCAACCATTTTTGACAAACTAAGAGGCCTTCAACCACATTGTTTTCATATTTGAAACAATTTTTAGTAAGAAATTTCTTCAAAATAGATTAAATTGATCATAATTGCCATTTCTCAGCATATTTTCATCAAATAACTATTATTTTGGTCAGAAATCATGGCTCTTTCAGAATTTGTAAATCTGGAACTCCATATTAGTCCTGAAAATTGACACCCCTGAAGCAACAAGTCAACACACACAGTAACTTACTTTCCAGATTTACCGTCATCTGTTTCTATGGTATAAGTATCTGACTGTACTCCGGTAATAAGTCCAAACTCAAATATTTCATCATCTGACAGCACCATAACACTCTGACCTGCTGGTAGTCTCTCTATACATAGTATGTCCGTACCTTTCACCATAGTTGTATCACCATCATCAAATCTTACCTGATACCTGCAATAATCAGAGTAAACAGTGTTAGTAAGAGTGTTAGTGTATAATATCCTAGTATCATCAAATCATACTTGATACCTGCAATAATCAGAGTATACATAAATAGTGTTAGTGTATAATATATAATATCCTAGTATCATCAAACTGTTAGTGGAGACTGCCCACTTACACGACACAGATGTTCAGAGATTACACAACCTAGCACTACACACGACACAGACGTTCAGGGACAACCTTGAACTACACACGACACAGACGTTCTCGGTTGTCCCTGAACGTCTGTGTCATGTGTAGTTCTCAGACGTTCAGGGATTACACAACCTACCATAGAACTACATTATAGTACCAAACAAGACACAGCACTATTGTGAAACCAGGTTTCCTGAACACTTTCCACCATTACCTTTTTTCTATTTTTAGTTACAGTGACCTTGACACCACTGACCCCAAATACAATCCCAAGCTAGGTCTCTATGCAAGCTTGCTGTATGTAAAGTTTCATGAAGATATGTCAATCCAAACTCAGTTATTGATCATTTCGTCTGCCAGTCCACCATATTTCAATTTAATAACCAGAAAAACCTGGTTAACTAACTGCACTAGACACAGAAACTTTTTTGGTATGGCCTGGGATATTAGAGCTCTGCATCATTGAATAGACAATTATACAATTACAAGTGAATCTTTCTATTTACTTAAACAATGTAACTTCTCCAACATAACATTGCCTTGAGCAACACACAATGACACTGTTCTAAACAAGAAAATTACACAAATCTTCTAAAGGAGTAATTTTCTACACTTTCACTACTAAATTGTAACCTCTACAATAACATACAAATCTGAGAGAGTTCTGAAGATGTTGGTTTTTAGAGGTCAGTGTGTTTATATACTTACTTGGAATATCTATCAGCAGAAGATTTCAGACATCCTGGGTAGTAGAAATCATCCTTCCATTTAGCAATCACTCTGGCACCTGAAACAAATTAAACATGCATTAAACTTACTAATTCTTTGGAAATCTTATTTCACAAGTAATTGGGAATTTCAATGAATACAGAAGTCCCCAACCTGGTTTCCAGGTTGTTATTGTTTCTGTTGCCATGGCAATCACAATTATTGTATGAATCCAAAAAATAAATAGACATGTATAATCTCCTTATTGGTCCGTATCCATATACCAAGTTCAATTTTCATAAACCTGGCTTGAAAACTGTTGAGTTATGGCAGGATCCTGATTTTCTTGATGGACGGACTGACAGATGGACGGAGGGCAAACCTATAGTCCCCTCTGGTTGAAAACTGGCAGGGCCTGATAAAGACGGCCTACAGATAACTGCTGGAACATGATTCCAATACTAGTCAATATATTGGCATAGTTCAATGGCTACAACTAACATATCTTAAGATAAACATGCAATGGGAAATAATATTGATATGCACCCACTACCTGGTTACCTTTCAAATTCAACATCATAAATCAGTTTTCTAATGAAAAACCTCCTTAACAAGCAGTATGGCAATGAAATGTGTAAGTTCTTCATCAATTTGTTGACTTGACTTACTTGACTTAGTATAGGGCCGCCAAAAGTTTAATAAAAATTCATGAAGATATAAATCGTAATATAGCATGTCCATGTCAGACTTGAGAAGAGTTTTCTATTCTACATGCTGTAAACTTCAACATATGAAATGCAGAAATTTTAGCTTATTTTTATTTTATATCAAATAAGGTAAGGTAAACCTTCAGCAAAAACTCACCAATATCTCCTTTACTTGTAACCATGGTATCATCATGCTTCGTGGAATAAGATGAACTAACACTCTGGTCCTGGTATGCACTGTCAACAGTAGGTTTGGGATCTGGCTGTGATTCACTGGATTTCATCAAAGGTGGACATTTTTCATCATTTGACCTCTTCGACCTTGATGGAGGAATGCTTGCAACATCAGGAAGATCACTAGAGGTCAAGGTCACTCCAGCATTGAAGGATGACGCGGGAAAATACTTCTTTGTAGTATTTTCTTTAACCACGACTGGATCAAATCTTTGCTAAATGAAGTAATCAGAAATTAAAATCACATGTACCTGAAGGAATTCTTTTAATACTTCAATACTATCAACCACCTGTCAAAATGACAAAGGTTGCATGTTTTGATAGTTGATGTCTTGAAACCCGAAGGTCTTGTGCAGTTAACAAATATAATGTTCTGGCAATGTCCCAGAATGTCTGATATCATTTAGTTCACTATCCAATAAACTTATAGTCATTTTTAACCATAACAGGGGTGTTAACAGGGTCAAATTAAAAATCAGCAAAATTCTAGTTGTCAAATATTTTTGCCCAACACGAGACCTTCAATGACATAATCGACAGTTCTTATTAAAACAATGCTTCAGAGGAGATTAAATTAAGCATAACTTAGTCATTTCCTGAGATAATTTTATCATGTAACTTTTATTTTGGTCAGAAGTCATTGCTCTTTCAGGAATGATTAATTAAAAATTGACACCCCGGCTATAAGTATGAAGTCCTGGCATTTTCTTTAATTAGAGTTGCAATGTTTAGGCAACGTATACTTATAGCTTAATTGTTGATATTTTTGTTTTTTATTAAACTGGAAGTCAATCCAGGGAAAAGAATTTAATAAGACCAAGCGTCTTTCATTCTAATCCCCTTTTCCTTATGTTTATGTTATTTTGTACTGTAAATTGTATGCATATGTAATATATTTGGGAAAATAAATATCTTTAAACTAAAGTGGCAATTTTCAAAATGCAGAATTATTCTCCTACACTTACTATTTGAAAAGAATAAATATCTAAATTTCATATTAGAGACAGGTATAACAGTACACATGCTTACCACATCCTGTGAGCTTTCTATTATATTTCCTTGAGGTGCAATCACTTTTCTGACTGTGGTAATCTCTGTATACACTCTCTCTATTGTCTCTGTAACCACGGTAACCATCTGATTCTTGCATTGAGGGGAACTTAATAATACATCACTCTGAAATAAATATAACTACAGTAAAACTTTGTTATAACGAGCATCGATATCATAAGCACCTGGCCTATCTCGAGCAAGTTTTAGAAAAGTATCCGTTTGAAAGATCAATACATTTGGTTATTTCGAGCACCCAATTTATCTCAAGCATTTTACCTGACCCAATTACTCCATGAGATAAAGAAGTTTTACTGTATATAAATATGTCTAATTTTACACTTTTAACAATTTTGTTCGGTAAATTGCACCAAAATTCTGTCATATGAAGACTACCAAGTCACAATAATCATATACTAGGCAATCTAGTCCAATAGAACATTACTGTAAAATCATTACTATTTGTGGGGGATTTAATTTCTTTGATTTTGTGGATGACTCCAAACACGAAATTTAATCCTCCACAAATAGTAGAGATTATATAGTATTTGACATAAGGGATCATGTATCCTTGAAACTACGTCCCTATGAAATTGCCTATTTCACAAAAACTACGAAATTTAAATGATTTTACATTATAATACTGAAAAGCAAGCAAGGAAGTAATCCCAACAATAATTTTAATGACTTTGGTATGCAGTAAGGAATTAAACCAGTAACCACAAGTTTTTGTGCTGGTTCATCTAAATACAACACAACCAAAGCTGGAAGTATAATTCGTCCCTTTGGTACATCAAGGTCCTATCTCTCTATATAGTAAAATACAACCTTGTTGCGCCAAATCAGACACTGGTGCTTCTAACCAGACAATGCACTGAACTACCCATACAATCAAACATACATACTGTAAAATCATTCATTTTCGTGTGGATTAAATTTCATGGATTTCGCGGTACATCTCCAACCACGAAATCAAATTCCATCAAACAATAATTTTAACCATTGCATTTACCGGGTATCACATCAAATGCTAAATCCACAATTAACATCCCATCGAAATGGGTCGATTTTACCAAAAACCCCGAAATTTTGTCCCATCGAAATTAAATGATTTTAAAGTACGGTCACAATACACACTGAATGACATTGTTGTTACCTGACTTCTGTGCAGTAATCTAGAGTTGGAATCATCACTATGTATACTAGAACTACTGGTTTGAGATATTACATTCTCTATCTCCGCATTTGATTGGCTGCTAGATGTTGGCATATGAGGTGATGAGCCAATCGTAGTCGCCGTAACAATACTTGTCTGACTAGACATCAAGTTTTTATCAACTTCTACAATACAAATCAGTATTATTATTATATTATCAGTTATCTAGCAAGCAACAAAGAATTGTTTCTGTAATACACAAGTACTATCAAACAGGTGTTAAACAATGAAGACTATAAGGATCCACCATGAGCTTCTATGTAGGATAAGGATATCTCACCCGAGGGGTCGGATTTTAACCAGGGACGAGGCTTGCCGAGTTCCCTGGTTAAAATTCCGACCCCGAGTGTGAGATTTCCTTATCCTACATAGACTGTCTCATGGTGGATCATTTTTCTTCGACGTAATTCGTGAAAGTATGAGTTTTTATCATTATTTAGCGTTCGTGGCGTCAACGTGACGTCATCATAACGTGTCATTTGCCGTACGTTCGCATTCAAAGCAATCGATAACATAGCGTCATAACGTGCCTACACAGTTATGCTCTGCCTAAGAAAATGCCCCTTAAATAGTATAGAACCTATTTTTGTTCTTCTTATTAGCTAAATACCAAGTTTATTAAATATGCAGACATAGAAGAAGTAAAAGTAGACACATAAAGGTCGGAATACATTCACGTGCGGTTGCTCATGTGAGAAAGATGTTGCTAATGTGAGATAAGATTTTCTTCCATTAGCAACGCGCTTATCTTACATTAGCAACGCCGAAGAAAAATATAACACTCATCATATCCAGAGTAGGACTATTGAAAATCATTCCCAATTCCCATCAGAGTAAAAAAGATTTTGTGAAAAAAAAAAATCCTGAAAAACTACCAACACAACTAAAATTAAGCTTGAAAAACACTAAATTACAGCAAGTTAAGCATAAAATTGAGTAATTGTACACCTTTTTGCTTTGACAGGTTCGGGTATCAAATTTGTTTTTTCTCCAAATTTGGACAGATACCACTAAAATTCCCAATCCCAAAGGCATGGGATATGTTCGTAAAATTGGGAGAAAAATCACTGACTTGATTTGATGTACAGTAAGTGAAACTGGTAGCAACTTGATAATCTAGAACAGTTCTAAATATATATATATATACCATGTACAACATCACTTGGTTTCTGATGTTTTGTGGAAGTGAGTGGGTTACTGTCAGAACTCATCTGTAAAACAAAAATACAATTAACCCATACACACACTATCAGTAGAACATACTGTAAAATTATTTATTTTCGTAGGGGGATTAAATTTCATGGTTCATCTTCAGCTACAAAATCAAATCACATCGACAATAACTTAGACCCTTGTATTAATTACATGAGATGCAAAATCCACGAATTAACGTCCCATCAAAATTTATGGGTTTTTTTTTACCAAAAACACTAACTTTTGTCCCAGCGAAACTAAATGATTTTACAGTAGTTACACATTTGATGAAAATTTCAGATGACAAATCACAATCTGCACGAAATATACTCCATATAGGAGTACGAGTTTGCACTTTTATGTTCACTTTGTAAAAATCTGTGTTTACTTAAGGCAACAATGTAAATGAGCAAATATGTGAAAGTTTTAGAATATCCCATTGTTCATTAACCTTTGTAAAACGAAGTCAAAGATGGGATGGGGGGTATATTCAGGGTTTTCAATAGGATACGGCAGGAGGCCAATTTCACTGCCTCAAATGATATTTGGGCAGCCTCAAATTTACCCCCAGCCACCTTCAATCTTCAGTGCTCAGGCGCCATGGCATTTTCAAATGTACAAAAAGCCTCCTACATGAAATCCTTGTGAAAACCCTGCATAATCATAAATTCAGTATTCAGACGTACCTCATCTGAAGTTATTTGTGACTGAGATCCATGGAACTGGTAGGGGTCATGACCTTCTCTTCTCAGACTGGTTTCTTTGCTCACAGAGAAAGTTTGAGTGGAAGACACAAAAGAACCGGACACAGTCCGAGATGTCAAAATATTTCCAACACTTTTTCTTTTGTTCATTATGTTTTCACTACTTGAGGCAGATTTTGTTTTTGAATTAGTTTTGTGTTCAGTGACAATCTTGGCCAAGTCAACTGAATGTGGAACACTACTCTTGTCTTTAGCAGGTGTTTTAAGCTTGATAGATGTCAATGAATTTTTATTGTCAACATTAACCATATTAGACTTGGATTTTAACCGAGTTCTTAGCAAAGCTTCACTGACAGAAGATTTCTTGTCCGGTTGGTCCGGTGACATGCTCACATTGCGGCTATCTAATGTATGCACTTTGTTGCCACTATGTGGCTCGATTTTTTCTATTTTATTGTCAAGTTCATCAGGCACATTCTTTCTTGAAGTAAGAACATCATCAAAGATTTTCCCAATATTATAACTATCAACGGAATGTCTGTGTACCTTTTTTCCTGGTGTTTTATTACTATTTGAAGCTGCGGATAAACTAAACTGTCTTTTAAACGAGTTCATACTAGTTTCAGTATTATCCACAGGAAGAGACTGTGTACTTAATCTTCTTCTGATCATCTCTTTACTTGATTTATCACCCTCGTCAGCAGCAGCAGGATTAGGAGCTTGTGAACTTGGCATGTTTTTATCTGACCCAGATTTATTTCTAGATCGATGTTTCTTTTTCAGTATATCAGAGTATGTCTTCAACACGTCCTGTAACTCTTTCGGACTTTTTGTTCCCTCCATTTTTTTACCTGTAGGAGTTTTATTTGAATCAGAATTATCAGTACATGTGCTACTGGAGCGACTCCTAGAAGGCGTCGGACAAGCACCTTGTAAGTAGTCCACCACTTTCTGTGTAACATTCACATCCATTCCATCCAAATCTTCACTCCGTTTGTCCTCAGTCTGAGTAGCATGCTCAGAAACTCTTCTTACACGTGTTGTCTTACGAAAGATTTCAGTTGCATCTTTCTCTGTGGTTCCGTCGGCATCTGTTTCCATTGCAACAACCGGGTTATATGTCTGGGTCGTCTCACTGCTCTCAACCTGTGCAAAGTTATCATTCTCATAAGTTTTCAATTGGAAATTGTTTTTCATACCAAGTTATCAGGGTTGTCATTAGGAGAGGGCAGGTGGCCAATTTGACTGCCTCAAATGACATTTGGGTCGCCTCAAATTTAGCCCCAGCTGCCTAACACCTTCAGTGCTCAGACACCTTGGCCTCCTCGAATGTACAAAAAGCCTCCTACATGAAATTATAGTGAAAACCCTGCCAAGGTCATTGTAACCTTGGTTATGATCATAGTGACCTTAAAATCAATAGAAGTCATGTATCATCTACATGTCAAGATCAATCAAAAAATTAAGTTTGAAAATAATGGGTCAAAGGTACACTACTGGAGTTATAAAGCGGAAACCATTTCACATTTCAATGCGATTTTGAGTCATTGATTGGAAATGTATTGGTCTAAAGACCAAAAGACAGCCATTTGCAAATCATTTAAACCACTATTCTTCAATGTACCAACATGGTTGATCAAAAATAGGATATAGGATTCTATCATTGAATTAATGAATCATATATGAAGATTGTTGAAGATCTTCAACAAACAACTTCCGACGAATCAGAAGCCAGAGCAGAGCAATCAAAAGGCAGGTGTCTGGATACTTTTTTATAAAAATACTTGGGCAAATCTTAAACTAAGCGATCAAATTTTAGTCCTTTATAATACATATACAACTATGAAGTGTGGTTAATGGAGCTGTTATACTAATCAAGATTCAGTTAATAAACTACTACCAATAATATTTGTAAATATTTATGCTGAATTCAATATAAACGTTAGCTTACAATTTCCATATGTACGCTGATAAAACGGTAGCCTGGTCAATTGTTATACGTGAACTAGGTAATATACTTACAGCAATATCTAACTTCTCAGCCACAAAAACTTCTTCATGTTCACCAGTTTGCTGCCTACTTGTTAATTTTTCCTGTACATCAGTAACTGGTTGTTCCAGCACGTAAGTTTCTAGTTTTTCCTGTACAACAGTTCTCTGCTCACCGGCTGATGGTTCATCATCCTCACTGGAGTAAAACATACATTGGCATTCAATATGGTATCAATAGTGAACAGTCTGTACACATACACTATCATCAAGAGGCGTAATTCCCAATCCTGAAAACGAGTCGCTAGTCTCTTTCATGTGGCATTAGCACACATATCTACACCTAATCTATGTGGGTTGATCAAAAAGTTCGTAGAAAAATATCATAACTCACAAACCACAGCTTCAAATGCTTTTAAATTTTAATATAACATGATCATAGGTATAACAAAATGATTCGTCAAATGTCATTGAATTAGTCAAAACTACATGATTTTTACATAGGAACGCACTAATGCTGTTACAGTATACCAGAGCACGTCAGCTTCATTTGATGAAAGACATCAAACTTAAGCAACCTTTGTCAATGCTTACATTAATGTTTTGACTCGTTTTGGCTTATCGAAGTGCCTATTATGTAGGTATGTTTGGAGAATCATCGTGAACATAGTTTCTGGATTTCTGGATGACATAAAAGCTATACCTGTCCAGTAACCTGCTCTGTTTACTTGTCTTATTTACAACAACAGGTTGGATGTCATCACATTCTAGTTCTGTTGCAACATTATCTTCTGATATTTCCTCATTATCTTGTGATATTTCCATTTCTTCATCAACAACTTCCGTCTGTAATATGATCAACACATGGGTAAAAGTTAAAAATGTTAAAAATAAAAGTTAAAAATGTTCAAATATACTGAAAACTGCCTGACAGAATACTGAATATTAGGTTTTTCATATAATTTACATAGTGCAATCATTTCTAAAAATACTGAAATCAGTATTTAGACACTTTTACCCCTATCAAAAACATTCAGATTATTCAATATTGAAGATGTTTGATGCATAGGGCAACTATCAAGAGTTGTCAACTGATATAAACAAATATTAAAACGAGGTTTGGAAAATTTATTAAGTGAGCCTTTGACAGGGGTTCTACTGAGGCATAATGCGAAACGAGCAGCAAATCTGTTTCAGGTCCCATTAGCACACACCTAACCAGGCTTCAAACCTTCTTTTATTGTTAAAACTTAGACTATGGGGCTTCAAATGACAATAACTTTTTTAACTCTCTTAATGTTTTCAACATATAACTTGTATTTTATGCAAAAAATATCATTCTCCCTCCTGCAGCTAATCTGGATTATTCCAGAATTATAGGACCCTGCTTTGATCAAAAGGTATAGATGATACAGGCTATTAATGATCATCGTACTGCTCATTCATAATAATGAGGTTTTCTACGATGATAAAAAAGTATGATGGTTCTTCTACACAAACAACAAAGATATTGTAGGTTCTTACCGTTGTTTCAAGTTTTCTAGCCACCAATATTTCGGAACTTTCAACAGATGCTAGAGGCGTAGATTGACTGACTGCCTGAATTCTCTCCTCACATTTATCAACCACCTGTATCTTCTCCTCAATCAGATTTAAGTCTTCATCATCACTATATAACATAAATACAAACAAGTGTTCACTATAACATTAATACAAATCACTATAACATTAACACAAATCACTATAACATTAATACAAGTGTTTGTGATAGACAAATAAAGACATTTCTATTCAGTCCTATACAGTCAGGTCTCATTATGATTAAGAAAATACTGTTTATTCCCAAGAAAATGATACTGGCAACAAATATATCAGGATACTGAATTCATACAAATTTATTAAATATCAAGTGATAAAACATTGGTCCCGAATCAGTATGTCAGGGGTCATTTTATCGAGACCTGACTGTAATGCAATTCAAAGATATCATAAAAGTTACAAGACTTCAGTAAAAAGCCAATGCTGTGGGAAAGTTAAATAAGTGGACTTCATTCTAAAACACTATCTACAAAACAACAACATATTTTACAGTACAATGACTTCTTTCATCAATATTTCTATCAGATACAGTGTAGATCTGTAGACCTAACAAGGACTCACAGGTAACCAACCAGTACAATATGCAAACATAAAATAAGGACGACATTACAGTAATACTTTACCTGTCCTCTAGTATAAACCTAGCCTGTCTTGTACGTTTATTTGAAAACATTGGTTCTACAGCTTCACTGTTATCAAGCATTGTTGATTCTTCTATATGTGGTTCTGAACATAAAATATACATAAATCAATACAAACATTGCAGGGAACTGATAATCCGAAGCCACACAGAAATGGTGGCATTGCCTAGCCATCCATGCATGAGTTAGACAAAATCAGAACAAGTCAAACCATATCACTCAAATAAGAATATTTCAAACAAGCCTATATACTCACTATGCAATGAATGACATACTGTAGACTGAAATTCACGCTTATTTTTAAAAGCACAAAAGAAGGTAGTTGTGGATGATAACTACAGAGAACGTAAGCATGGGCGAAAATTTTGAAAACTATGTAAAATGCATTCTTTCGAGAGCAGCAAATCCTAGCCCCTATCTCCCGAAACATCTCAAGTAGAAATCTCATCTCAAATTGAGATTTTGCTCAAATGAGATACTTGCATTTGAGAAAAATATTGAAGTTCAAGCTCTCTAAATTTTACAAATTTAAACTTCTTAAAATAGTGCTTTCTGTTTGTAGTGCCAATTTAAGTCTTTAAATCTTACTAATGACACATGTCAATTTTTTAGATAAAATTTATCTCAGATGGAGTTGTTTAGAGAGATTGGGGCCAGATTTCCTGATTAACCAAATAATGACAAACCCCTGGTGTAGGAAGATAATGTAGAATATTGAGAACTTACTTTCTAACTTAAACACTGATTGTGAAGTTTCTGTATCCATGGTATCAACATCTAACATCTTCAGTATCAGCTGATCTTGTCCAGTAGTACAACTTGTTGTCGGGGGTAACAGTAACGTATCATCCACATCTGAACTTCTACAATCATATGTGCAATTATTCAACCTTTGGGTCAAGGATAACCCATAAAGTGCAATCATTTAATTCCAATGTGGTGATACTAGTTATCCGGACGCACTGCCCTAGCTCGTTCCGAAGAGACACCTTGGTTCTTTAACGGGCCCAGTGTATAGCTCTGATACACAAGACTGCCTGTCAGAGACCAATAAAAATGGGGGTGAGCAGTGGAGGCACTATATTCATCCCTGGGCAAAGAGAAGAGAAACATGTATGTATCACCAGCGTAGTTCTCCTAATAAACCAATATATAAAATCAAGCTTTACCAAGAAACAAATAAAAATGTTCACTAAATTAATTATAACAATGGGGTCAAGCCAAATCATGGCTATGGGAGGGATACTTATCAATTTCATTGATTTATAATGGTGGCAGGGGGGTCCTAAAATGTAAAGAACTTGCTACCAAAATACTTACTTGTTCAATACTTGGGCTGCACACAATGGTTCAGTGGGAATATTCTGTGATTCAACAACATTTGTTTCCATTGTTGTATCAGATATTGATGTAGGCTTTGGAACCACCAAGTGAAATTCATCTGCAAAAGGAATACATGTACATATATTTGCTATCAACATTAGGCAACTTTAAGGTAATCATTACAGAGTTTCTACAATGGGATAATGCCTAATCCTGAAAACTAAATGAAAGTCCATTTCAGATGTTATAAGCACACCCTATTCCAAAACTTGCTTTAAATATTGTTCTATTGGTAAAATTAAGAAATTTACAATGACCATAACTGTCAGTATATTTTTTTCATCAAATATATATTCATATTTTGCAGAAAAGTCCTTTCTTTCTGATTTGCAAATAAAGGAAATATTCCAGAAGTGTAGGACCTCAACAATCAACACATGTAGTGTAGGACCTCAACATAATGGGTGATCAACACATGGATTGGCTAATGTCACGTCAGGCCCATTTAAATAGTTATTGCCCACTCTGGAGTGTTGAAAAGTATTTTGGGCACAACTTTATGGCACCGTTGAACTGCAGGATATGTGATAATACACAATTATAATGGAAAGGAATCGATATTAAAATAATGTAGTGTTTGTTATCCAAACCAACTGTATAAAAATTCATTTACACTACTGTATACTGCAAAATCATTAATTTTTGTGGGGGATAAATTACATGGGTCACCTGTAACTACTGTAACTACGAAATCAAATTCAATCAAACACTAATTTTGGCCCTTATATTTATAACCTGAAATGCAAAATCCACAAAGTAAAGTCCCATTGAAATTATCTTTTTTACCAAACCCACAACATTTCAAGTAATTCATTTTCTCAAATAAATAAGTTTAAATTATTGATTTTACCTGAGAATCTGTTTGAAGACGAATCACTGGTAGAATTCCTATTAGGAAGGTTGTCTGTAAAACACAACATAGAGACAAATTGTAAGTTGTCAATAACTTTTCAAAGTAATTCACATCCCTATAAAACGACTGACAAACTGCTCTAACATTTCATGTAATGCTGACATATCAATACCAGAGCTTTAATCAAGCTTTGGGGAAAGGCTCTTAATTTTTTTTAAATGGGGAAAACAAGTATGCCAAGTTTGAAAGCAATGCCTTGATGGACTTCAAAAATAACGGACAGGAGAATCACTATGCCTCCTACATCAGTAAATTCCGGGGGCCCGGTGCATAAAAATTCAATCACTTCAACTGGGGTACATTTAATCTGATTACTGCCAACAAGCAAACATTCACCAGTGTTATGAAATTTAGTTGTATCCAAGTTGTACAAGAAACTGAAGTTAGTTGAAGGCAAAATGGGTAAGTATATGCATAACAGAATCAGATAACTTTATAGGCAGAGGGGTGGTACATTGAGTATATGGTGTAAGGTTTTAACTGATAAAGGATAGGAACTTTGGAACATTACCTGTATCATCGTCATAATTCCAAGTTGTCATTGGATTATCATTCATATGTTGTATTTTAGCACGTTTTCTAGCACGCTTCCATTCATTATGTGATTTAGTGCCAGATTGTTTTATACTACTTTCCTGAGACTTGGACTGTGATCCTGTATTTTCTGATGGTTTAGTGGATGCAGTTTTAGTAACACAGTCTGTATCTGAATCAGTTGTCTTTTCATCATATTTGTAATTGTTATTTTCTACTTGGACACTTTCCTGTTCATTGAGTTCCTTTGGGTTACATTCTGTGATTTTCTCTACTTCCACAGCTGCAGACTGTGACCTGACTTTTTCTGGAGGATTATCAGAGCATGGAACAGATATAGCCTCACTGAATGGAACTGAAGTCACAAAAGCCACCTCGGAGTCTATTTCAATCACAGATTTTTCAGCACTTTTTACTTCCCTATCTCCCCCTCTGGCCATGTTGTTGCTTTGTACAGTTGTATTACCTGACTGTTGGAATGGTTCTGTATGAGAACTTGATGTCTGTGACTTTGACATACTGGAAACTTGACTACCAGTCAATGAAAGATGTAGTGCAAGCTCTTGGGAATCTGAAACATGTCCAAGGATTAGAGTTAAATAAATAGCCGAGGCTTCAAGCTTGGTAACTTTAAGATAACAGACCTTCATTTTTACTGAATAAATAAACTTCTCTTTTGGAGGATTGACTAAAACAGCCATCAAGCATGGTTATTTGGTTTCCGATCCTGCCTAATTAGCCAATGAACTCCGGCTTCGAAGGAAAAGACAGACAGTTTTGTGATACAGGGAATCTGAGCAGTCTGGCCTAGCTCTTTCTGAATAGACTCCTTAGTTCTAAGCACCAATACACAAGAGACTACCCCTGGGTTCCAAATTACTTTATTCCAAGATGGGTGGGAAAAACTGACCAGATATTCCAGGGGCCTGGCTAAAAGTAAAACTGGAACCAGGGACCTCTGGATTGGTACTTGAGAGCGTTAACCACTTGGCCACGATTTTCATAAACTATTAAGAATATATAGGAAAAGTGAGAAGATAAAGTGGGTAAATTACCTGCATACTGAGATTGATGAGTATCTGAGTTGATGACAATAACATCACTTCCCTGTAACATCTGTGAGGACAATGGTGCCTCTAGTCCTGTAGCAGGCTTCTCTATACAAGTAATAGTGAAACTCTGAAACACATGTAACATTTCAGGTCAATGTGGCGACACAGTACTCAAGTAGATAACTACTGAAACATGTAACAGTTCAGGTCAATGTGTCGACACAGTACTCAAGTAGATAACTACTGAAACATGTAACATTTCAGGTCAATGTGGCGACACAGTACTCAAGTAGATAACTACTGAAACATGCAACATTTCAGGTCAATGTGGCAACACAGTACTCAAGTAGATAACTACTGAAACATGTAACAGTTCAGGTCAATGTGTCGACACAGTACTCAAGTAGATAACTACTGAAACATGTAACATTTAAGGTCAATGTGTCGACACAGTACTCAAGTAGATAACTACTGAAACATGTAACATTTCAGGTCAATGTGTCGACACAGTACTCAAGTAGATAACTACTGAAACATGTAACATTTCAGGTCAATGTGGCGACACAGTACTCAAGTAGATAACTACTGAAACATGTAACATTTAAGGTCAATGTGTCGACACAGTACTCAAGTAGATAACTACTGAAACATGTAACATTTCAGGTCAATGTGGCGACACAGTACTCAAGTAGATACGAGGGTCATTCAATAAATTCGTGGACTGGACTCATCATTTTAATACATATTGACCCATAGAAAAACTAAGTATATCAAACTTAACTACAGCCTTTCTGACACAAGTGCAGAAAATTTCGCTGGAAACGGGGCATTTTTAGCGAAAATATCGCTAAAACAAAACTATCACACTACCACAACCACCACACAGCGCAATTATATTCTGACGTCAGCGACGTTATTGACGTTTTGCTATTTCTCAAATGGTAAACCCGTAATTGAATTATGTCATTCATTTGGAATTAAACATAATTATTTGAGTTGTATATTATTAAATATATCTACCACAACATTTTTATGTATTCAAAGTTATGGATTAAACTAGACTTTATGGTTGTATGTTAAATTGAAACGCTTCGTATATTTTGACTGACGTTTCCTAAAACGTTCCGGCGTTTGCAAAATTCGTCCGACCCCTATATATCGTTTTTAAGACCACGCTGCTCTTCAAAAAATGATTTTGCCACTAAAACACAGGAAAACTGAATACTGCATGTTCTCTGTTTGCTCTCATTAGAACATCTAGTTCGTTTGGTAAGTAATTCTTAATCAAGTACACAATTTAATAGTTGCACGAATTTCCTTGCGTAAAT
Source organism: Spisula subtruncata (assembly GCA_963678985.1). Classification (NCBI taxonomy): domain Eukaryota; kingdom Metazoa; phylum Mollusca; class Bivalvia; order Venerida; family Mactridae; genus Spisula; species Spisula subtruncata. Next base: position 26,029,211 of record OY787663.1, read on the forward strand.
TCATCGGCATTTTGACGTAAAGAAAAACGTGACAGGCATAGGTCAAATACTTCCCAATTAAAACTGAAACGTCCAAATATTTTGATAACATCACAAATTTTTTAGATACTATCTTGCAATAATCTGGCAAACTTATGGGAATGTAAATTTATTAGTTCGGAATTGATAACTAGTTGAACTAGTGAAAAAGGTATGTTACGTCGGTCGGGGGTGGTATCGCGTTACTATGGTAATATAACAGCTGATGCCATGCTACTGTGTTGCATAATCAAAGATAAAATTTTACCTACAATAGGTAATAGATAGATGTTTATAATGATATAAGAACTTATTATTTAATCATAAATGTGAGTAAATGACAACGCTTGTCTATGAAGATATTGAATGACCCTCGTAACTACTGAAATATGTAACAGTTCAGGTCAATGTGTCAACACAGTACTCAAGTAGATAACTCCTGAAACATGTAACATTTCACGTCAATGTGGCAACACAGAACTCAAGTAGATAACTACTGAAACATGTAACAGTTCAGGTCAATGTGGCGACACAGTACTCAAGCAGATAACTACTGAAATATGTAACATTTCAGGTCAATGTGGTGACACAGTACTCAAGTAGATAACTCCTGAAACATGTAACAGTTCAGGTCAATGTGTCGACATAGTACTCAAGTAGATAACTCCTGAAACATGTAACAGTTCAGGTCAATGTGTCGACACAGTACTCAAGTAGATAACTCCTGAAACATGTAACAGTTCAGGTCAATGTGTCGACACAGTACTCAAGTAGATAACTACTGAAACATGTAACATTTCAGGTCAATGTGTCGACACAGTACTTGAGTAGATACCTACTGAAACATGTAACATTTCAGGTCAATGTGTTGACACAGTACTTGAGTAGATACCTACTGAAACATGTAACATTTCAGGTCAATGTGTTGACACAGTACTTGAGTAGATACCTACTGAAACATGTAACATTTAAGGTCAATATGGCAACACAGTACTTGAGTAGATACCTACTGAAACATGTAACATTTAAGGTCAATATGGCAACACAGTACTTGAGTAGATACCTACTGAAACATGTAACATTTAAGGTCAATATGGCAACACAGTACTTGAGTAGATAACTACTAATACATACAGCTAATACAAGATGCAGAAACATGTAACATTTCAGGTCAATGTAGCGACACAGTACTCAAATAGATAACTACTAATACAAACAGCTAATATGAGATGCTTATAGTGCTGAACGCTGCTATTCTATGAAGGGCATTCAAACCAAAACAGTAATGTAACAGTCCTAATGAACTCTTGATTAAACCCTTGTCCACTGAATTCTGAAAACTGTCATTAGGAATGAATTGCAATACTGTAAAATCATTAATTTTTTTCACTTCAACCACGAAATAAAATCCCATCAAACAATAACTTTGACCCTTGCATTAATTACCTCAAATTAACGTCCCATTTAAAGGGTATTTTTTACCAAAACCACGAAATGTTGTCCCATCAAAATTAATTGATGTTTTACCGTCCGTTAATTAGGTGACGGCTTTTCTCAGCATTTATACACTCCTACACTATAGAAAAACATTGAATAATACATTTTACTTTGTTAGTTAAGCAAAAGATTTTTAGGGGTTTAAATGTAATAAACTGACGTTATGCAATACTTTTCTTCTAGATAAATAAGTCTTAAATTTTTATATAAATGTATTAGGTCGGTCAAGCCAAAACTTTTTGATAATTTTTTGCAATTTACAAACTAAAGTCGAGTCCCTTTAAAGCATGTGAAATTTTATCAGATTTGTTTTTTTATCCAATGAACTTTTATACCCATTTATATCGAAATCAGTACATTTATAACAGTATGAGAGAGAATACAACATTAATTTTGCAATATAAAGTCCTGAGTTTTAGACTTACAATGTTAGTGAATAACGCCACTGGTCTTACATAGAAACTTACCGGTAGAGAACTTGAACTGGACTGCTTTATATTACAATGTGAAGTATCAGGCTTGTTCTTGTTGGATGTAGGTGGGTCATCACCCAGTAAGGTTGGTTGTAATAAATTATCAAAGCTCTGAAATAGGATCATATAGATTCAACAATACAGAAATTTATATCATAAATTATACTGTAAATTCATTAATTTTCTTGGGGGATTTAATTTCGTGGGTTTCGTGGTTCATCGTCTACCAAGATATTTAATCCCATCGAACAATAATTTTGAACATTGTTTTTATAACCTGAAATGCAAAATCCACGAATTAACGTCACATCAAAATTGTCTTTTTTACCAAAACAACGAAATTTCGTCCCATCGAAATAAAATGATTTTACAGTATAGCTAGTTTGCGATAGAAAACAAGAGCTGTCACTAGACAGCGCGCTCGACTATTCGCAGCCATTTGTCAGAAAAAATATAAGTTCAAAACAGGCCATTTAAAATTTGTATTATATTGAAACGTGAGTTACGCTACTTAGTTGACTACATGGCAATGAAAGCTAATGTACAATGGTTGTTGAGGCATGGCAATTATCTCAACACTGGACTATTAACAAATATTTGTCAGTGAAAATGATTTTAAGACTTCAGGCGGCACTGTACTCTATTCAAGAAAAACTTTTCAATGCAATATCATTGATAGTAGGTGAGATATGGTTTGAATGTAACTTGCATGCAAAACTTTAACCAAGGAAAGTCTAAGTTAAAAGGGGCATAACTCGAATTAAACTAAAAATGGAGTTATTACAATTGACCAGTACCATTGACTAATGATGATAAACAAGTGTCATAAGTTTCAATGCAATATCATAAATAGTAACTAAGATATGGCGTGAATAGAACTTGCATGTAAAACTTGAACCAATAAGCTCCTATGTTAAAAAGGGGCATAACTGAAATAAAAAAATAATAGAGTTATTGCCCTTGACTGATACCATTGACTGATGATGGTAAACAAGTGTTGTAAGTTTCAATGCAGTATCATGGATAGTAGCTGAGATATGGTCTGAATGAAACTTGCATGCAAAACTTTAACCAAGAAAATTCTATGTTAAAAAGGGGCATAACTCAAATAATAATCATAATAGAGCTATTACCCATGACCGGTACCATTGCCTTATGATGGTTAGTAAGTGTTGTTAGTTTCAATGCCATAGCACAGATACTATTTGAGATATGGCCTTATTAGTAACTTGCATGCAAAACTTTAACCAAATTTTCTAAGTAAAAAAGGGCCATAATTTGCATTAAATTCATGCAAGAGTTATCTAACAGGGCCCGCGCTGTCGAGGGCCAATCGGGCCAATGGCCCGAAAAAAACGAATTCGGCCCGAAATAAATCAAATTGGCCCGAACCATCAAAAAGTATGACTTTAAGAATATTGGAAAATCCTGTAACTAAAATATGTGGCCTTCCGGGCATTGCAATTAACAATCGATAGTCAGATAATCCGTGTCAATTACCGATAATCAAGCATCACGGGAGGTCTACTGACATGCTTGAATCAACAAACAACTGCAAACTCGCGTCGAAGCTCCGCCTTCTCTAATTTGATTGGATAAAATTTGGTACCTTGACAGTCCATGTGTAACCCGCACGAGCACAATATTGACGAGTAATTAATTAAAATCTGTCACTAAAAGACTATAAAAAATGAAAATCATCAGATACCTGTAACGCACGTATATTCCGTACTGTAGTCAAACAATGAATCTCGACTTGGTGACTATTCATCACTCGTGGAAGAAAACCACCGATCTTATATTCCGCATAAATTATTCCAACATAGAAATGTAACAGGAGTAATCCAACAAACATGCAACTCAGAGTAAAAAATTGGCAAGCAAACGACACCACCCGCGAAAATCTCGGTCAAGGTTTTTTTGAAGTAGTCGGCGCCGCTCTAAGATCTAACGACTTCAAAACGCACCACGCGGCGACTCAGTAAAAGAGCCGCGTCTGTGATGTGCAGATGTCGTAATGTATTCGATATTTGTTGGTATTAAATCTGAGTAATTGATACGATATTACTGAAAATCAGCGAGTTATTTGTCACGAGAGTAATTTACTGTATATTTAATTGGAACTTTTGGACATAGAACTTGTTAAAAGATTAATTAACTTCAGGCGATTAACTTTTCACGGACAGTCGCTAAATTTTCAGTCGGCCTCGGCAATTAATTAAGTCTACAACAGTAATCCAATAGACGATTTTTTAATTATAAATCGCATAAATGCATCTAGTTTACGCTTAAAAGTAATGGAAAGTAGCCTAAACATATTGAACATTTATCTTGCGAAAATTTGTGGAAATATGCCGACATACATGTCACGCGTGATGCGTTTGTTCTGCAAATATGTCGTATCGAGAATCATGAGTGTAAACAATTCTGCCGATGACAACGCTTGTATTCTATGTAATTTTAAGACATACCAAGGGTATTTGACGAATCTATTACGATTTTAAACGCATTGATAACAACACTTAGTCGAATTTTAAAAGTCAGTGATACCGTGAGTAACACTAGTTCGGATATTCACGTATTTTCGGATACTTTTGTTTATGTTGAATATTGGCTACTTTCTTGCAAATAAGACTACATAATAGGGTTTAATCATGGCATTTATTGTTTAGTATGACATGCCAGCTACCAATTACAATATAGAATGCCTTCTTGGGACTTTAAATTAAGTTCAAGGGGCAATTTTGCATTGTCAGTCACATGAAATCCCATTTCACTCATTTCTCATTTTGTATTGCAAAAGTACAGTGAACAATCTGTTTCTGTTTCATGGTTTTTATTAATGTCACATTTTATCATATAGCACGATCAGTAACTACACTGATTTGAAGGTCTATATCAACCAAAGAAACAACACAAAACTTAACACAATGAAAACAAAAATACATGAATAAAAAACAAATATTTGTCATATTGATGGAGTTTACTTCTCAATGATCACAAGATTCAGGATTGCTCAATACTGGAATATGAGATGAAATGGTATATCTCAGGGTTGATTTTACAGTTCTTTTAAAGCAAAAAACCAGGAGCTTCCGGGGGCCGCTGGCCCCCTGCTCCCCCAGCCAAGGCTTCGCCCTGGACCCACCGGGGGTCCTATCGGCCCCCTGGCCCCCAGCCGTTAATTCAATTTTTTAATTAGCCCAAGAGAAATTTGAGCCAGAGCTAGCCCTGTCTAACATGGTTGATTACATGACAGGGAAAGCCAGTGCAAAGTTTCAATCCAATATATGCACTGGTTATTGAAATATAACCAAGGTTAAAGTTTTGCATGTAAAACTTTAACCATATGCAACGCCGACGCCGACGAACAAGTGACTGTAATAGCTCTCATATTCTTCGAATAGTCGAGCTTAAAATCGTGTTTTTTAAATATTTCTTTGTAATTACTACACCTACAAGTATGAAATTTTACACGGATAAATGAAATATGTCTACCTAATACACACTGAAATTTCAGCAACATCAGAAATGAGTTAAAAAAGTTTTGTTCATAAGTTCTATGTAACATATTTGTAGTTTTGTATGAAATATCAAGTTAGAAGACTTGATACTTGCAACAGCCAATTTTACTGTCACGTGATACGCATAACGGTATATTACGTATTTGCAACCTACATAATTTAACACATGCGAGGTCCATCTGTGAATATGACGAAATACATGTTATTACTGTACAATGTTTACAAGCGACACACCTAAATAAACCGAATCACAAGGGCCTCCTAAGTCTTGTCTTTATAACAGCAATCTCAATCCCGTCGATCACGGATTGTAACGGTTAAATAATTGATAGTAAATCATCAATGGAATACCACATTACCTCCCTGCGTTAAACTGTAAATACGCATGTAATTTCAATATATAATAAAGAATAAATGTCCTTTAATTGGTGACTAAAATTTATGAAATTCAAAATGGGAGTAGGTAGGAAGTTATTGTAGTTCTGTGTAATTATTTACCAAAATCTGATGAATAGATTTTCAGAAATCATTAAAAAACACGATTTTTTTCTATCGCAAACTAGCTATAGCCTGCTTTCTTGTGATTTCGTGAACATAAGACTTGTTTTTGGAGAATGCTCAATTGTTTGTTGATTTATAAACATTTTTCTACGATGAAACTAATGCCTGAACCCCTCTCTACAAGTTAAATACAAAACATGATGAGAAATCATCGTATTTTTCAAGCAGCAGCCATCTTACAGAGTGGACTCCAACTCTTCAATCAGAAGACAAATTGCCTAAAGATTCGTGAATTCTGATTGGCTGGTCAGTAAAAATCATTCTGGAACTCTGTTTTTATTGGTTCACAGCGGAATTCCATTGGGGGTTATTCTAACATGTGTATTCACAAAATGGTGGCTTTGTGATGATTCTGACGCACATAAATGATGAAATTATAGACATGGTGTCATCTGCTTCTCTGTCTTACTGAATTTTAGGGGTATTTTATAACTTTTCCATTTAAATGTGTTTTAAAGAGACGTATGCTCAAAATATTTAAGGAAAATCATTTTTTAGGCTGGCCATTTCGCGCCAGACTATTACAATCCTAAAAAATGAAATCCACTAAGATGAATTTACTCCCGAAACTGACAACACAGAATCTATACACTCAATGCAAATAGTTCCTCCTCATTAATCAGTTTTGCGAGATAAGAACATTCAACTTTCCTTGTTTCATTTTTTCTGTTCGATTGTAATATATTAGTTTCTTCTTGAAATGGAAGGAAATTGTATGAAATTAAAAGAAAAGGTGTTTAAAGGCGTTTATAATTATTACTACGCGTTACGAACGGATATAGCGCGGCGCATCAATGATTTTATTATGTTAAATTATTTAGGTCAATATTCTCCAACGAGATCGTGGTCGAGTGGTTGAGCAACTCGCTTAGTAATTTTCTGATGCTAAGGTCCAGCAATCGAATCACGGCGGCTCCAAATTTTTATATTTTTAAATTTTTATTTTTTGTTAAGTCCAGCACTTTCCTCTCTTTCGGCTTAGAAAACCACTTGATGTTATATTACTTGAAAAGCTATTGTTCCTTAGCAGTTCGCCAGCCTGTCAGTACTTTCAGTACTTTGATTTAACTTATTCAATCATTTGTCAATAATTTTGGACTTGCACGTTTAGCAGATATATGTCAAACAGGGTTCACGAAACCATAGGAATTCACGAAATTATAGGAAAGAAGGATACCTTGTAAATGATTTTTCATGGTAAAATTCAACACAAAAGCAAATCATCACACATAAGTTCCCTTCCATTTTCAGCATATTTGGGCCATCAGTACACAAACATTTCTTCCAATACCAGCCCCTTTGCTCAGCATCTGATTTTCCCCCCAGGCAGTAAAATTGTTAGCACTACCTGAGCCAAAGTAACACATTCAAGAGCTTCTGGTCAGCTAATTGTTCACCTACCCTTGACCACTAGGACTGTTAATTGTACATTTATATGAGAGCAATACGAGGGCTCTGTGCACAAATATGGTAACTATATCAACTTATAAAGGCATATACCATAGTTTTGCACTGAGCCCTCAAATAGCTTACTTGAGATTGCGTAGGTTGCTGTTGCAAAGGTGGGTCATTATTCATATTTAGACTACCATCACTAACTAAAAGAACATCTCCCGGTGCCGTATCTTGGTTCTCTTTCCCTCTACGATTCTTTCTCTCGATCTAGAAATATAACATAGAATACACAAGTTAAAAGCGAGCATTCAAGCAAGCATTATGGAAACAATACATGGGTGAAAGTTAGAAATTTTGAAAAACCCAAAATTCTCAAAAATTGACAATTTATATAGGGAACATCTTGATTCACTCAAAAACCTGAAGTTCAGGTATATGCCTGAGAACTTTCACCCATGTGAATATTGACAGATATCCAATAGGAAATAAAGCAGGCAAGTGATTTACACTTAAAACGACAAAGGATGCTTAAGTGGTTTATACTTATCCTAAAACTTCAATCTCACGATTAATAGTGCAACTATTCTTGGGCGTTACAAACTATTCAGTGACAAATATAGTGATTATGAAATAAATGATAAGAGTTAAGAAGGTGTGAAACACATAGAACCCTGATCAATATAACTGCAATGATAGTATGAATATTATATGAATATTGTGAGCCTACTTACTCAGTCGGTAGACCAAGAGACTACTAATATTGGGGTTGTGGATTCAAGACCCAGGCTGGACCAACTAAATTTATTTATAATCTTTCGGATAAGATTTTAAACCAAGGTCCCATGTTAAAGACCCAGTGGTGTCTCTGGAATGAGTACACCAGTGACCTCCTGTATCTGCACTATCCCCCGAAACCTAAAATGACTAAACTCTTCTTGGGCCTTGCCGATATGGATCATCCACTGGCGAGGATAAATAAAAGAGACAGACTATTGTTATAATAGCACTACCCACCGGAGTTTGACTACGTAAAGTATCAGCAGAATCGAGGTGAAAGGAAGACATGTTATCATCATCATCATCATGCTTGCACAGATCTACATCAACTAAACGATTCTTGAATAGGGAAGTTGTAGCTTGCTGAAATAAACAACAGCCAAACAGTAATATTTTTTTATTAGAAGATAAGTTTATTTCAAATAGCACAGGCCACCGGCCCAAAATATAACAATACAAATAGTGATACATAAATAACCAAGAGGCAATATAGGCAAACAACAATGACAATTCATCTGATCCAATACTGTTCTACGGGGTTGGTTGTGAAAAGAAGTTATAGTATGTAAGCTTTAACATGCCATTGGTCTTTATTGAGGGGTAATTTATTTCATCAAGTAATGAGCTGGGATCAATTCTGCAATCTCTCACTCTCAAAACGAACACTGTCACTCCTAGACAGTCTAACACCAGCAAAGTAGACACAATATTTTGTAATTATTATCAAGGGGTCATGCAGGTGCAAATTGCCTGCTCATAAAAATAAACCTGTATCAGTTGCCAATAGCACACTTCCTTACACCAAAACTTGTGTTTAATAATTATTTGAGGCCCACATGGAAGATCGGGAAACTGAATGTGTCAGCCTCGTTAAATAAAGACGTTACTTACTTACTTACTTACTTACTTACTATTATGCCGTTTGATTACGGTATTAAAATTCAGCACATGGAATTTCAAATGACCATAGCTCAGTCAATGCTTTGTACTTTTTCATAAAAAACCCTTATTTTCAGCAAAACACTTCATTATCTTAGTGCAGCAAATTGAAAACCCAGATTATTCTGGAATTGTAGAATACCTGTCAACATTTTAAACTGCAACTATACTAGCATTGTATATCTTTATAGGCTTACCTCTGATTGAATAGGAACATCTGGATTATTAGAACACATTTCCTCATCAAATATCTCCAGTTGGTTCCCGATATCCTGGGTGGGTGAACTTGGTATAATGGTAGGAGTGGAACCATACATGTCTTGTGTAGGAGGGATTTCATTTCTGTAATAATATAGGACTATAATACAATCTAATATATCACATCATGAATCAAAGAAACTGTTATAAATGTGTGAATTTCTCTCTCTCTTTTTTTTAATCCATAATCTCGGTCCACTAATTTTAATTTTCATTGCGGTTATTTTTTGCTATCTTCCAGTGAGGGTAATATTCAAAACTGCATCTCAAACTAATGACTTAAATTCCTTAAATTTCTTAAATTATATTAATCAGTCCTTAATTTTCCTTTAACCTACATCATAATAAATTGAAAATTGTATCTGAATCCTAATTGCTTCTTCCCACTTATAACAAATTCTTATGATAAAAAATTAATACAATTCTAAATTTTATGACATGCAAGAGCTAAAGAATGTTTAATAATTTAAGTCTAATGAGAATCTCTACCTGTATAATGTTTACAGGGGTGTCAACGAAGCCAAATTTAAAATCAGGAAATTCATAAACCATCTTTGACAAACAAAAGGCATGCAACCACATTGTTTCCATATTTAAATCAGTTTTTATCAAGAAATTACTTAAAAAAAAGATTAAAATCACCATAACTTTCTCGAGATATTTTCATTAACTAACTTTTGCTTTGGTCAGAAATCATGGCTCTTACAGCATCTGTAAATAATTTATGCACAAGCTCCTTGATATTATACACTTACACTGTGTCATCTATAGTTTCTGATACTAACATGGGATTCTGGGACACCTGTAGACTGGCTATATGTTGTGCTGGAGTACACACTGATCTCTCATCTTCTACACAGTCTGTAATATCAACACTTATACAGTTCATTCTCAGCTTCTTTTTTTTTTTTGGAACCGAACAATGTCAGCCCGTTTATTTTTTAATTACAACAATAACAGCATATACATATATCACAGTAATGAGAAGAACAGTAAGCATGCATATTGGTTACACAATGTCTACATCATACTTATCTGTTGGTGTCTGCGTGCATATATTGGTAAGATAGGTTTATGAATTTAGTTTCTTACAAAATTTATGTAGAAATTCTCAGCTTCTAACACAGGGTATATGGTTGTTTTGGAAGCTAAACATGCTCAATTGTGGTTTTGACATTTATAAGTAAGGTATTGTAGCATTAAACATTCAATAATGTTTGTAAACATCATACCCCACCCCAGCAGGGCTTGACACTAACTATTTTTGGTCACTGGTCCCCCAGCAAAGAAAACGCAAAATTTGTAATAAACAGTTACTGGTCCTTCAACATTTTCACTGGTCCTTCTTGATTTTCACTGGCCTCGAACCAGGGGACCAGTGTTAGTGTTGAGTTGTAGATGAGTACAAAAAACGTTACCATCTTCTTTGAACATATCCTCCTGTGATGAAGAGATAGGTAGATGGTCTCCTGTATCTGTGACATCATCATCATGAACGTCCCCTTGTCCAGTATCTACATCTCCTGCTATCTGACTCGTCTTCTCACTGTCCTGTCCTTTATCTATATTTATTGTTATATAAACAAGTAATTACAAATTGTAAGCAATACAGAAGTCCCCTACTTGATTTACATTTTCAACGTTTCTGTCGCCATGGTTCTGTTGCCATGGCAACCACAACTTTTGTCTGAATCAACAACTGACAGCAAACCTATAGTCCCCTCTGGTCGAAAAACGGTAAGGGACTAAAAAGTACCAACTTAAGTCTTTTTTCAGAAATATGTCCAACAAATGACTGTTACACTAGGTGCTGCTGGCAGACATGTCACATTGGCCTTTGAAACTCTCAAACATTTCTATCACAAATACAATAAATATGTACATGTAATTCCAAAGTAATCAAGTCTCTGCATTCTGATTGGCTAAGAGTCTCGGTAAACCTCCGTTCTGGGACGTTTTTTTCTATAGTGGGTGGAGTAAGTAAAAACTGCAAAGGCCCGTCACAGCTGGTTGTTTAATCCTAAAGTATCTTCCAGTATGTTAGTTTGTTTATTCTGTTTATCAAGAATTGTTCAGTACCTATGATGGATGACTGATTCACTCAACCAGTTTTCATGAACCAGCGCATTCTCCAAAGTCCAAATGTTGAGGAAAATGAATAGTTTTTAGTTTTTATGGAAGGGTAAAGCTTGGCCACATTGACATGAGCCTAACCTATTGATTACCATAATTTAACAGTCGCTATATTGCCAACGTTTACAACATCGACTGTATGTTTTTATAATTGTGGAGTATCACGAAGACGCTCGAGATGTAATACTAACAGTATTTCCCGGTATTTCCCAGTATTTCCCGGTATTTCCCAGTATTTCCCGGTATTTCCCAGTATTTCCCGCCGTCCTGTCCGTTACTCAATCGACCGTCCGTTATGCCAACACTGACTAACACAAATTTTAAATGCCGATATTACACGATTTGCTTGCGGAAATTGATATATTCGAGGCAAGAAACTTGTAATATATTCTTGCATAAAGGTCAGGTTCAGGTCAATATAGCCAAGCTAAATGACTTGCTGCAATAAAGAATCACACGAGGAATGCCAGTTATATATCCAGTATATCATCCACATGACTATGGAACGTGACAATTCTTTAAAACAAATCAAAACCAACTTGGAAGTAGTTCACCCACTTTGATACATAAAACCAGGAAAATGGAAAGTAAGAAAATAAGAACTGTATGAGTACAATCAAGACTTACCTGAGAGTAAGTTTTCCACCATTGTAACCTCCTCATCTGAATCACTGTAAGTATACAAGTTACCAATTTTCAAGGGGTTATTTGATCAGTTCAATCGTTCAACCTTTCATCAACACTTTACTTTCCCTGGTCATAAGGCTACATATGGAAACCTTTCGAGTCTCCCTTGGGAGATTATTTCTCTCCATACGGGTGTTCAGCCAACATCGATCTACTGATCTATCGATCTAAGCACAGGATTATCAAACCTATCGAACTGCCCTCACAGGTAACAATTCACACCTTGGTGAGTGGAGCATATAGGGTTATTCTTGCTCAGAGAAATTAACCAGTAAAACTGGGGCCTCTCAATCCGGCCGTACACACCCTACCTATAGGCCACCGCTCCCTTTATTAGTATAAGCATATATGTCTGAATGATTCCACAGTGAGTCTCTTTTATAGCAGTATTATCATTATTCAGGCAAGTGCTCAACATATTTCTTCACTATGCATGACATGACAAATTCTACATGGCACATTATTTAAGTAACTGAAGACATTTTTACACATAAACCATGATATACATTGTTAGTAGTGAACCATTGACTTGTCGACGCCCACCTGCCTGCCCAGCCGCCAATTATAAAACTAGTTATTTCTGTTGAAAAATTCTCTCCATAAGTAGTGACTAAGTCATTAAATACCTTATAAATTCCATTGCTTGAGAGTCCACCACTCTATCTTGGTCATCCACAATAACTGGATCCACTGTAAAACAAACACAAACACCATTATATGTCAGGAAAATTATATCAAATACATACGTGGCAAACATATTTTATTTTTGGTCCCATTACACATACAGAAATAGCATTCATATGTTTTAATTACCAACATCACTAACCTAAACCGCTTGCTCAGACTTGATTCCTAGTACCTACTCAGGGACCCGTGTCAACATAGTCAAATTCAAAATCAGGAAACTCAAGATGCAGACAACTTTTTTTGCCAAACAAAAAGCCTTCAACCACATCATTTCCATATTTGAATCATGTTTTATTAGGAAATTCTTTCAAAACAGATAAAATTGACCATAACATTAAACAATTGACACTCCTGCTATTTGATCATTCATGTCGTCTTGAAGCATATATAGACTAGGGCTGTAACGGTACGCTCACCTCACGATATGATACGTACCGTCAATTTTTGTAACGGTTCGGTATATTTCGGTATGACACAATATTCTCTAACAGCAGCTTAAGTACTACAATTTGTAAGTGACAATAAATTTGTTGATTCTATAACAGCAATTTTTATGTGGCTATCAACTATTTTAAATGATTTTTGACAATATAAGGCATATCTTAATACAATGACTGATGCGTGGTAATTATACATAATCAGAAGTCTTTCAGACGTTTTTGTTCTCTGAATATTATTTGGCTCATAAAAAAGCTTATACCGAACCGTACCGAAATTTGCAACTCTTGACTCAGTCCCACACGGTTCACGGTACAACTTATACGATGAAGTGTGTGGGACTGAAGTCTGGGGTCTTTCGTGTACCGTGGTATACCGTTACAACCCTATAGACTAGTGAATTAGATTTTCAGTCAGTAGAAATAATAAATGGCATTAAGCTATATTATACAGTCAGGTTGTTAAGACTAGTTGTGTTAAACTTTATTATTCTAGGAGAAATATTGACAGTTGAAATACTGATATGAGAGTGTTTCAAAGAAATTTATATTATGCCACTTCATGTCTTATACATTTGTACTTACATGCGTTATTTGTTTGCCCACTTGTAGCATCAGGTACTTTTGATGAATGAAATGTTCCCTAAAATTAGAATTACAATATATATACCATGTATGTAAAATATTAAATCACAAACAATGATGTTGCAAAAGGAACATTTACAAGTATAGCTAACCATACAAAACTTTAGGCTGAAATTTCATTTTGCCTGCAAATTACAATGTGCGCGTGTAAATCTTGATTTCTCTATGAATCTATAATAAGTGTTTATATAAACTAAACGAGTCCATGGGCAAGACTGGTGATAAAATTGTGTGTCCTGTGGATCTGTTACCTGTGTGCTATAGTAGTCGTGTTATTTTTGTCTGTCATAGATTTTCACAAACACTCTACAGGAGTGTGGAATTCCTGTGTCGGAATTATCACGAGAAAACAACATAAAGCGCCCTATTTTACCTAAATTCATCAGTCAACTCCTCAATTTTGACGGAAAATAATTTAGTATCAGGTACACAGTACTATCAAAGTATCATATGCTTGACAATATTTTATATCACTGAAACTGAAATTTTGATTCTTTTTTGTGTTTTCCGGGGCAAGTAGATTTAGTCTTTGGAAAAGTCAATTTTTCTGTCCAATTTGCCCATGGACAAATGAACAGTGTGCAAATTTTCACACCCCTGCAGTCTATTAATCTGTTTTTTAATCATAAAGTGTACAACTAAATTAGATCACCTGTAATGCTGGTAGCCCTTTTACTATCTTTGTCAACTGATGTTCAATCTGTGACTCCTGCTCTGTCTCCTCTTGTGATGGGAGGATAATAAACTGTTGGTCTTCATTTTGCTCCGAAAATATGGACATCTCTGTGTCTTCCATGGTGAACCTACACAAATATAAATAACAGATACAACAATCTCTATATGTATACATGACAACAAATCAAAATACATGATTCATTAATATTATGCCGAGTAGTCTTGTTATAAATTTGAGACAGGCAAAAAAATTTAAAAATCTCACCTTTTCTTCATCATATTTGATCATTTAATGATTCAATGATATGAAACATCATTGGTCGTAACAACTCAATTTGATATTTGGCCATTTTTAAAAGTCGTAACAACTCAATTTCATTATGGCCATTTTTAAACATGTACCATGATAATAAGTTGATTTTATTGTCGCAGCAAAAATCAATTCCGTACCACAAAACTACATAATTTACCGTAGGTATGAAAATTAGTAGTTTATGAAACACTTCATGAACTACAATTTAGAACAAACGTAAATTTAATAATTTATATTGATTTAAGAATTTTATGATTTTTCTATCGTTTCAGGGCCCAAATTTAGCACTCGCAAAATGCGAGCCGTTTTTCGCTTATTGCGAGTCCATTTTCCAAGTACTGGCATTTTTTGCAAGAAAAAAATAATCGGAATTGTAGTGAACAAGTTAAAAAGTTATAAAGCAGTTGGAAAAATCCACTTGCCAAAAAGCACAAGTCAGGCAAGTCGGTCACAGGAATTCCACACCCCATTGCTGGTATTAAATCTATTCTCACAGTATAAATATTTTACAAGACCTAAGTAAACATTAGTGAGTAATAATAGTGACATGTCGCCTACTTTCATTTAGCATTGCCTGAATAACACTGCACTGATGATCCACAAAGTAAGTGGCATTTTTTTGTAACGACACTTGCTGTTGGACAAATCTAAAGCACTTTGTACCAAGTACTCAGGCATGTCTGAGTACTTGGTACAAAATGCTTTAGATTTTGTTGGAATTCCTGTGACCGACTTGCCTGACTTGTGCTTTTTGGCAAGTGGATTTTTCCAACTGCTTTATAACTTTATAACTTTTAAACTTGTTCACTACGATTCTGATTATTTTTCTCGCAAAAAATGCCAGTGCTTGGAAAATAGACTCGCAATAAGCGAAAAACGGCTCACATTTTGCGAGTGCTAAATTTGAGCCCTGAAACAATAGAAAATCATATTCATAAAACCGACAGAGTTTGTCAACACTTTTTTGATGTCAGTAACGAATCAGCTGAAAAAATACACAGTTGCGATTAAGCCTGGGGTGTGATCAGAACGCTTTTCTTCGTGTTCCAGAACAAGGAACACACGAACACATGGGAACAGTGTTCTTGACATGTTCTATCTGTTCCCAATGAACAGGTGATGCAGGCAGAACAGGTCACATGATTTCAACAACACTAAGACAACCGGAAACTTCACGAAATGTGTTATTCTGATCACCTTGGCAATAGAATGTCAACGGAGATACTGATAAACAGAAATTGCCGAACTTTAACAATGGGAAATGGCATATTTCTTCCAGACTTCCACCAATATTAAATGCTGCAATTACCAATATCGGAAACATTAAAAGTTTTGTTTTGTAGTGATTGTAGGTATATGGCCACTTCCAACAGCCTTGCTGTTGAGTTAACTCTTTTGTGATGAGGTTGAGTGTCCGCCTACAATGCTAGAGGTTGCGGGTTCGATCGTAGGTGGAGAATCGATTTTTATAATTCACCTACATTACAAGCCATGAATATAACATTATAGTAATTTAGGGATCCCACTTCTGACACCACTAAAGTAAATTATGGGAGCTATAAAAATCGGGTCTCCACCAAGGATCGAACCCATGACCTCTAGCGTTGTAGGCGGACACTCAAACTCATCACTAAAGAGTTTACTAGTTCGATCCCTGGTAGGGCCAGGATTTTTATCGTTCCCTAATTTACTATAATGGTGGCAGCGGGGTTTGACAGACTCATGCTGAAAGGGGGAGGAGTGTAGTGATTGTAGGTATATGGCCACTTCCAACAGCCTTGCTGTTGAGTTAAGTCTTTAGTGATGAGGTTGAGTGTCTGCCTACAATGCTAGAGATCGCGGGTTCGATCTTTGGTGGAGACGCGATTTTAATCGCTCCCTTAATTACTATAGTTTCTCATCATTACACTTTACAGCATTTTATTTTTATTGTTGTTACTTCCTGTTCTGTTCCGTTTTGTTCGTAAGTCGTTAGGAGTGGAACATTCGGAACACTGTCCAGAACAGTTTTATTCCTGTTCGAAGTGGTTGGAGCAGGAAAAGTCAGAACAGTGTGTTTTGCACAGCCCTTTTCGGCTATCGAACACACCCCTGGCCCTGGTTACGAAATCTCTGACATTGGTCGATTGGACCAAGTGCCCCAGCCGAGAATTGAACCAGAGACCATTCGACCAGTAGTCAAGCACTTGATCCGCTTGACCACGGTGATGTGAACAATGATCTTTTACAGTAAAAGTGACTGTTTTTGATGATCTAAAAAAAGCAAATGAAAGTAACCGGTTTTCGCGACACGACTGACGAACCGGGAATTTGAAGCTACAATATGAGTGTCTGCATGATTTATAATAAAAAAACGATGTAAAACTAAATACCAACACATGTAGCTGAGCGCAGCGTGAGAGTTTATATCATTTTGACATGATTAGGTCGTTGTTCTTGATTTGTTGACATTTTTCCGCGCGCTCAGAGGGGTTCCGATTAGAATAGTCTTAAAGTAAAAATAAACAGCTATAATTATTGATGCATGGTTAATTGTATTTTATATTGTGAAAGTCGTTGTTTGTTTAAATAAAATGGTACTTGAAATTATATCAACTTAAAGCAAATATGGTGAAATACCGAAAAGAAACTTTTGTTTATCGAGATTAAAAATTCAACTTCCGGTAACTTTCTTTCTTCCGGTTGTAGCCGTACTGATCGTTTGGATCGGCATGAAGGTAAACAAACCGACGTCTATATACATTATTTGGACATTTACACATCAAAATAATTATACCAACATATTCCTCCAACACTTACTTTTCATTGTCATGTTATAAAAATCGATGTTATCACGTTATTTCACTGGATGCGATAGATTTATGTTCAACGATTTATGTCAGTTTACATGATCAGTCATTATAAGTGTGATTAAAATGCCCTGATGTCAATTTTGTATCTTCATTAGTCATCTTCTTGTCATGCCATATTGTAGAGTGACATTGTATTGCAAATAAAAATGAAAAACTCTCAATTAGGCATTGTTGACATCTTGTAACTTCCAGATTCTGATAAAAATGTCCAGGGCTACACTGTATGGTACTGTATTATAGTATTAGCACTGTATTTATAAAATAAAAGGCACTCTCAGAGACTGTGTGCTTGTCTTACAATAGCACTATATCAACAGTGCTGAACCAAAACCCTGTAACTCAATTTTGGCGCGTAAACTTTGTTTGCAGCATCCACATCTGCTCGACGTCCCGCGCATTTCTGTCTTGTCGCCATCTAAGTAACGCGATTGGCTATTTAAATGGCGACAAGACAGAAATGCACGGGACGTCTAGCAGATGCTCCAAAGTTTTCGCGCCAAAATTGAGTTACGGTGTTTTGGTTCGGCACTGTCGATATATATAGCTCTTATTCCATTTCATCAACAAAGATGTTTTTCTTTCAAACACTACAGCTGAACGACTCGGATGGAGTCGCGTTTGTTTTAGGACAAAACACGTGTTTTCAACAAAATAAACATTGACGCCCTATGAATTGAACAATATTCTACCAATGTACACCAAAAAACAAAATATTTTTCGTATGAAGTACAAATTACTACTACAATTAATTTCTTCGATTGTTTGAACCCTATGTATTTCCCAGATGTCGTTGCTACATTTCTTGAAATGCCTACACTAAACTACACAATTGTGACGATGGTGCTGAAATGGCATGTTCTCAAAATAGATCAAAGTTCATTATTCCTGGCACCTTTCTGTTACTGACAATATTTACATTTATTTTGCAGCTCAACATATCCTACCCAGCTACTGGGTGCCAGAAGTTGGTTGAAGTTGATGATGAGAAAAGGTTGAGACCTTTGTACGAAAAGAGAATCTCGGCTGAAATATCTGCTGACTGTCTTGGTGATGAATGGAAGGTAAGATCTACAATTAAAATGGACCAGTTAACACAAGTTTTGATCACAAATTTATAGAAAAAATGGCATTAAAATTACATCTTGCAGTCATGGCGAAAGGATTTTGGTCTCAGTAGGACATTCGGTCTGACGGGCTGGCAGGATCCGTCAGACCGAATGAGAATCCATCAGACCGAAAAAAAACTGTAACAAAAATGATGAAAGGATGGTTTTAGTGTCGTTACGATGGGTTTTAAACATTTTTTTCATTTAAGACAGCTAATTAGCCTTTTGGACACAACATAGCAACACAATTTGATAAACTACCAGTATGAAGCATTTTTATTCATCGCCACGCATGTATGACAAAATGCTGGCAAACGTGTTTTCTTCTGACATAAAATCATCATAAAAATCATCATCACAATTTTTTCCACTAAGAAGTTCATCCAGAGTGTCGAGTTCATCATCATCATCATCAATGTCATCAACACCTGGTCCCGTAGATTCACTAGTTTCAACTGTTACAATGTCAGTCACTGATTGATCTGATGACTCTGACTGAGGAACGCGCTCATTTTGATGATTTTGTACGTAAATACTAAATGATAAACGACCTTCGAGAGACCTTTCGTTAGTGGTGAATGTTTATATCGACACCGGTAAAGTGCGCGTAAGAAAAACTACGCGTGAGAATTACTTGTACGAGGAGAATGAACACAATTTCGGCCACTAAATTTTGGATTTCTCTGTGTCGGACATTCTGGACTGACGAATTGCAGAGTTTCGTCGGCCCGAAACGGACACTCGTCGGCCATGTCCGATGGTCCGACGGCTTTCGCCATGACTGATCTTGGAGATTAATTTGAAAATGTTGGTGTAATGATGTCCATCTTTCGGGTCAGAAGTTCAATGTTGACAAACCTCACTGAACACCAACATCCCAAATATATTCTGACATAGTTGCGGAAGGTTTCTGTTAAGTTGTATGAAGTTTAAACAAAGTTCATCACTGGTTGATAAACTGTTAATAGTTGTGTTAGCTTGTAATAGTATTCTAATCTTGTTTACTAGACTTCTACATTATTTGAGATTGGTTAAGATACATGTAGAAAGAAACAAATTCTTATTATGTATGAAATTCTGTTTTACTCTCTGACATAGCTGTGATCCTATGGTAAATAACATTATGTTGAGATGCAAATCTGTAACGTTTTTGGTGAAATGTTAATTATTAGTGTTGCAATGGTGGTCTGAAAGTTGATGGCCAAGTTCATTGGCAAGATGGACAAAATGTTCCACTGAAAAAAGGCAATCTATGTACATTATTAAATTTATAAGAGACCATTTATAGACGCTGTGTTGGTGTAATGATGTCCATCTTTCGGGTCAGAAATTAAATGTTGACAAACCTCACTGAACACCGACAACTAAATAGATTCCAATGATTTTGAACAAAGACCAATGTCTGAAAAAGATTGAACTTGATATACCTGAAACATACTGTTAGGTAGGGTGTGTACTACTAAGTACATCTGTTACAAATGTTTGGACTACAATCCCTACAAATCACTGGCGCCCTAGCAATATTTATAATACAAATGTTTATTCTCAATTTCAGGGTTACATTCTGCGAATTACCGGTGGTAATGACAAACAAGGATTCCCAATGAAACAGGGAGTTCTGACCAACGGTCGTGTTAAGTTGCTCCTCGGCAAGGGTCATTCCTGCTACAGACCACGCAGGAAGGGCGAGAGGAAAAGGAAGTCTGTCCGTGGATGCATTGTTGATGCTAACCTTAGTGTTTTAGCCCTAACCATTGTCAAGAAAGGTAGGTAAAATTATAATGGTCTCAGGGGTTGGGGGAACAGACGCTCATCTTTAAGCCTTAGTACAATTTGGATGTCATTTCCTCAAATGTTTACATAAACATTTCTGATGACTGTCATGTCAAAACAGCACTTGATAAATTTTATGCAATAAATATTAATTTACTAGGCATTTTAACTGATTTTCAGGCCTCGACAAATTTTTCAAAAGCCACTCGTCCTACCGGACGAGCGATGCCAAAAAACCACTCGTCCAGCAGCAAAATCAACTTGCCCGTATTTTTCAGTCAAAGAAAAATCTGGAAATCTGTTTTTGAACGATGTGATCCTGTCTCAAACTGTTAATAAAATTGTGAAAATACAAATGTGTTCCGCATTCTGCTCCTTTCTCCATTCTGAAGCAGACAACTTTGATCAGCTTGATCGGTAAATACACTGTGTCTAAACGAACTTTATTCTTCACGTGATGACCCACTATGTTGGCATCATATTTTGTCCTTAATTACGCAAACCGATGGGAGGAGTTAGTTTGTTAATCCATACATTCATACATAATATTCATTTTGCGCACTGTGACGAACCGAAAACGTCGCTTTAACGCTAAAAATTATGTTTCGATCGATTAAACTAAGAACAGTGTCATTCATTAATCAAGCATAACCAGGGAATTCCGGTGACGTCATAGCGCACTCATGTTTTGATTCTTCCAACTTTCGTTTTTGACTGACAGATGATCTGGCGTTTGTATCGAATACGAGATGGTTTTTTATCGAATAATATTGTTTCATACGCGATTAATTATTGAAACTTGATTGTTTTCTGCCAGAAATTGAGCTCGTCCTGCAGGACGAGCGATGCTGGATGTTGACTCGTCCGATGTGAATTTCTACTCGTAATTACGAGCGGACGAGTGGATTTGTCGAGCCCTGATTTTGCTAGGTGTTGGTATAATGATGTCCATCTTTCGGGTCAGAAATACAATGTTGACAAACCTCACTAAATACCAACTACACAAAAACTGGTAACAATTCACCGATAGTGTTGATAGCTATGAGTTATGCTGCCTCCCATCTTTGATGAGAGGTATACATGTATTATATTGCTTTCAAGTTTGCACCTGTTGGTGGGTGTAGACCAATTGGTTTTGATTTTGCTAGGAGCTGGTGTAATGATGTCCATCTTTCGGGTCAGAATTAAATGTTGACAAACCTCACTGAACACCTGTGCATGACTTAACAGAAGCTGAATGTTTATTGATTATAGTTTTTGATAGATTAATTGTGATAGCAGGCCTCCTTCCATCTTTGATAAGGGGTACCGTATAGCTAGTCATTTCTTTGGGTTGGAAATTGTTGTAATTCTGCTGACCTAGGTCAATTTGGCATTGCAGAATTTTGTCTTCGTAGAAAATGTTCGTGCAGAACATTTTCTTCACAAAGAATTACAAAGGGGTATACACAAGTTGACGCCAAAGTTTATTGTATGGTATTGTTTATTGCAGTTTGTCGAGTATAATCAAGGTATAATGATAATTTTAAGTGGCAATGACAATTAATTGTTCATTGTTGTACATGTATTATTGAAAGTTAAACCTGGTTGTAAAATTGTTCAACAAGTATAATTGATCGATTGTGTGATACAGAAATATATTCTTGCAAATTGGCAAACCCCAGAAATTTACTCTTGCCATTTCACGAATCGGAAGAAATTAAAATCCAGAGAAAAACACACATCCATTTTTGAGGCAAAATATTACGAATGGAGGTTGATTTACATGACTTTTAGGCTTTACCATGTTGACAGTTGGGCTGTCATATCAAAAACCTTGGTTATTTTTCCTAAAAGTCCTCCTTTTATCTCTAACACAAATATGTGTTGCTGTAATCATTAAATTCATTTTCTCGCTTTTCAGGTGAACAAGAAATTCCCGGTCTTACCGACAAGACTGTTCCTCGTCGTCTTGGACCCAAGAGGGCTAGCAAGATCCGCCGTTTGTTTAACTTGAGCAAAGAAGATGATGTGAGACAATATGTTGTAAGAAGACCATTGGCTGTCACAGAAAGTAAGTATATAATAGATGTATACTGGTTGGCTAGTCTACATATTAATGGGCTTCATTTTCAAATCAAGGATGTGGTTTGAAGGTCATTTCAATGATTGTAAATATATGAATGTGTATTATCCATAATTTTGTGTCCAAATATTGCTTTGATAGATTGTAGATATTAGATGGAAATATAGATGGAAATATTAGGCCCCTTTCCCCTCTCTGCAGAGTATATATTTTCCCCTGAAATTTCTAAATTTTCCCTGTTGAATATTGCTCGATATTTTTTTCACTTAAATAGAGCAAATTGATTTGAAAAAAGGATGCATCATTGATTGAAGTAATTTTGTTCGACCATTCATGCTTAAAATACCACCAATAATCGATTAAACCAGACATTAAAGTAGAATATAGCAATAATTTAAAATTCCCCTTTTATCTTTTCCACATTCTCATATTCCTTCTCCAATGGGACCGGACCCCTTTCCCCCAAAAGTGAAAAGAAACGCCGACATGTGTCGGGGAAACCCGGAGTCTTGAAAGCTGGTTGACTTGTAGTATTTTGTTGAAACTTTACTAAATAATTAAAACATGCGCTGTTATAGTATTATGTTAGAAATTAGCTATTGTAATCGTCCATATCTGTTGTAAAATATTTTACTTAAACAGGATTCCCACGATCAGGGAAAAACATACTTTTTTCAAGGTCAGGGAATTTTGAAATTAGGTAGGGTCTGGGAAATTTCGAAATTGATCAAAAGTCGAAATTCTTCATTATTGATGAGTTCATTTCCTAATATAAGAAGAAAATACCCAAAACTGAAATAAATCCTTGCTCACTCGTGATAATTTTAATTTCTGTTACTTATTTATGTCAATCAGCAGCCCGAAAACTGCTACCTGAAACATTTTGGTTCTGTTGAAATATAACCACATTTTCACTGTTTTTTTGCCCTATTTTACTCTTGACAATAAAGCATGATTACTCGAAAAAGTCTGGGAAAACTTCTGTCTAGTCAAGGAATTTTGTCTTTGAATAGTTGTGGGAATCCTGTTATAATCCAGAGATATTGGCCTGATCTTTACCTCCCTGCATTCATAAGTTAGATACAGTCAATAGAGCAGCAGTTAAAAATGGAAGGTAAATAATAAGGTTTATATCTGCAATGTAACACTATAGAAATAGTAATAAACTATTATGTGTAATACAGAAGGAAGAATAATGTGCATGTGGCTATCTAAAATCACTATGATTAATCTGTTATTATTATATCATTTAAGAATACACCAAGGCCAGAAGCAAGGCCCCCAAAATTCAGAGACTCGTCACACCAGTAGTTTTACAGAGAAAACGTCACCGTGTCGCTCTTAAAAGAAAACGCTCGGTCAAGAAGCGTGAAGATGCAGCAGAATACGCTAAACTGCTAGCCATGAGACTGAAGGAAGCTAAAGAACGAAAGAGAAGCCGTTCCAACAGTCGATCAGCCTCAACATCCAAATCGGAGTCCAAATCTTAAATTATGTTCTGTTACAACTCTGGACAATAAAGAGAAAAACATAGCTTTGTTTTGGTTGTGAATAATTTGCGGTGAGACATGCTGATTTTGTCCACACTTGATCTAGCAATACCATGTGACTTTGGGACTACAAACCCAAGAAGAAATTTTCTTTACTTCTAAAAACCACTAGGCTTAGAGCTTATGTAAGAGCTTTCAATGAAATGCAGGATCACATCAGTAGTTGTGCCGTTTTGTCTAACACCCTGTGAACACGGCTTTGAAATGTAGACCTACAATCCGAAGGTTTCAGAGGGTGTTTGCAAAAATGACCCAGATAGGGATAAAGATAATCTGCGAAAAGCACAACGTGGCAAGGCATATGTTTTATACAAAATGGGAAAGAAATAACATGCTGCGAAGTGAAACAAATTTCTTCATGGCACTGTAGCCAAAAGTCGTGTGGTATTTCTATACTGTAACCACTACAGATCGAAGAACAAGTTTTGTGCCATGACTGTACTATGGTATAGACCCATTATACTGACACAGGTTCTTTAGTCCAATTTCAATGAAACTTCACATGAATCCTTGGAAGCAGTTGTGCTTGTTGTCAAGAATTGCAGCAGATTATTTTTGCCACCCCTTGTGGAAGGTCTGCGTTTGTGAGAAGCCCTTCATTTATTTGTTACTGAACAAAACCGAATAACCATCACAGGATGATTTCAGGAATTGAAAATGCAGATTTTGATCAGTAAATAAAAGTTGGAAGTTTGTCTAGTGTAAGGTAACGCACCCTGCCTATATGGGTTTTGTACTACTATCGCAGTTTGTGCTCTAGTTCACCAAATAGAATGCAGTCAGGATCTCAAACTACATATGGATGGCTTAGAATGAGAAGGTCGTAACTACAAAATCGATATTTTGAGAAAACGAGAAAATACTGTCTGATAATTACTCAACATACTGTGTAAAGTTAAATAAGTGGTTTAAACTTCAACATGACAAGTTTCGATTTTTATGAAATTGGGTTCATTAGAAGGGCCTTTTGATACTAATTTTAAATATGTGTATGAATCTTAAAAGGTTGTAAGTAGTAGTTGCGATTTCATTCTAAGCCAGCAATATATTGAGGCAGATGTGTATCATGGATTTATTTAGTGATTCACTTGCCCTGAGAACGCATAGCTGTCAAATATTCCTACATGCAAAATTGCCCTGAAAGACTTGTTGCGTTTGCCAGTCCCAGGTATATACACAAGTATGAATTCGGAATTTTGGGTAGGTAGGTGTATTTGGGGCTGAAAAACTCAACTTTTCCAGTCTCTGAGGTTTGTCCCCTTACACCCCTCATCATATGATTGCCCTTCGCAGACCCTTGACAGCTATGCCTGAGTGAAGAAGACCGGACACACTAATAGTCAATACAAAGTTCACGGTAACAATTGCACAGCAGAGACACGAAAGACAAATTGACACACACTGGAAATCAGGTTTCTGGAAATCAAAAATGATAAAAAGATACTGTCAAGATAAGGTAAGAATAGAGTGACGCAGTGATCAAGTCCACTATTGTGGTCTGAAACAGATTATATAACTGCTTTATATGCAGACATTTATAATTTCAATGTTAAACTGAAATAATAGCTATATTATAAAAATATAGATTATTTCTATCAAGTAAGTCTACTGTCAATAAGTAATATTAATGAGGGAACTATCTTATTCGAAAGAATAGTGGGACCTACACTTAACTCAGCTACACATAGATAAACATAGTTTACCTGTCAAACAAGCTTATGTTTCTAACTGTTCTCATTTAACTTTGAACCGACTGTAAAACATTGTGTGATCGGCTATTGTCTAATCAACATCATGTTGAGTATTATGTTTCCGTCTCGGCAAACTACAGACTTCTTTTGTAAAATATGAGAAAGGTTGCATACATGATATAATTAAGTTTAATACGTATTTAAGTTTGTATACGGGTTTGACTAAAATACGAAACGAGGATTTTTGGCGCAACGAGGCGAAACGAGGCGAAACGAGGATTAAAATTTTATATTATATGAATTCTAGGTATTATTGGTAAGAAATATAAAATATAAATATTCCAAATAAAGGTATTGTGTATTTGGATGGCATTAACTTGTTTCTTTCAATTAATTATCACATTCCTTTTAAATAATCTAATTTGAAGTCTCGTTTCGCCGACCGTAGACATTGAAATATCTGCGAAAGGAACTTTACCTATCCACTCAGTTATGTCAAAGCCTCCTTTTGCCAACTGTTGACTATATAATATAGGCGAAAGGAGCTTTATGATACTAATTTAAATTATATAAATTTACTGGTCTCTTTTCGCCGTCGGTATAATGTAAAATATCGGCGAAAAGAGCTTAGGCATATCAACTTTCTAGGCTCGTTTCGCCGACCATAAACCACGAACTATCTGCGAAAGGAGCTTTATCCTACCAAATTACCAGCTTAGTTATGATAAAGCCTCCTTTCGCCGACGGTAGAATGTAAATTGTCGGCCATCCAAATACACAATATATTTATTTGGAATTAATATTTGTTGCCAATAATAACTAGAATTCATATCATATAAAATTTTAATCCTCGTTTCGCCGACCGTAGGCAATTGCAATATCGGCGAAAGATACTTTACCTATCCACTCAGTTATGTCAAAGCCTCCTTTCACCAACTGTTGACTATATAATATAGGCGAAAGGATCTTTATGATAATAATTTAAATTATATAAATTTACTGGTCTCTTTTCGCCGTCGGTATAATGTAAACAATGCTTTAGCATATCAACTTAGTTATATTCTAGGCTCGTTTCGCCGACCGTAAACCACGAACTTTCTGCGAAAGGAGCTTTATCCTACCAAAGAATTAATTTGTTTTCTATGTTGACTATTTGTTTGTATGTAATTGAATACATAACATTATACATATTAAAAAGTATATTGTTGGCCATATCAAAATGATAACTAAATTAAATTCATTCAACAATGATTGACAAATGAAACATTACTTTCGCAAACCGTATGTCATTATTTTAAATAGATTATCGACGATAATTAGATTAACCACGGATTGTGACATATAGCCACGTGTCAAGTCACCGACTGTTTGTTGAATAAGCTAATTATCGAGATGGTATTGTTATAAGTCACCGACGAAGGATCACACCTTTGTTAATTGAGTAGGAAATGTCAAGGCGCTGCTTATTGCTCGTAAATCTCGTTTCTCTGTTATATCATGGTCAATGGTGGCGAAAGGAGGCTAGCATATTGCTAAGTTGGAATGATAAAGCTCATTTCGCCGTTATTTTATTGTCGGCGTAATGAGGTTATAATATAACTTATTTGATAGATTAAACTCCGGTTGGCTAAAATTTTAAAATTTAAGTCGGCGAAAGGAGGCTAGAATATAACTTAAATAATATGGTAAAACTCGTTTCTCTGTTATATCATGGTCAATGGTGGCGAAAGGAGGCTAGCATATTGCTAAGTTGGTATCATAAAGCTTATTTTTCCGTTATTTCATTGTCGGCGAAAGGAAGTTATAATATCACTGATTTAATAGATTCAGCTCTTGTTGCCGATATTTCGAATGCGGATCCACAGTCAGCAAAAGGAGGCTAGAATATAATAAAGTTGGATATTTCAATGTGTAGGGTAAGGAGACATTCATATAAGGACCATCATATAACTAAGTTGGTATGATAAAACTCATTTCGCCGAGAATTTGAGGCTATGTGATAACTAAGCTGGTAATTTGGTATTATAAAGTTCCTTTCGCTGATAGTTCGTGGTTTACGGTCGGCGAAACGAGCAATGATTATGAGTATAACTAAGGTGATATGCACATGCTCCTTTCGCCGATATTTTGCATTCTACTGACGGCGAAAAGAGACTAGTTGATCTATATAATTAAATTAGAATCATAAAGCTCCTTTTGCCGATATTATATAGTCAAAAGTTGGCGAAAGGAGGCTATGAAATAACTGAGTGGATAGGTAAAGTCTTCAGCCTCCTTTCGTCGACCGCAGACATTGAAATGTCGGCGAAAGGAGGTTTCAAATTGGCTTATTATACAACAGTGACATTATTTACTGATAGGAAATAGTCAAAGCCATCCAAATACACAATTCATTTGTTTGGAATTAACATTCGTAAAAAATAATAACTGTAATTCCTATTATACCAAATTTTAATCCTCGTTTCGCCTCGTTTCGCCTCGTTGCGCCACAAATCCTCGTTTCGTATTTTAGTCATACCGTTTGTATACAGTACTGTGCCCTCTCAACATTCATAAGATTTAATAATTATAAGATGAATATTCATGTGCCCGCCTTCACAATTTTAGAATATAACCTACAAAATTATATAACAAAAAAACGAAAGCCAACATAAAGGTGGATCATTGTGATTTCATCAGCTGCGACGAGTCTTTAAAGCTAATGGGAGATAACTGAGCAAGCAATGACTCCTTTAGTTGGATTACCTCCCCTAGATTACTACGTTCCAATAAAACACTATATTACGACAGGGAATCAGCCTGGCGAAGACTATCAGGTCTAATCATTTTGCTTATTGATAGGTTATGGTTATTTAGCGTTTTTCAACAATATAACCGATTTGAGTATAAGTTTTTAGAAGAAAATCAACATGAAATTTTGTAAAGTGATCTTCACGTTAAAATAAATTACATGGGACGCCGCGTATTTTTCATTGTATTTACTTCCGCTTTCGGTTTCGTTTTGACAAAACAAGTAAGAATTAATTCTATATATTTGCGCTGTTACATCGCATAATACACATTGTTGGTATTGTAAATATGTACTGGTTCTTTAATATTAGCAATGAAGATAACACAATGAAAACATGCTGTTTAAATATGATCAAAGATCTAAAATAGATGGTCCGTTTTGTCATTTTGCACTGACGTGACTGTGTCAGAGAGAGAAAGGTGCAGTATGCATATATACATCTAAATTCACCGTGTGTTGTCTCCAATGTTGATGGAAAACAGTTTGCCTAAACCATGTAGTAGCAGAAAGAATAAAATGAAACATTCTTTAAACAAATACTGTATTGTAGGCTAATTGCTAGTTCTGGATGATCTTTTATTGACTGACGTCGATGAAATGGAATAATCACTGAAATGGAATAATCATTGTCTAAGAAGCTTGGACTAGCTAATTGCCATCTATTCTCAAAACAAAAAAGTTAAGTCAGTAAATTGAATTAGAGCTAAAAACCGTATTAGATAGCTAAAAGTCCGTACTTTTTCTCGTGGATCACTTTGACCAGGCGTTGTCCTGACAAATGTGATAAAGCATGTGTGCACATGCACACTGTTTTGACCATTTCTACACAGTTATTGCCATTTCTGTGATATGGCCATTTTGTGGATATCCTAAAAACTTATGTTGTTGCTTTCATTATTGATGTTATCGAACAGAGATTTGTGTCAATAACAAAAGTCCACGGGGGGAAACTAAACTTTTTAATCCTAGTCGGGAGAAATATCAGGACGAATATCATGTTTTTGTATATTACCTCCCTTTGATTTAAAATAAGAACAATTTCAATGTTGGTCTTCTAACAAATAACGTGATATATGATGAGTTGTTCTACATCAAAATATTAGTTATCATAAACAGCTTTATAATCAGAAACTTGGCACCATAATTAAAAAAGCACTTGCAAGCTACAGTGGCTTGAAAGTTCCTTATGGGATTTTATATGCATTTCCACTGACTAAACTTTTTGTTTTGAGTAGGGTATATAAGTTTGACAATGGTTATGGTAAGAAAATATTCTAGTTTGACATAAAAGACCACTGTTTGTGTTTAGACACCAGTCAGATATATCCACAGCCCCACCCCAGGGATTGGCTGGAATTTTTACTATAGGGTTGTCAAAAATCCTGCACTTCCAATGCCATGAGGGGGACAGCCGATGGTCAAATCTCCCTTATTTGCCCGGTCACTGACAACTTAATATTGTCCCTGGGGTTTCAAGAAAAAAATCCCAACATTTCACTGGCAGTGCAGGGGAACCTGGAAGGTTAAAACACAGGGGTGGGGGAGTGGAAGCAACTGACTGGTACCTTACCATGAGACCGTGTATTTTCTCTGTATTATAGAATGATGTAACTTTGGACTATGGGTAATCAACCAGGCAAGAACGATTTGAAGAGGGGATCTATTGTTGAGGGTATGTATAGTACTGAATACTGAATTCTATGACTGTAAGGACTTATCAATTTTAGTAAATGTTACTTTCCAGAATACTGACCTATGGCAGACATGGGTTAATCGATTAAAGTAATCATCATGATTAATGATCAATTACTTTTTTGCATTAATCATCATTAATCAGTAATCATGGATTTTTCTGATTAATGATTAATAATTGAATTGATTATTGAAGAAAAAAGGCAGTAATCATGATTACTTTACGATTACTTTATGATTACTTTAGGTTTAATATGTGGTCCTATGCTAAGAATTTTCTTCGTTCTTAATGGTTTTTATTGTGAAAAATCAATTTTCTCCTTGAAACTATTTATTATTATTTACTACTTCTGTAAAAGGTTATCAATATTAAATAATATGATTTATTCAATTAATGATTAAGCATTTAACCAATTGAGAGTGATCAATTATCAAAACATATCTAAATACATGTACCCCATTCCAAATTTTAAATGATTACTTTTCAGATAAAGTTAAAGATGACAGTTCTGAATCATACGAAGAAGGAACGTGTGTTGATAATAATATGGTTGCTCTAACCGGTATATCAAAACCAACCGAAGAAAGTCCTATCACTTCTAATGCTGATACAGATAGAGATGAGAAAGATGATGATACATATATGTCTGGACTACCTGGTGAAACAGTATGTGAAGATACAGTTCCTGACAACACCATACCAAATGATGGCAGTCATGTTGGTACACCCACACCTGACCCAGATCATCATGACAACAGCAGTGGCGCTGGAAAAGAATACAAAGCACATGAGTCATCAACAGTTGCTAAACCTGGGGATGATATAGAACTGTACACGGAAACTGACGGATATGAAAAGACAGAGCCAGTCTCCAGGAATGATAAAGACCCAGCACAGACAGTTGATGTATACTGTGAACAAGAAAATATCAGCATGACAATGTCACATAGTGAAAGTGAAACCTCTAATCATTTCCTAGATATTACATGTAAAAGTCAGTATATACTCACAGAATATCCTGAGCCAGGCCCAATTGATACATTTGAAGTTGAGGAAAAAGAAAAGCTTGATACAAATCATAACTTCACGAAGCAATATGGATCTATTTGTTACGATTCTACGGGTCAGTTTAAGAAAAGGATTACACCAGACGCGATTGATAACAGAAGTATATATGTTGAAACAGAATTGGGTGATAACTGTGATAGTGTTAAACCAAAGATATATTCAAATGTAATATTCCTTCCAGACAAAAGTAAAGGTGCTTCCCCTAAGAGGTTTGGTCCTAAACGTCTTGGTAGCAAATTTGATGGGATGAAATTTGACGATTCTGATTCAGAAAGTGATGCTGAGAAGAACTTTAAAAATGGCCATATTAAAGACGACTGTAGTAAGGAAACTAGTCAAGATCAGGTATTGTCAGAATTGAGTGGAAGTATAGAAACAAATGTTGATCAAGAAAGAAATAAAGATAACGAGGCTGACATCAGTAATCAACAGAAGGACAAACATGAAGTTTGTGATGATCAAGCAGAAGAGAGTGTGGCTCTTCAGTTTAGTGAAGATCATTTTGGATTATATACAGGTTGTGAAGCTTCGGGCATTACTCAAGTAAACCTCAATGAACCAGTTGTGGATGTTCCCAATGAGCAATCTGTGCCACAAAGTGGACCATTCAGTGTAGCAGAACAGCTGGAAACAGCCCCAGAATCTAGATACAGGTCTCCTGAAAGTTCATTGAATCAGTTACCAGTGCCTAGAAATGAGAATTATCCTGAAGTACAGAATAATGAACAGCATAGGATAAACGTGACCACCCCAAGTATAAAAGCTCAAACAGAGACCCCTCAAGTCCAAAAAATAGTCAACACCATTCCGGAAAATGAACCAATCGAAGCTTGTGCAATTTGTAACAAACTACGAGATGAATGTTTGTGTCTGTTTCCAAAGCCTGTATTCAAAACAGTTATGACTTTATCTCGTTATGAACACAGTAAACCAGTTTTGAGTTATTTCAGATACTTAAAATTTGGAGAGAAAAGTATTGACTGGTCCAAGTTGAAGAGTTCACAGGCTAAGTATGCCATGGGTTTGAAATCATTGAAGACAAGTTTACCAGATGATAACCGGTTAATGTTGGAATTCAAGCTGCCACCAAACAAAGGGTGTTATGATGAGTGTACTGAATCAGCAGATGTTGAATTAAGACTAACATCAGAGAAAAATGTTGCATTTAATGAAGACACTGAGTTAATTGAATTCTTAGAAAGTAGAGTAAATTTAAAGGGTGTTTCAATGTCGGACAGTTTTAATTCAAACAAGTATGTCATGATAAATGACTTTGATGATAATAGTGATGATGAAGTGCCTTCAAATGAAGATGATGATTTTGATGCTAATGGTAAAATAGTCAGGACTGTGATTAGTGATACTTGCAGTGAAGAAACGTCTGATGAAACATCTGAGAATTGTGTTGTGTATGATAATGTTTTAAATGATAGAGCAGATCATCTTGATGATGTTACGGAAAAAGAAAAAGTTCAGGGTGATAGAAACGTTGAAATGGTTGAACTTGAAAATAATCACAATATGTGTTTTACCAGGAGTAGTAGTTCTAGTGAGTCTACACTAGATGACCAGGAACCAGGAATGTTTGATTCACCGGAAAGTCCAGTGGAAAGAAATGAAAGTGAAACTGAATATGCTGCTGACCTAATACTGTTGCCTGATAATGCACCAGAAGATGAATTGATTCTTGATGAAAACATAGGACTTACAAACCAGAATATGGAAAATGGTGAAAGTATGAATGCTGCATTGTTAAATACTGGGGACAAGATATTAAGTGAAGAAGTTTCAAATGGAAGTAGTGGTGCTGTGAAAGAGAACACTATAAACACTACAGTTAATTCCTCTTTAAAAAGGTCCAAAACAAAACCAGAAGATGATAATCGGCTTCAGCAGCTGAGTGATGATGAAGATACTGTCATAGACAGCACAAGTGGTCTAGATAATGAAATAGAATCAGTACCTGAAGAGGATCATTCCAGTGATTCACTGCATAGGTTAAAAACTAGATCAGAGACAGAAATCAAAGGTGATGGAATGCGCTTTCCGTTTTTACAATATGATCCTTATGACCCTTTAAGTATTGACTACACATTACCTCCAGATCAGTTCCGGAAGCAGTTAAAAAGGCTTCAGGAAAGGAGGGAACATGAATACGGGCTAGACAGTGTTATACCTAGATTTGGTAGTCAACGAAGAGGCCCTTACAGGCCACCTGCCGCTACATCTGCATTCGCTGCAAGCTTTTATGAATGTGATGATCATAGGAAGAAAATTTCTGATCTTGGTAATAAAAACAAAAGCTTTGGGGATCAACATGCTATAGACCAATTACATAGAGGGAGATCTATGTTTTCAGAAAGGTAAATTATGCTGTACATGGTTTAAAATCCTTTACTCCTTGTAAGATTTTCATTAGACTTATATTTCAGCAATAGAAAATTATAGTAATTGAATGTGTATGATTATAAATGAAAACATAAACAGAAGCGTGTATGTCTTACAGTGTTTGTTCACTTCAAATGTAAGCAAACTCATAGTCATTGCTTGCCAATCATGAATTTCTTTTAAACCTGCTCTTATTATCAAGTTCAGAAAAAAGAGATAAAAATGAAAAAGCATAATTTTCAAAATACAACTAACTAGACATCTTTTAAGTTTAAACAACTTTGTGAAATAGATCAACTGACTTCAATCAAATTGGTCTTTAGATTTATCATGTTGAAAATGCTAGTCAGAAAAATGTGTTACTTGCACAAATCAACTTTATGTTTTTCTGCTTGGATGATGCTTTTCTTCCAAGGCACTTTGTGTTTTACACTGCAGACATGAACCTAGAATACCTGTGTACGACAGATCTTTATTTTATTCTCCTAAGAGGGGCTCCAAATCAGATTTAACATCAAATTTACCATCAAGATCACATTTTTCAAGGTCAGATGTACCTTCAAGGTCGACTGCAAGGCCTCCTTCACCTCCAATGTCACCTTCAAGGTTACTTTCTCAAAGGTCAGATGTACTTTATAGGTCACCTCTTATACAGTCTTCTACCCTGAGGTCGTCTTTACTACCAAGGTCACCTTCACCTCCAATGGTACCTTCAATGTTACCTTCTCTTAGTTCAGATGTACCCTCAGGTTCACCTGGACGGCCACCTTCTTCCCCAAGGTCACATTCTTCCTCAAGGTCGTCTACACCTTTAAGGTCACCTTCATCCTCAAGGTCAGCTTCACCTTTAAGGTCACCTTCATCCTCAAGGTCATCATCACCTATAAGGTCAACTTCACCTCTAAGGTTACCTTCACCTCCAAGGTCACCTCCTCCTCCAAGGCCACCTCTTCATCCAAGGTCAACTTCACCTTTAAGGTCAACTTTTACTCCAAGGTCACCTTCACCTCCATGGTCAAGTCCTCCAAGGCCACCTTCCCCAGAACCATCAACCATGTCAAGTTCACCTCCAGAAATAACTTCAATGTCAAGGTCACCATTATCTGATGCTGGACAGAAAGAAGAAGTGGAAGATCCAGATGTTTATGAAGATCAAGATGATAGTTCAGTGGATGAGGATCTGGATGAAATTTGGACCTCCATGTTTGAAGAAGAATCAATAAAATGTAAGTATCATGTAGACTAATGATGTGTCACAGTTGGGTGCCTGTGCTGTGTACTTAGTATGTTGTACATGTTGTAACCTTCCGTTTGTTTCACATTTATGAGATGTGGTTTGAGTTGAATTTTTATTGGGTCATCTGGGGTAAAAACAGATCACTGTGTCTAGCTAAAGCTAGGCTGAATATGTAATGAATATGGGTCTAACGAGATAAAAAAAACTAGGTGACAAGGTCAACTCGCCGATAAGTTGGTTAAGATTATTGCTGCCTTTTCCATTAGATCTATGTGTGTGAGCCTTTGTCAGAATGTTAGTCTACATAAAATGCTGGGTGTCCATGTATCTCTATTATATTTCTGAACTGTTGTGTGAATGTTTGGCTCTTGGACATATTCGAAACTGGATCAAAACTAAGTCACTTGGTTAGATCATAGAAAAAGCTTGCATGCAAACAGGTTATTAAGGGGCTGCCATTGTCCTTTAGACTTCACAAAGCTTGAGCAATGACACTTTAACATGCCTTAGGTGAATCTTATAGGGTCATATAGGGTCAGCCTGGCACTCATGTTTATAATTATATGAATTCATGTATGACTTTAAAATATTTAAAACAATTTTGAGACACTTGTCAAAAATTGATAAGATGAAGAAGAAACGTATTTTTTTAATAGCAATTCATTATTTTCTTTTTGTTATTTAAATTTCTTTTCAGCAAAAGAAGTCCATAAAAGTTTACCCAAATGTAGGTTTACAGTCTTGTGTATTGATACCTCTAAAAGTATGGAAGGGTTACCATGGCAACATGTGAAAGATTTTGTCACTAAATTTTTATCAGGTGAGGGATTATTTACAACATTTTCTTCCTCCAACAATGTTTTTATGCGCCCGTTGAAAAAGGGACCTATTATGTGAACACCCTTGGCGGGCGGGCGGATGGGCGGGCGGGCCGGCGGGTGGGCGGGCGGCAGCGTCCATGAATTTGTCCGTACTCTTACTCAAACAGTTTTGTCCGATCATCTTCAAACTTCCTGACAATGCTTATGGGTGTAATATCTAGGCCGAGATCGATTATAGGCCAAATCGGTGCTGGCCTTCTTGGGTTATGGTCCTTCTTTTACCCAAAAAAAATGCAAAATTGGCCTTGTCTGTACTCTAGCTCAAACAGTTTTCATTCGATTGTCTTCAAACTTGTTGACAATGCTTAAGGGTGTAATGTCTAGGCCCAGGTTGATTATAGGCCAAATCCGCACAGGCCTTCTTGGGTTATGGTCCTTCATTTTGACTTACTCAAACAGTTTTCTCCTAAGTCAAACAGGATTCGTCCGATCTTCTTCAAACTTGGTGACAACAATTGTAAACATTATATATAGTTTCTGATTATAAACATTAGTTTAAAGATGATTGTTTAAAAATGTTTTGACATAATGTGGGCTTTTATTTCATAATCAATATTTTTTGTCACTAGCACAACCAAGACGGGCATATTTTGTGACATTTTGGCATCTTGTTTGGAGATTATAGTAGCAACTTTGTCTGTCTGTCTGTCCGTCCATTATTATCATGTTTATGTGATCAGTATTCGTCCGTTGTCTGTCCTATTTTCCTCTTCTAAACCTTCTTGCAAGCTGCAACTATGAAACTCAACATAGCTTAGCCCTGTAGATTTTAGTTTTTATCTTGGCTGACATATATAGATTATAGATAAGGTTACTTTTTGGTGTGGTAATTTATTGATTTATATTTCAAACAAAAATAGAAAATAATCAATTACTTTACCATACGTATTTGACTAAATATTTTCAGGTCTTGAAGAGGTTAAACAGGAGTATGGTATTCAGGAATGTGTTGCTATGGTAACGTTTGGACATGACACCAAAATCAGTTGCCATTTAACTGACAACTATCAGCAGATATTAAACTGTCTAGGTAAAGTTAAACCAAACATGCATACCGTCTTACCTGTATTTAGCAGTCAGCTGAGGGGTATATCAAATATAACAGTTTCATTTTAAGATTGAAGTTGTGTCATATAATATAATAATGACATGTTGTTGCTTAATTCTGGTGGACACTGGTGAAGGTTTATGATTAAAATAAAATGAAAATAATGTGCTGGGCGATCTTCAAATAGATTACTAGTAGTACTTGACCCTATGAAATATCTACATAGATTATACAGTTGTATATGTATACACTATCAAAATATTATATATTTCAGATATGATACAGCCGAGTGGTTGCTCACCAATGTTGGTTGGTTTACTTCTGTCACTTGCATGTATAGGCTTCACTGTTGGTAGGGGTTATATACTACAAGTTTCTTTCATCAAATTTATTTTTTTGAAAAAATGTTGATTCTCAGACATAAAGATACCAGAGCGGTACACCATTTGAGAACTTAACTGCCATTATATAATAACATGTATGAACTCTATGTCATTCAAATGGTATATGTTTCAAATTCCTTACGAAACATTCAGGGTAAAACAATAGAGTGACTAGGCAGTCATTTGATTGATTCCAGCTAGGTTCTTTGATTCTCCTTTGACATTTTTGTGTTGCTTGAAAAGGCAACATATAGGTGTTACTTTTGTCAGCAGCTGTGGCGGCGTTGGCGGTTGCGGCGGCGGCGATTCTGGATTCGCTTGTCCGGGCTGTATCTCACTCATGCATTTACACTTTTTTAAATACATTTGCATAATTGTTAAAGACCATGAGGCGGTGTGCAGTGCGCAAGATCCAGGTCTCTTGCCCAAATATGTTTCTTGCAATGACTCGAAGTGCAGTGCACAAGAAACTACCTTGTGCCGTTTTGGAATTATTTCCCTTTGATTGTTTTTTAATAGAGCATTTCTGGTCCAGGACATAACTTTGTCACCATAAGTTTGATTGACTGGAAACTTGGTATGCCTGTTTCTTGCAATGACTCAAAGTGCAGTGCACAAGAACCGTAACTCTACCTTGTGTCGTTTTTTAATTATTTCCCCTTGATTTATTTTAATGGAGTATTTCTTGTCCAGAACATAGCTTTGTCACCATAAGGTTGATTGACTAGATACTTGGTATACTTGTTTCTTGCAATGACTCGAAGTCCAGTGCACAAGAACCGTAACTCACAACTCACAAAAAAGTTTGCTTTCCGACATTATTGCTTATATTTCGTCAGACGACACATCCAGCTCACAGAGCTTCTAGTTTAGTTAATTAATTGTCATGTAATTTGTTAAACAGTTGGTCAATGGACTACATTGGGTGCATAAGTTAGCAATGTGTTGAAATTTTGGTGAAATTTGCAAACATAAGGCTTACATTAATCCTAAAGTAAAATTTGGTCTTCGAAGGGCTGTACTAAGAAATGAAAAAAAACACACACAAATTTCCAAACTCCAAAAGTCTGATTTATTTGCTAATTTTTTTATTGGCGTGAATATCCACTTGTCTTTTGACTGAACAATTGTTTTTTCTTAACCTGATATTGACTGTTTTTTCACAGGCGGTGACATGCATACATTACGTCTTCATGAAATTGATGTATCACACCGTGTTATATTGCTTAGTGATGGATATCCTACCCCAAGTCTACGCCCGTCAGATCCAGAAGAGATCTCGGATACAAAACGTCTTAAGGCCATTACACAAATAAATGACTTTTTTGAAGATGATGCTGTGAGGGGCATACATATCTGCTGTGTTCCATTAGGAGACAATCCAAACATGGTAAATAATAAAACTAAATATCGAGGGCTCGATACAAAACTATGGTAACTACATTAATTTATATAGACAAGCACCATAGTTTTGCGCTTAGCCCTCGATAAATGGTTCTTTTCTATGACTCAATTACTTAAAGTCTATTTGGGGATGTAATTATGATTAAGCAATGAGCATTGTGAATATACATAGTCATGCTACCTATGCTGAATAAATATTATATTATTATTATTGTAAATTGCACTGAATAATTGGTTCTTTTCTATGGCTGAATTACTTTATGTGTAACTTGTAGTGTAAGTATGATTTAGCTTATAACTTGATGTGGAGGCTATAGAAGACCTACTGTGAAATCCACCACCGTCTGCTCTCCTTACAGTAAACTTTTAATAAAACGACCACCCTTGTTCATGTTTGATATTTGGTCTCATTATTGAGATGGTCTTAATAGAAAGGTGTAAAGAGGAGACAACGAACCTATAAATTGTTTCACCTTTGGGTGAGGTTGTACTGTATTTCAATTATTGCTGTTACTTTATTGTGTGCTTATTGACTTTCGATATAGCTAATTGTAATTATATATGTATAATTGTATAGGATGTACACTGTACACTGTACACTATGAAATTGTGATTTATGTTTTTCAGTGTGTTCTAGAGTTACTGTGTGAAGTATCAAATGGTAGATTGTATAATCATACAGAGGTTAATGCAGTAATCAGGAGTACACATAATCACGTATGTACACTTCCTTCTACAACACTGTCCTATGGTTTTGTTTGTAAAATTTGTTTTGATGTATTGCTCACATGATGATTAGATTAGAACATTTTCTTGTTATTATGTCTGCCAAGCGGATTTTGAGGAGTTACGAAATAGAATGACACCCATGCCCACTACCTCAGTCACCTATTTTGATGCCAACTTATTCATATGTGTATTCATTGAAGAAATTTATTGACTATAAATATGCTTGAAAACTATAAAAAAGAAAACTGAATGCAGTGTAACCTAGCAACACTTTGAAGGTTCAAATAAAACCCTGATTTCTTCCTTTTTAGGGAATTTAGGGATTATAAACTAACAATTTAGTGGTCATTACTTAAATGATATTATAATAATGTACAAATATTCTCCACGAACCATATAGTCAATCATCTGAATTTTAAAAAAATAATTGCTAATAATAAAGTATTAAAAATGTATCATTTTTACAAGAAATTATTATTATTAAGTTTGTTTTCACCAAAACAATGTTTTAAATCGGCAGAAGTTTATCTGGCAGCCAGCTTGTTTAAGCTGCGGTGTCACTTTCTCAATTCAAGGCGACTCGTATAAGCATGTGAGTTTAATTACACTCAAGCAGCCTATCGTAACAACTTGGGCATTTCCGTAACTGAGAAATACGCCTTGTATATAAGTGCAGCGTTACAAATTTTGGTTATGCGGTTTCAGGTAATGGCCAATCATCAGTTTTTCAATGCTATAAAGAAGCCCTTCAATTACCGGAGTTGATATCTTTATACTTTGTGTACAAAATATAAAGGGTGTGTTGTATATTGTAAATTCTTTTTATACTACATATTTAAAGCCATCAAACCCTGTTCTCATAGCGCTATCAGGGCTTTGATCTATATAAAACTCTCACTCTATATTTACAGTACATCTGTGCTCAGATCTCCCATCAGATGTTTGATATGCCAGATACAGATGGTCTTGATGTCGGCATGTTTGAGTCTATGGTGATGGACTTATATCCGGGTACATCAACCACAGACTTGGTAAGCTTGTTACAGTTGTGTGTACCACAGTTCTTGCACTGATCTCAAGAAACAACTCCAGTAGAAAAATTGAGATGTTGCTAAAATTAGAGTCTGAATTTTAGATACCTCTGAAGTTTGAGCTCTTTAATTTTTACTGCAATGAACTCAGAATAATTGTTGTGTTTTGTGATGACAACTGCGAGTCAAGCTCTCATGTTATTTACACTAAAGACAAATGACAGTAGTTGAGTTTGAATTTAGCTCAAATTGAGATGCTTTAGAAGATTGATCAGGGCTTGGTATCTGAACATCATGCAGGTTGGGCAAATATATGTTGGTCTTAGATTTAACTATTTTGTGAATGTGATCTTAGTTTGACAGTTTCTACTGTTACTAAGTCCATACGTTGGTTAAAGGTAAATAAATAAAAATGGTAAGACGATGACACAGATGTACTGAATACAGGCTGTCCTTATGCTAAACATTAAAAGTTTGATGACTTTTCAATATACTGTTAAATCATTAATTTTCTTGGGAGATTATATTTTGTGGATTTCGTGGTTCACCTCAACCACAAACTTTAATCCCAACGAACATTAATTTTGACCCTTGTTTTATTATCTGAAATGCAAAATCCACGAATTCAAGTCCCAACAACATTGTCTTTTTTTCCAAAACCACGAAATTTCGTCCCAACATAATTAAATGATTTTACAGTATTGACTTTTTCATGTCAAGCATGTTTTAGTGCTTACCATAGGCATACTCAGGTGATATTGTCTTTGTCATTTTTGTAAACAAATGTTGTGAATGTATCAATTTTAGTCTGAAATGACAAAACTAGCACAAGATGGTTACGCAAGACTAGCGACTGAGAGATCAGGGTTACTGGATGATTCAGATAGTGATGCGGCGAGCGATACTATCAATGATAACTTTGAACCACAACAATTAGACAACCTTCCATGTATAGGTACTAGAGTGACCTCAGGACCTGATCTGTCACATGATGATGACACGCCGTCTGAAACAGGAACTGTAACTGGACACAGTCACAGTAATAAAGGTAATATAACAGGTTTATTGCTGTATATTATACAAACATATCTTCTTTTATTATTTAGGCATAAGTATAATCATAAAATAGTTACCAATGTTCTAGGACTCTTTTCAGCTGTTAGGCCACTCAAGCACCCTTATACATTTTAACTTCCCCTGGTCAT
The DNA here is from genome assembly GCA_963678985.1 of Spisula subtruncata. Taxonomy (NCBI): domain Eukaryota; kingdom Metazoa; phylum Mollusca; class Bivalvia; order Venerida; family Mactridae; genus Spisula; species Spisula subtruncata. Next base: position 26,071,125 of record OY787663.1, read on the forward strand.
TCGGCTACCTATGGAAACCAACACTCATGTCTCCCTGGGGAGACCATTTCTCTCCTCTGTGTGTGTGGTAGCTAACATCGATCTTGCAGCACCCAGGAATTGACACTGCCCTCACAGGTACCATTTTACACCACGATGGAGTGGAGCATGTGGGATTTGCTCAGAGAAATTAAACAGAGGTCCATAGGGGGGTTGAACCCGGGACCTCTCAACCGGGTAGCGTGTGCCCTACCTCTAGGCCACCGCTCCCCACATGAGTCCGAGTCAAAGTTATTCCTCCTCATGCTGAAAGAATAATGCTCCAATGATAAGACCATTGCTACCATACTTGATCAGTTCAACATGAAACACATGTTATATCCTTTATGTGTTAAATAGAGGATCTTGTATGAGTGCTCATTACATACAAGTTTTATTAAACAGTTATTAAACTTGTATGTAATTAGCACGAATGTAAGATTCTATTTATCACATAAGCTTAGAGAATGCTCATTAACGTTCAAAGCGCTGATGTACACTACATAGGTTCCATTTGAAATTTAGCGTTACACTGCGCGGGACGTCATGACGATGTGTATATTATACTGACGTCATGGGTCATTTCAAGGCACAGATTTGCTTAATATGTTACTTCACCCTGAAGCAACCAACCAATCAACATCAAGCTAATTTAACTGTTTAATGAATAGGCTTGGAGGGCATACAATATTTCCAGTACCGGCTTTAATCCACTCCCATGCCGCAGGTTATGTGATAAAAGAACAGCATATTGGGCTTCATTAGTCAATGACATGTTTACTAGACTGGTATGTTACTTCAAATGAACTTGATACATTATTTGTTGTTCAAGTGATTTAATCTGTACCCAATTCAATTGATTTGAAAATATGATTGCTAAAAAATTATATTATTTAAATTGTTATGATATCATTTATTACTTATTGTTTCTAATAGGGAAAGTGTTTGTCCAATGGGATTCTGGAACAGAAATGCTGTGTTGCTATGGTTACGATGATAAATGGGAAATCCTGCCGAATGAGACGAATGAGATATTTAGTGTGGATGATGAAATTAAACCTGGAAACAAAGTTAGACGAGGTGAAACAGATTATTCTTCCATTTTATGTGGATTTTCAATGGTTTAACAAATGACAAAATTTTTTTTGCTTTCTTTTTTGTGTGCTGATGTAGGCCTAATCAGTGAAATAGGTCAGATAAAAAATCCAGATTTGATGCCTTGCTCCTTCTAGATAGACTCATAATTATTGGCAATTTGATATGCCCAGTGTTCTACACACGAGACATTTGTTTTCTTTTTTTTACCAACCAGCTAATCCCTACAGTTGAAAAGTGTTTCAGAAATACAAAACAGGTGACATGGTGGTCCATCGGATAATGCTCTTGTCTGCAGATCACTGGTTGAGTATTGGAGCACTAAGTCTTCGTCATGTCACCTGTTTTGTGATAACTAAATAATAAAATATTAATCTTGACTTAGCGATTGAAGTTCATAGGATGATTGCGAAATTTGTATCAATATCTGCGAATAGGGAAATAACCACCAAACACATAAATTACGGTAAGATGTATCATTAATTTTATTACTTGACGACTTTTCGCCTAGACGCCGTTTTATCAATAACTGTAAAACGTCTTTTTTTGCTCAAAGCTTATTTTAGTTTGAACTGGTCTAGTTGTTTACATGACTTGTTGGTGTTTATATATAATCAGGTCCAGACTGGAGTTTTGGTAATGATGATGGTGGAAGTGATCAGATTGGTGCAGTATATAATGTTTGTACAGACGGGGTCGTCTGGGTCAGGTGGCCTAATGGTAACCATGGCAACTATCGATATAACCAGGATGGAATGTTTGATGTGCTCAAATCGTAAGTACTTATACAGTTAATTCCTGATCAGACTATAGACCCTTACCAGCTTGTGTAAGTATATAAGATAACCAAATATTTGCGGCATACTTACAGCGGGTCTGGACCACATGCGGCAGACTTGCAGCGGGTCTGGACCACATACGATAGACTTACAGCGGGTCTGGACCACATGCGGCAGACTTACAGCAGGTCTAAACTACATGCGATAGACTTACAGCGTGTCTGGACCACATGCGGCAGACTTACAGCGTGTCTGGACCACATACAGCAGACTTACAGCGTGTCTGGACCACATGCCGCCATCCCTATTATCATCTGATACAGTTAACTGTCTTACTTCATTGTGATTCTTGGTGTAAAAGCCAGTTTTAACAGGTCAGATCTTAGATTTGAACTTTTGTCCTCTTAGAGAAGTTTACTTGGAAGACCCCCTTCACGTTGCCAACAAAAATGAGCATATAATTACGAGAAGATAAAGCTTGACATATTGTCAAAATGTTATTAGTGTTCAAACATGCTACATTATGAACAATGTTTATTTTCACCATGAGTTTATTGGCTATGTGATAAATTTGTATATTACAGTGACCCTGTTGACCCGACTGGTGAAGAAACATTTGTTGCTTTAATGAATGAAAGAAATAGGACGCAGGATGAAGAGTAGTCATACTGACTTCATTATTGAAACATCTCTCAATGAATTCTACAAATCTCTGAAATTTTCTGGGAAAACTACAATAAAGATGGAGTCATCTTGTCCTTGACAACGATCAAAACAAAATGTTTGTTGTCAAGGAACAATTAATTCCGCTGGTTCGATATTCCTATTCGGTTGCGCTGAAAGTAAACAATTTTCAAATTCCTACCTGTGTATATGATAGTGTAACCAACTATAAATGATTTCAATGTGAAGATGAGGCTTAAGACGACTGATGCCAGAGGTTTGGTTATCTTAAAGATGCTGTGGACCTCTATAGAATGAAATACTTTACAGTAAATTAAATTTGTATTTTCATCATTTATAAGACTATTGTGACGACGTCACTTAATTATGCTAGTGTAGTATAAAAAAATAAAAAGTTGTTATATCAACCAGCGTACATAAGCAGTCATGTGATAAATATGTATTTATACATTTGTAGTTAAGACTACTGACCCTTGACAGAATAATTATAGAACCTCGGCTTCAAGAGGTCTCGGGTTTGATCGAACCTCGGCTTCAAGTGGTCTCGGGTTTGATCGAACCTCGGCTTCAAGTGGTCTCGGGTTTGATCGAACCTCGGCTTCAAGTGGTCTCGGGTTTGATCGAACCTCGGCTTCAAGAGGTCTTGGGTTGATCCCAAGCTGTGACTACTTTACTAGTTGTGTTTCAATGCAAGATTAACCTAATTGTTCCATGATACATTATTTTTCCAATTAGATCCAAATTGTTTATGCATGTTGTGTTTTGATGAAACTGTATATTTATATACATGTATTTATTTTTGCAAATTATTGTTGTTGTTGATATTTGTGCCATATATCTAAGGTTTGGAATAACACTCGAGTAACAGAGCTTTGTGTAGAACACTTGACTCATACATTATATGCTGTTGGTTTGAAATCCACTTGTGGAGTTTTTAACTAGTGATCTTCAAGATCCTAGGTTCAATGCTGGTCCTTCAAGGTCCTAGGTTAAATGCTGGTCCTTCAAGGTCCTAGGTTTAATGCTGGTCCTTCAAGGTCCTATGCTCAATGCTGGTCCTTCAAGGTCCTAGGCTCAATGCTGGTCCTTCAAGGTCCTAGGTTCAATGCTGGTCCTTCAAGGTCCTAGGCTCAATGCTGGTCCTTCAAGGTCCTAGGCTCAATGCTGGTCCTTCAAGGTCCTAGGTTAAATGCTGGTCCTTCAAGGTCCTAGGCTCAATGCTGGTCCTTCAAGGTCCTAGGTTCAATGCTGGTCCTTCAAGGTCCTAGGTTCAATGCTGGTCCTTCAAGGTCCTAGGTTCAATGCTGGTCCTTCAAGGTCCTAGGCTCAATGCTGGTCCTTCAAGGTCCTAGGTTCAATGCTGGTCCTTCAAGGTCATAGGCTCAATGCTGGTCCTTCAAGGTCCTAGGTTCAATGCTGGTCCTTCAAGGTCCTAGGCTCAATGCTGGTCCTTCAAGGTCCTAGGCTCAATGCTGGTCCTTCAAGGTCCTAGGCTCAATGCTGGTCCTTCAAGGTCCTAGATTCAATGCTGGTCCTTCAAGGTCCTAGGTTCAATGCTGGTCCTTATCTCTCAAAATATCTCAATCTGAGCTAAATCTCAGCCAAATGTTTTCAGAGATGCTTCGGAAGCTTGTTGCCTTGTTACCAGTTGTAAGCAGTCATTGAGAGGGGTTTATTCAGTTGTGATCATTTATTTTATCACAGGCCTAAGAAATTGTATCACAAACGAGTTTTTATTTCCCCAATTTTTCACCCTTTCAATATAGTATATATTTCACAGGTTTGCAACGTTTCGGGTTTGGTTCCATTGTAAATATCAAAACAACGTGACAATGGCTTCCAACCTGGAACTGCACATCGTTGAAATTACTTGATATTATAACTTAAACATGACTAAAGGTATATATTTTGATTGTTTTGTGTTGTAGAGATATAATTAGATCCGACCAAAACCATTTTCAGGCCAGTTTATGCGTCAAGTGGTATATTCATGTAGGGGCGGACAGAGACGTTTCAAATCTGTTCTTTTATCTACCGAATGAGTGAAAATTTGGGGATGTTAAATTCTTGGGTTTTTTTGTGATATAATTTCTTAGGCCTGTGGTTTCATAATCTATGTAGTATTTGTGTTTGTTCGCCCCATAAAATTTCATCCAAACTTTGGACCATAAATTTGTATTTTATATTGCATAATATTTCCTTATCTGTGATATACATATTTATATGAATACTTGTTATACTGTTTGATGCATATAATCCCATATGATTTATATTAATCGATTTCTTTATGTACTCTTCAAAGAATCAAAATGTAGCCTTGTTCTTTATTCTTCATAATATTGATTATTCATCATTGTCCTTTCATGTTATAGTTCGATTTCGAGCCTAGAGCCCTGGCTGCACTTTTAAAGTTTAATCCATTCGCTGATAGACTGTAAATCGATAAATTACACACAGTAGTAAGTAACATATCTTTAAATAATGACTATTGAATAAATCACAGGTTACCCGCCCAAATAGACTCGTCTGTAAGTTCATGGCTCAGGGTTCAAAATTGAACTATAGTCTTTAATCAAGCATAATAAAAGTTTGTCTACATAGAAATTAAACCTAGTATAATGAGGTTAAATGAATGTGATCAAGGAATTATCATTTTTGTCCAGTTCAGTTTGTAGGATCCCTACAGTATGTGAGCACAATATTCTCTGTGCAACTTGTCTTTAACAGCCAGTCAATAAATGCATCAAATGTTAGTGTTGAAAACATGTTAAATTTTACTTAATACTAGAACAAGTGGCTGTTTAATTCCAGTGACTGCTAGCACTGGCTCATCTGCTATGTGTGTACCTGTAATTATTTGTTGATGTGATAATGCCATGTTGTTCATCTGTTGATAAGTTGGTGCCTGTATAGATAAACCATGTTTTTTGAGCCGTGACCGAAGGTTATACTTCTTAGTCAGGGTATGTGAATATACCTGGTTAAAATCTCTTTGGGCCATGGATTAGTTACTGTCATTGATCAAATATATATATTGCTTAAGCCTTAATACATACACTATATCTATCCTTCGAGGGCAAATCAACCTTCCTGCATAAATTAGTCACGGCTCAAAAACATGGTTTATCTATAACAAGGAAATGAACATGAACATGTAAAGCTATGTTAACTGTTATCAAATAAAATCCATTATATATATATATATATATATTTGTTAGAAGTGTTGTTATATATTTTATTTTTAACATGTACCAATGATATGCAATTGATTTCTAATGTTACCTTTACTTTTCAAGAACAAGCCATTTTCTTGATAATTCACACAAAATGCCATTTCATACATTTTTGCCAAAACTTTAAAACAACGTATTGCAAAGAATACCCAAACTTCAATATAGAGTTAAAATCCAACAAAAGTATGTTTGCTTTTATTTTAGCCAGTGGGTGGTGTCTGTACTACTGGGCACCATATCTCAATGCTGACAACACACAAACCAGGAGAGAAATAGACTGCTTAAGGAGACTCAAACAAAGGTTTTCTCTGATGGCTAGTGGAAGTTAATAATGTCAAAGGATAGCTGAAAGGCTGATTTGCTGTATGTGGCCGCCCTTGAGAAGAAATGGTAACTTTACTTTTTTGTCATTGGTGAGTGAACATCTACTATACATGTTAAAACATAATATTGCAGTGAATGGTGGCTACTGTGAATTTAAAACAATGGACTCTCGAATAAAATGCTTGACAATTTAATAACAATAATTACATATGTTAGGAACATCATTTGCACGATGCCCAATCAAGATTATACATTTCACAAACATATAGATACACAAACTTTATCAACATTTATAAAACAGATCCAATTGTATTAAAACAATTTATAAAACATGCATTCAATGTAACAAAATCACAAGTGCCCGAGTAATGGATACAATAAAATCATGCCAGATGAGTTACTTAATACAGATAAGGCATCTGAGCAGTTAATTAAATTAGTCAAAATGTTTTTAAGTAAATGTATAAAGACAAGAGGCTCATACAGTTCATTTTTATATCAGAATGGTTGAGTTTTGACTTAAGAAAAACATCCGTAACTGTAATTTACATAAATAAGTGATGTTTAACTTTACACAAGATTGATTGAAAAGAACAGACAAGGAACGAAAGCCACCAGGATAGTTTTAATAAGAAATAAGATAAGATTAAATTCAATGGTTGAGACTAGTTATCATATAGATGAATGGATATAACAATGATAGATCTGCCGTTTTTACTGGTACCTTATTTAAAAGTAGAAAACAGGACTGTTAACATATAAACAACATCACAAATATATTAAATAACAACCTTACATACAAAATGCCTTCCTTAAAGAGACATTCCCTATAACTAGCATATTTTTCTCTACTATCACATTAAATGAGCTAAATGTACAAAGCACTATCAATTATCATAATTTGTCAGCAGAAAATGTGCGCAAATATGTTTCTATAATGTCAAAAATATATTTAAATCACCAATAATAATTAATCTATTCCAGCGATTTATTAATATGTGGTCAAAGAGAAACAACTTGGCGACTATTTTGGCTAGTTACGGAAATATATTTTCATTCTTTTATCTGTAATTAATGGGAGCTTTTTGTTGAAAATTTGATGAGTTTAAGCAATAATGATTCTCATTTAATGTATAATATTCCTGAATCGATTTAAACACTCAAAGTTATAGGGAACACCTCTTTAAGAAACAACCTCTCATCATTTAACATCATTCTGACACTCATATACAGGGTGTTAAAAATTTAGTTCACAAAATTTAAATGTTATTGTTATATTTGATTCATATCAGCTATTGGATACTATGAGGTCACCATTGATGCAGCATTTGTAGCGTTACTTGAAGCCATAATTTAAATATTTGTTAATCCCTTTAATAATACTTTCATTGGAAATGTTTTTTACGCATTATGTGAAATGTTTTTTACGCATAACTCAATTTTTAACATTTTTATTGCATTCAGTCCTTCATTCTAAGGGAAATAATCACTACAAAATGCTGTGACCGTATGAACGGCTTTTAACTGAACAGAAAAAGAAGCTCCATGGCCAAAAGGAAAAAGCATTACAGTAGTAGCCTCCACTTCAGTGGAGGCGACGATAAAAATATGTCCCAGTACGGAGTATGTAAATAATATGAATTTCAGAAATATACCTTATTCAACTTAATCTTGTGAACATACTGGATATCAATATAAATTATAATGCTAGAACTATTAAACATGGATACAAAAACATGACACAATAGGAATCCCTTAAAAATTGTAACACAGAATGAAACTTCTGAAATTGAAAAGTTACACGATGAAGGATCTGTACTTTCAGACAAAGTTTCTTTGTTGCAAGAAGTCAAGTGCCTCAAGGGACATAATTCTAAAACATGCACTGATGAAATTCATATCTGAATCAAAAAGTTGAACGAAGACTGGTATTCATTTTTTCACAATGTGAGAATGTTCAGTGTCAGCATGTTCTAGTAGATTATCCTGTGATCTGTTGTTACCCCGTAGTCCACATTTCTTCATTTAATTTATTTACATCAAGTTCAGGCTCTGTAACAACTATTTGTTCTTTTTATCATCAGCTCCTGCAGTTACTGCATGTCCATTAGAAACAACACCATTTGACTCAGAAACACCATCAGTCTGGAAATACAAAAATAAACAACAGTTACTGTAATTACACTTAAACAAGACAATTGATCATGAAGAAATAGACTTACATGAAACAGCTGCATGTGTTTAAGACAAAAGTTTCTTACTGATTGGTTAACCCATACAAAAGCTTTGGTGGTGTGGGTTTGATCCTTGCAGTGTTTTTCCTCCCTATTTTGGGAACATGACCAATTGACCATCTCACTCAGATATGAAGTACAGCCATATGATAGATGTTGAGCTATGTCAGCTGGGACTCAGTCCCTGTCCCGTCACGGAAGCTGGACAGGTCAAGTGCCTTGATGGTCGAAAAATATCTCATCATATCTTTTCTTATATTTCTATTCTTTTCTATTATGCACATCTCCATCGTCTTGAACGAGTCTATTCTTCCAGTGATACAGACTAGCAGGGGCCCTGTAGCCCATGGCCCCTAGATTTTATGCTGGGCCCCTAGGTTTTTCAAGAAATTCCCTAAATACACAATACAATAATCAAAGAAAGTACTATGTTGGGCTACCAAGTTGAAAATGTTAGTCTTTATCCCTGTCATCCATACCTTGTCTATCACTCTCTTTTTTTCTTTCTAGCGCACCGTTAAATTATTGTCAAGTCTGACAGATTAACGTATTATGCAGATGTAGATGAAAGAACTGACGTTTCTAACACACCCTTAGAATACTTGCGATTCATGCATACAATGCGACGACTTTACGGATGACAAATATTCTGGGTTTTATAGCTGTCAACAACTGAACAATAAGCAGGCTCTGAGTGAGGGACTGTTCAATCAGCAGAAAGAGTTGTCCATCCCTTTTTACCAATTATTGAGAACAAATAAAGTATAATTCATTTACAAACCTTGGTACCATCAGCTGTGACCCCGTTTTGTTTTGTCTTTCCATCATCCACCACTTCCTGTTTTGACCATGGCCAAACTTTTACTATTATTGGTCTTATATACTTGTGGAAGAACCAAAGTACAAATGGGATAACTATACACGGAACACACACCATTTTAGATCCAAAATTGTATCAATAAAGACAGTATTTACAAAAAATCTGGAAATTTCTACTCTGTGTGACTAGATGCTTGATTTGACACAACTCGATCAGTGTCAATAAACGATTATGTGTAAAACGCCCGTCCTATCCGTACATACTGATAATTCCGAACCTTAGTTGTTATAAAAAAGCTGTATCTGCACATTTCTGCAGGAACTGTACGTCTAATCTATCTATTAGTAATTTACACTGTTCCTGATTTGTGCGATAGAATAATAATAATATTAAATCAGCATGTTAGAATGTAAAATTATTTTGCAATATCAAGGGGTGCCCGCAAGACTGTAGTAACTACATATAATTAAAGAAGTACTTACTACAGTCTTGCAGGCACCCCTCAATATGTAATTATGAACATTCACCACCAGCGAAAGCACAGGCATAAGAAATCATGTCACAAAAAAACAGAGTTTTGATATCCCCATTTCCAGTCTCTATTATACTATTTATGTCTGAAAATAAGAGTTAATATTGAAGGAAATGGTACTCTGTGCATACTTTTTTAGGAAACCTAACTCAAGTTTTAACAACAGAACACAGTCTAGTGTCACAGGTAATCGATCATTGATAAAAAATATGTAGTTCACCTTTTTTTCGATCAACGATACAGTTACCTGTGGTTGATCCCAGGTGTGTCATACTCACACGAGTACGTTAAAGCCAATGCAGTAGTCGCGAGTACGTTAAAGGCAATATGGTTGTCCCTTAACGAGGCCAAATTCATCATTATTGATTAAATACTAGTATACTTTTTATCCACGTGTGCAACCCTAATGGCTATATGGTAATCGCTTCTTGGAAAACCCGTTGATATCACACGCATGTATTCATCTTTATGGTAGAAAAGTTTAAATTATATAGCAGGATATGGAGGCAAGCATTGAAGCAATACAAGATGACGACATAAGATTGCAGTACAAAAATTATGTGTGTGGCCACCACATACAGTTAAAGTTAGATGCCCGTGTTTTATTTCATTGTACAGGTGAACATCGCGACATTGTGGTGACATGTAGTGACCTGCAACCAAAGGGTACACTCTTTAACCAGATCTAACAAAGGTCAGAGGTCTTAATCATCAAAAGTTATTTCGTAAACTGTTTTATTCTTTAATGTGACTTTTAATGTTGTTGGTTTTTTTAAAAAAATGTCTAAGACTCATAATTAAACTAAAATGTTTCCAAAAACAACAACATGTATAATGATGCAAAACATTCTATTGTTTCAACAAATGACAATGGTCTTTGTGTAGCCATGGTAGCGAATATCGTGACCCTCGGCCAGATTTGTTTGCGTATGCTGCCAAACAACTTTGATGCAGGTTAGAAACCTGCACTTCCTCACACTATGCGTAGAACAACGTGAAGTTATAATGTATTTACAAGGCCACTTTCCACACTCATGTCCCTTTTACCATTCACTCCTTTGTGACAATATTATACACAAACAATATGTCCCCAAGAAGACAATCCTGTTGCCAAAATTAGAAATGGAACGAACGAATGAGGTGAGGAGGGGGAATAAAACAGGACTGAATCAAATCACTATGAGACTGTATTTTACATGCATTAAGAAATTCAGTACCATGATTTAAACATGTATAAAACTAATGTTAGACTATTTGGACATGTAACCAATACAAAACAAATAGTACTCGAAGTATCAACGTGTACAATAATGCTATACAAACTGTAGGTCATATTTGGTGTATGTTCCACAGTTCAAAGCATCAACTGATTCAATACTAATGTTTAAAGGTTTATCTGCAGATGAGATATAAAATCTGGATATTAGCACACATCGTGTGACACCTTTTGAAAAAGATCTTGTATACTAGTTCAATACAGCAGATGAAATTTGAACATTAAACAACGTAAACTTTATGTTTTACGTATTCATTTATTGAAATTCATTCAGTATCACTTGATTTTTAACTTACATTTTTTAAAACAAATGCATTTGTAGCCTACTTTCCACGTACTATACCAACATGGAATAAGCTGCCAACAGCTACAGCTGAGGCCCCCTCTTTGGCACTCTTCAAGAGGGAGCTTTTAACCCGACCCTTCTGATGAGAGCGAGCTGTGCCGGTGGGATCTAGAATCCTGGTAGCGCTACGCAAGCTGGATTGGTCGCACCAACCCTCTGACGAGTGCAGTAGTTGATCCTATTTGTATTTTTTCCTTTTCTCTTTTGCATTACCACTAATTTTACTGGACCGCTTCTATCTTACACTTTCATGTTTTTCTGTTGTCTTGCGCACCGTTGTAAAGTGGTCAAGTATGACAGTACAACGTTTAATGTAGATGTAGATTTGTACTTTGATCAAGTTGAAAAATTAAAAATTAAAAATTATGGGCATACACCTTTATGTGCGTTTTGGTTCATTGCTTTCTAGCAACAAGTATAATACATTTACCGTCGACTTCAATACGGACAGAAACAACAGTAGTAGGCCTAGTGCTCATTCGTATATTCAAATCCCGGTGTATACATAACATATACAAATATGAATGCTATTAAAAAGAAGCCTAAACGTCGTCTAGTAGTGGACAATCTGTGTTTCAAAGTGAAAGACAAAGTGATTCTAGATAATATCTCTATGACGGTTAAATCTGGGGAACTGTTCGCTATACTTGGAGAGACAGGTAATATTTAATATAACATCCTACATGTGCATATAACTATCTCTTAAATTTTAAAAAAGTAGTGTTTCAGCTAATGCTTGTAATTTAAGTTTAATTAATTTCCAGTTCCTTGGAAACTATCGACTGATCTACTTATCAGACGATAGGCCAGACGATGCATATTGATTTAATGAAATTAATCGATTATTGAACAACAAATTACTTTATTGAAGTGAGGTATTGCGGTAAACCAAATTTGCGTGTACACGTGTTCACGTATCTAAATGTATGTAAGGCACATTTAACACAGTTCACCTTTTTATACAAGACATGCTACGAGTTGTTAGGCAGGAGCTTGTTCCTAATACAGGTAGAACGCAGAGTAGGTGAAGAAAGTCCTTATAAAGTCACATAGAGCACTATATGGCAGTAAAAGCTACAGGTATCATTGTTGAAACTGAATACTAGTAAGAAGATGCCCCCACTCCCCCTGGAACAGACGTTTGTACCGTAGAGGTGTTCAACTTTTGTTGAACAATAAAGAAGAATCGATATACCTCTTTTCGATCTTATATGAAAATATGTTTGATACAACACGTGTTAATTGTGTAATGTTTATGTAATTTTGTTACAGCTAAAACAACACTATAGTAGATGATGTTGCTTTTTGGCTTTTTAAGTCAACATGTCTCTTAAATAAGCATCAAGAAGGTGTTGTTACAATATTAATTAACATTTCGAGGGGTGCCCGCAAGTCCGAGTGTAGTTAAGTCCTTCATTAATCATATTTAGTTACTACAGTCTTGTGGACACCCCTCGATTTGTCGTCGGAAGGGTTGTCGGTAAGAGTTCTGTGTATGGCGCATTCCGGGGGCAATGTGGTGTTCCTACGCTGAAAACAAAATGCTTCGCTGCTAAAGGTTTTGGGGTCTGTAATTGCGACATAGGGAACTTTAACCAGAAATTTTCTTCGCCTCTGACGAGTCAATGTTGTATCTTAAATACAATTTTAATTTGACATGTTTTGTCATTTTAGAAAAGGTCATAAGTAAAGAGATAAGTCTATGTTTGTTCAGCTTGGTTTGTTTGCGGCGGTTTCATGGCTATATTCATTGGTTTTGTTATTACGGAAATACGCACCTCAAAATCATTGTCAAATTGACGAAATTAAAGCCCAAGCTCTATTAACATACGGTTTCGGATCCGTTTTTTCCCCAAAAGTAAGTGTCATATATCGTGCATGGTTACTGTGTCATGAACAGAATGATTTGATGGCTTTATCCAGACTCAGCTTCAAGTCACCATACAAAATGCCAAATAAAAAAAACCTTAGAAATAACACTTTGATATACTCGGACTAAACAATGGATGATGGAGTCTTCTAATGCTTCTACAAATTGTAGTACAATAGAATTTACATACAAATGTACATGCATGCACTGATTTGATTTGGTGTCCAACCTGCCGATACACGTTTTGGACACTGACAAATTTGCGAAAGATCGAAACACCAAGTAAAACGCACACTGCGTCCAAAATCGTAAATTATGTCACAGAAAGTCAATGCGGTACAGACACTAACATTTGTATGTGCGTGTGGGACAGATGAGCAAACACTCTAAAGGAAGTACGATATAAAGTTTGGTCGTCAACAGACACACCATGTAGAACAAGGTGTAGGGGATGCCAACCACTACAGAATACGTTGGCAGAGCACAGAAGAAGAAGAAGCTGATGATGATGCAGAAGAAGAATTCTTGTTCTTGTTGGGGAGGTTAGGGATTTTACACGGGATTTGCACATAGTTCAAGCACCCCTTTAAGGTTTGATCACACGCCACATTAAAAAAACTCGTTACGTAACCATTCAAGTTCGTTTTCAAATAAGTTAAGATTTTCGGCCCACATTTGGCACATTTTGTTAAAATTTCAGATGAGAAACGACCTTTGACGAGTGACATTTAATTATTTTATTTCCTAATAGAAGGCAAACTTCTATCCCGAGAGTTTAAATATGATTGACGACTTTAACGCATTTCTTTCATAACTTATGTAAAACCTAATAGTTAACGTCTGATTTTTTAAAACCAAGATGGATTTTCATCTCTTCTAAAGTTAAAAAAGAAACTAGGGTTTGCACTATATATATCTATCTAATTTGTCTATGTATACCTAATGAGTTCTGCTCTAGTAATGGTACGCGGTTTTTGAATTAATGTATTTGAATGCAACACACGTGCGAGTATAATATTAGCTACAGTTCTAAGTATAGGTTATAGATCATAAATTAGATTTATAAACAAATTAGTGCAAGGGAGCGATAGCAAAGTGACCCTTTGTGTGCAAACATTAAAATGCTTATTTATGGGATAATGAGAGTGAAATTGCACAAAATTGCTTGTATGATTGCTGATAGATTAATAGTAAAATGATGAGGGTAGGCAAGTCCATTTTTCCATATTTGGAATCAACAAAATTGTCATAATAAACAGATTTACTAAATAGTTATTATGCCCATTGCAAAAATAAATGAATAAGTGGTCCTAAAATTTGAAATTCCCTGGTATTTGATCGCACAAAGAAGTAGGGCAAAGTATAAGTGAACATATAGCTCGCACGTTGTATAAATACAACAAGAGGGCCATTGGCCCTTAAGCGCTCACCTGAGTTTGTTGCAATGTTGGCTTTGTTAGCAAGATTGTTGTAGTATGAACTCAAAATACTTATGTGGCCTAGATTTGAATTTTGTACTAAAATGTTTGTGAGTAGTAGGTAAAGTAGAGTTCCTGAAATACATACTTTGGTTTGACTGCTGATGGGTTTAGTACCGACTAGTTGTACTTGTGTAGAATCAAGCATTATTGAATTTGGAACTTTTTCCACATGACCCAGTTTCAAACTTGGCCAAGATTTCATAGAGATCATCATTCTGACCAAGTTTCATGAAGATTGGATCAAATTGATGACATCTAGAGTGTAAACAAGGTTTTTCTAAGATTTGACCTAGTGACCTGGTTTTTGACCCCACATGACCCAGTTTTGAACTTGGCCTAGAGTCCATAGAGAAATACATTCTGACCAAGTTTCATGAAGATACAACCAAAATTGTGACCTCTGGTGTGAACACTAGCTTTTCTAAGATTTGACCTAGTGACCTAGTTTTTGACCCCACATGACCCAGTTTCAAACTTGGCCTAGATTTCATGGAGAACAACATTCTGACCAAGTTTCATGAAGATTTGATAAAATTGATGACATCTAGAGTATACAAAAGGATTTTTTTAAATTTGACCTATTGACCTAGTTTTTGACCCCACATGACCCAGTTTCAAACTTGGTCTAGATTTCATGAAGAACAACATTCTGACCAAGTGTCTTGAAGATTGGATCAAAACGGTGACCTCTAGGGTGTACACAAGGTTTTTATCAGATTTGACCTAGTGACCTAGTTTTTGACCCCGCATACCCAGTTTCGAACTTGGCCAAGATTTCATGGAGAACAACATCCTGACCAAGTTTCATGAAGATTGGAACAAATTAGTGACATCTGGAGTGTACACAAGATTTTTCTAAGATTTGACCTAGTGACCTAGTTTTTGACCCCACATGACCCAGTTTCGAACTTGGTCTAGATTTCATGAAGAACAACATTCTGACCAAGTGTCTTGAAGATTGGATCAAAACGGTGACCTCTAGGGTGCACACAAGGTTTTTATTAGATTTGACCTAGTGACCTAGTTTTTGACCCGGCATGACCCAGTTTCGAACTTGGCCTAGATTTCATAGAGAACAACATCCTGACCAAGTTTCATGAAGATTGGAACAAATTAGTGACATCTGGAGTGTACACAAGATTTTTCTAAGATTTGACCTAGTGACCTAGTTTTTGACCCCACATGACCCAGTTTCGAACTTGGCCTAGATTTCATAGAGAAGAACATTCTGACCAAGTTTCATGAAGATTGGATCAAAACTGTGACCTCTAGGGTGCACACAAGGTTTTTATCAGATTTGACCTAGTGACCTAGTTTTTGACCCGGCATGACCCAGTTTCGAACTTGGCCAAGATTTCATGGAGAACAACATCCTGACCAAGTTTCATGAAGATTGGAACAAATTAGTGACATCTGGAGTGTACACAAGATTTTTCTAAGATTTGACCTAGTGACCTAGTTTTTGACCCCACATGACCCAGTTTCGAACTTGGTCTAGATTTCATGAAGAACAACATTCTGACCAAGTGTCTTGAAGATTGGATCAAAACGGTGACCTCTAGGGTGCACACAAGGTTTTTATTAGATTTGACCTAGTGACCTAGTTTTTGACCCGGCATGACCCAGTTTCGAACTTGGCCTAGATTTCATAGAGAACAACATCCTGACCAAGTTTCATGAAGATTGGAACAAATTAGTGACATCTGGAGTGTACACAAGATTTTTCTAAGATTTGACCTAGTGACCTAGTTTTTGACCCCACATGACCCAGTTTCGAACTTGGCCTAGATTTCATAGAGAAGAACATTCTGACCAAGTTTCATGAAGATTGGATCAAAACTGTGACCTCTAGGGTGCACACAAGGTTTTTATCAGATTTGACCTAGTGACCTAGTTTTTGACCCGGCATGACCCAGTTTCGAACTTGGCCAAGATTTCATGGAGAACAACATCCTGACCAAGTTTCATGAAGATTGGAACAAATTAGTGACATCTGGAGTGTACACAAGATTTTTCTAAGATTTGACCTAGTGACCTAGTTTTTGACCCCACATGACCCAGTTTCGAACTTGGCCTAGATTTCATAGAGAAGAACATTCTGACCAAGTTTCATGAAGATTGGATCAAAACTGTGACCTCTAGGGTGCACACAAGGTTTTTATCAGATTTGACCTAGTGACCTAGTTTTTGACCCGGCATGACCCAGTTTCGAACTTGGCCTAGATTTCATGGAGAACAACATCCTGACCAAGTTTCATGAAGATTGGAACAAATTAGTGACATCTGGAGTGTACACAAGATTTTTCTAAGATTTGACCTAGTGACCTAGTTTTTGACCCCACATGACCCAGTTTCGAACTTGGCCTAGATTTCATAGAGAAGAACATTCTGACCAAGTTTCATGAAGATTGGATCAAAACTGTGACCTCTACAGTGCTTACAAGTCAAAATGTTGACGACGTACGACGTACGACGTACGACGTACGACGTACGACGTACGACGGACGACGGACATTTTGCGATCACAATAGCTCACCTTGAGCACTTCGTGCTCAGGTGAGCTAAAAATCCTTTAAGTGATAGTACATGTACTCGTATATTGACTATTTCCTATTAAAGCAATCGTCGTTACTTGACTACAGTAATTATATTCACTATGTTAAGTTAACCGATATAAACTGAGCGTCTAAAGTTTCGCAAACGACTTAAAAATTCAAAATTTTGAAATTGTTAACTCGAAAGAACGTTTTACTAACACTGTCCATTGGTGTACACATAGTGTTCTACGGTGTTCCGTTTGGACAAACGTATTTTTTTGTGTCTCCCTGAACCACGATGGTACGATGGTGAAATTACGATGGTGCGATGATGAAAACGCGATGGTACGATGGTGAAAACGCGATAATAACATCGCGTTTTCGTCATCGTACCATCGTGTTTTCACCATCGTACCATCGTGTTTTCACCATCGTACCATCGTGTTTTCATCATCGTACCATCGTACCATCGTGTTTTCACCATCGTACCATCGTGTTTTCACCATCGTACCATCGTGTTTTCACCATCGTACCATCGTGTTTTCATCATCGTACCATCGTGTTTTCATCATCGTACCATCGTGTTTTCATCATCGTACCATCGTGTTTTCATCATCGTACCATCGTGTTTTCACCATCGTACCATCGTGTTTTCACCATCGTACCATCGTGTTTTCACCATCGTACCATCGTGTTTTCACCATCGTACCATCGTGTTTTCACCATCGTACCATCGTGTTTTCATCATCGTACCATCGCCTTCCGGCGATCATGGGCAGTGAATCATATTGATGTACTATACATGCACATATCAACAATGAATGACTGCATCGCTAAAGTCAAGTGAGCCAGCGATAGCAGCCTGCAATGACATATCGCACGACTTCGATTCCAACCTGGACCATCTGCTTACAAATACACCATACAAACCATTAAACCAAGATCACAGTTCACATGATGTAGCTTGAATAATATACGTTTTGTATTTGCAGTCATTTTTGGACAAATGTCACTATGCACACACGTGGATCTTTCGCAATAAAATTAATTCTGTCTGGGGTTTTATTGCTGCAGTAATAAATTACATTTAGTGATTTGATCAACTGAATGCCGCCAGCTATGCCAGGTCGTATCATTATAACAGGTTTTGTGTCTCGCTCGTTTTCTCAGTATCATATGACTCACTTTCCCATCACGTCAATCATATCGGACAGAACCCACAACAATAGTTAACAAATATAGGGTTCAACTGATATTTTGGTTGTCAGCATGAAGCTCCCTAAATTTAGGATGGTTCGACCATGTCTGGAATAGAAGGATTAAGAAAACAAAATCAGACTGGATCGAAGCGTCTGGAATAGAAGGATTAAGAAAACAAAATCAGACTGGATCGAAGCGTCTGGAATAGAAGGATTAAGAAAACAAAATCAGACTGGATCGAAGCGTCTGGAATAGAAGGATTAAGAAAACAAAATCAGACTGGATCGAAGCGTCTGGAATAGACAGAATAGGAAAACAAAATCAGACTGGATCGAAGCGTCTGGAATAGACAGAATAGGAAAACAAAATCAGACTGGATCGAAGCGTCTGGAATTAACAGAATAGGAAAACAAAATCAAACTGGATCGAAGCGTCTGGAATAGACAGAATAGGAAAACAAAATCAGACTGGATCGAAGCGTCTGGAATAGACAGAATAGGAAAACAAAATCAGACTGGATCGAAGCGTCTGGAATAGACAGAATAGGAAAACAAAATCAGACTGGATCGAAGCGTCTGGAATAGAAAGATTAAGAAAACAAAATCAGACTGCATCGAAGCGTCTGGAATAGAAATAAAGGGAAAACAAAATCAGACTGAATCGAAGCGTCTGGAATAGAAAGAAAGGGAAAACAAAATCAGACTGAATCGAAGCGTCTGGAATAGAAAGAAAGGGAAAACAAAATCAGACTGAATCGAAGCGTCTAGAATAGAAAGAAAGGGAAAACAAAATCAGACTGGATCGAAGCGTCTGGAATGGAAAGAAAGGGAAAACAAAATCAGACTGAATCGAAGCGTCTGGAATAGAAAGAAAGGGAAAACAAAATCAGACTGGATCGAAGCGTCTAGAATAGAAAGAAAGGGAAAACATAATCAGACTGGATCGAAGCGTCTGGAATAGAAGGATTAGGAAAACAAAATCAGACTGAATCGAAGCGACTGGATTAGAAGGATTAGGAAAACAAAATCGAGTGGATCGAAGCGTCTGGAATAGAAGGAATTAAAGGGGAATCAATTGCATGCGCTTCAGACTCTTACTACCACTTTATGAACGCTAGCCAACTCACGCATATTCATACAAATATTCATTGATGGAGCAGCAGAAAAGACGATTCAATATATGCATGGGGTGGAGTCTACACCAATTTTCTTGACAGCACTATTTCAGTGTCTTTACCATGGTAGACAATAGGGTACTGTTTTATCAACAGACTTACGGAAGTCGTACACTTACGTTCAAATTAAAATACTATATATATATATATATAGTTCTTTAACAATTGCAAATTAATGACATATATATTCTGTAGATGTTCATTAACTGAATCTTGGTCAGTATTACAGCTCCATTGATCACGCTTTTTAGTTGGAAAAGTATTATAGAGAATTTTAATTTGATCGTAAATTTAGAAGTTCCGTAAATGCTTTGATAAAACAGTTCCCCGGTGCTCCAATGCCAGGACCGAGATGCAAGCGCCACAACAGCCTCACTCTGATACTGTCGAAGTCGATGAGAAAGTTATATGTTGTTATCACTTCAACTACAGTAGACAACTACAATAAACCGACTATCTCCATCTGAATACATGTACATCAATGTAGGCCTTCAAATAATATGACTTCCTGCTTGTGTGGGCATAGCCGAAATTGTAGTTGCTTACACACTTGCGAAAGAAGCAATCAAGAAAACCACTTTAAACCTCATCTGATGAAGCAAAAACTCGACTGAAGAACAATTAACTTATTGCATATCATACGACCAACAGAAGACGGTGCATTTCATTACCACATCCAGGCCATAAGACATACAATGACCAAGAATAAGCAGAAACAAGAATACTGTACTTGGATAATGTCCTACTCAAAATTCACATCTTTGTGAAACATTTAGTGTTCCACAACATTCCTGGGGGTATTTTAGTTAAATGATTAATTGAAGGTACTCATTAATCATGTATCCCAAGGTGTTTGATTTAGCGATACGACGGTAGGTAAGTTGATGTTCAGCACTGATAGTCTTGAGCTGCTGACACTTATTGCATGATTGGTTATAAATTTTCAAGCTGTAAGGAACGAATGTCGAATACCTACTACAAGAGTACATGTCAATCTCTTTGATATAATTGACATTATGCCAGTTGTCAATCAATACCCTTTAAAACAATTTTAACGGTGAATTATAATCACATGGTCCAATGGATTAACTTGAAAACCTTCCCCAAGCAGCCATCGACAAACAACCAGGAGGAGCAATCTCTGCTCTTGCGTAATATCAATTATATACAATGCTTTTCATCAGGACAAAATATTAAATATGTTGTGTCAATGCAGCTCTTTTGCGTCATTGTGAAATACAAAATCATCTACATGATAAATTATTTAAGACAAAAGTAAAATACAAACTACTTCTTTGAATGAACATGTCTGAACACGATTTATTGAAAAGTGTAATACTATAATGTATTAAAACTATGAAATATGACAGCTAAGTCCGTTTTTCTCAAATGTATTGTAAGATCTATAAAATAAATATGTGTGACACTATCAATTAGTTCACTCACGAGTTATTCATTGACTTTACAAGTAATTTACTGGATAGTTACTGTTATAATTATATTGCATCAAACTTGAAACATTAGCAACGTTTTTTTTTTAGATTTTGCCTTACTTCGATGTCAGCTGTTTTATTGGTGTCTTGTCTGTCGATCTGTATTTTCTCGTCTGTTGCAATCGGTCTATTTATGTCACTGGGCCATCAGTATGACATTATGTGATCACGCGACCTACATTACATTGAGCATTGGTTCAAGGAGAGTTGATGTTTATTTTTAAACGTTATTCATGTTCATTTTTTAATTTATTTATAAAAACCTGTTTAGCAGACGATGTAATGTCATGTAATCTTGATTCAACTAATGCTTCATTTATTTCTGGTATGTGTGATACCTTTATAAGGATACAGATTTTTTCCGTTTGATCTGTACACCGTGATGATACTGGTAGTCAATGCAACTACATGTACTAACTTTTTTTTATAAATGTGTCATATAAAATATAGTATTTTAAACTATTTTTGGAACAGCAAAATCAGCGAAGTTTTCATTTATTTCAATCTAAGTTTTACTTCAATCCAAATAAGAAATAAATTTATCATGAAAGCTTTATAAGATGATAACGTTATTTGCCGGATTCTAAAAGCTAAATGACCAAATGTTTCGCAAATACTGTTTGACCCTAGAAAGTTTTAGATAATAGTACTATTGTACGGTCGAATAAGTGCAAACACCAAAAGTTTCGCAAATACTGTTTTACCCTCAAAGGTTTTCGATACTATTGTACGAATAAGTGCAAATGACCAAAAGTTTCGCAAATACTGTTTTACCCTTAAAAGCTTTAGATACTATTATACGAATAAGTGCAAATGACCAAAAGTTTCGCAAATACTGTTTTACCCTTAGGGTTGTAGATACTATTGTACGAATAAGTGCAAATGACCGAAAATTTCGCAGATACTGTTTTACCCTTGAAAGTTTTAGATACTATTGTACGTGTAAGTGCAAATGCTTTTGCTTGTTGGTGGTTATACTCCCGAGGGAAGCTAAAAGGACAAACTCCCAAAGCATGGTCCAATCAGCGACGAACAGTGTCATGATATTTCAGTATCTAGGATTTGTGTGTTGTAGGTTCTGGGAAGACAACACTGTTGAACATGATAGCCGGACGTCAAACCCCGGACACAGGCTCTATCAAACTGAACGATATAGTGTTTGATAAACGTCTGAGAAGGAACATGGCGTTTGTACAACAACATGATGTGTTCTTCTCTCAACTCACACTCAAGGAAACATTAGAGGTATGTGCCCATGGAAGCATGGCTATTTACTAGGGTTTCTCAACATCGTGTCTTGAGCTAGTTCTGGATGCCGATAACTAAATGGTCTATTGTTTACACTGGCGACGACCGATGAAATGGAATGATAATCGTAAAAGAGCTTGGGCTAGTCTTGAGCAAGCTTGAAACTCGGAAAACATAAGTGTTTAGTTGCAAAAATCGAGTTTTGAGATTGAAAAGTCACTTACGATATTTGAGTCTTTGTATTAAAATGTCAATCAGTTGTTGCGTAGGCTTGACACAGACTGACTGTAACTCTGGCAATACTCTTCGATTCCCTGGTAGGTCTTCAGCACCACGAGTGCTTTCAAAACAAGTGTTGAGCGATATTCTGAATCACTTAGGTAAATTGTCACACATTTGCTTATGAGTATACAAATGTATAATTATGCAGTGTTTTTATAGACATCTAGGCGACGATTAGACGTCCCTTGGCTAGAATGAGTATTGATGCATGATCGTTCTATGTCTTTGTATAATTATATATTTTCAAAGTAAAAGTTTTGCTTGAATGTTATTTGAAGACGATCATATCTTTTTATACGTACCTAACAACGTTAACAACATGTAATTCCATACAGCATTTTTAAGTAAAAGTTTTGCTTGAATGTAATTTGAAGACGATCATATCTTTTTATACGTACCTAACAACGTTAACAGCATGTAATTTCATACAGCATTTTAGTCGTAAGTATTGTCATTTGATAAACGACATCCAATCAAGTATGCAATGCTATATACATGTATAGTATTATAAAAACGTATTCTTTCTTGGAAAAGGTATTTGATAGTTATGCTTGATAAACGCCTGTGACATGTTAGTAAACCTGATGCGTAAAATGATCTAATGTGCAACTCGATACAACACTAAACACCAAAGGTAATTTTTAAAAGAAGAAATAAGATATGTTTTGATGTTTAAGGCTGAATGGTATACATAGAGTGTTTCAAACACACAGTTATCTCATTTGTCAAGGTCACGTGTTCATGCCAAAGTTCAATACTATTTGATATTAATAATCGGGAGTTTGTTCTGCCGTACACCCTTATTGGTATGTGTATGGTTATTGGTATGAGAACTATTATTGGTATGTGTACGATTGTTGGTATGTGTACGATTGTTGGTATGTGTACGATTGTTGGTATGTGTACGATTGTTGGTATGTGTACGATTGTTGGTATGTGTACGATTGTTGGTATGTGTACGATTGTTGGTATGTGTACGATTATTGGTATGCGTACGGTTAATGGTATGAGTACGTTTATTGGCATGTGTACGATTATTGGAATGTGTAAGTTTATCTATATGTGTACGATTATTGGTATGAGTACGATTATTGGTATGAGTAGGATTATTTGTATGAGTACAATTATTGGGATGTGTACAATTATTGGTATGTGTATATGTGTACAATCATTGGTATGTGTACGATTATTGGTATGTGTACGATTATTGGTATGAGTACGATTATTGGTATGAGTACGGTTATTGGTATAAATATGTACGATTATTGGTATACATGTTACTATTATTGGTATACATATGTACGATTATTGGTATACATATGTACGATTATTGGTATACATATGTACGATTATTGGTATACATGTACATGTGTACGATTATTGATTTGTGTACGATTATATCCTGTATTTATAATCAACGCAGTTTCGAGGTGGATGGATCACATGTTTCACGTTACGTTGTTTCAGTTCACTGCAAGTTTAAGAATATCAGAAGACGTTCCACGGGACAAGAAGCTAGAAATAATTGACGTCATTGTGAAATCCTTACATCTTGAGAAATGTCTAAACACAGGTTTGTTAGCAACCATCGTTGTTACAATCTAATTAAAACCAACAATGGTAAGGTGATATTCATAGAAGACTACTATATACCGCTTGCTAAGAATGAGAAGGTCTTAAGTACAAATTTAATATTTTGAGAAAACTTGAAAAAATGTCAGAAATTTACTCTTTGCTTTTAGAAAAACAATCTTTTACAACTTCATGACATGTTTCTATTTTCATGAAAATAGGCTCATAAAAAGTGCCTTATGATGCAGATTTCGTTTGAAGAAATGTGTTTGGACAAACGCATCGATTGTCTTTCCTCAATGTACACCATTGACATAAAGTAGACCTTATTATGATATCCGTCTACGTGACTAAACTAAATTTGTATTAAACTGCTAAAACAGTTTATAATAATGAACATAACATAGGGCATGGGTTTTAATAAACGTAAGTATATTATAAGCACCAGACAGGGATTAAATCCATCAGGTAAATAAGTATGATTGATTTATCTATTTCAGTTATTGGAGATATTTTTACCAAAGGTTTGTCTGGTGGCGAGAAGAAGCGAGCCAGCATCGCATGTGAACTTCTCACTAATCCTGACTTGATTCTACTGGATGTAAGTTTGACATTCAGTTTTTAGTCTATTAAATTTATTGTCTCTAATGGTATGCCTTATGTCATCCGTAGGCACATTTCATATGGGACACTTTCTGTTACTTTCGTAAATTTCGTAGCGTCATTTGCTGTTGTGAATTTAATACTTTTTGTGTCGTTTGTAAAAACTGAAGGTGAAGTTCATTTTAATTTCCTTTATGCAGGAACCAACTTCCGGTTTGGATTCAACAACTGCACATAACATAATGGAGTTCTTACAGCGATATGCCATACAACATGAGAAATTAGTGATGTTTAGTATACATCAACCTAGTAGCAAGATATATCACATGTTCCATAGTATGTTAATACTGTTAGACGGCAAGGTAAGATATATCACATGTTTCATAGTATGTTAATACTGTTAGACGGAAAGGTAGGATTCTAGAAAGATGGTACAAATGTATAATCCAAACGCCCAGGTTTAGCACGAACTCTTTGAATACTACATGTAGTATACTATCCCCGGTTTCATACGGATAATCTCACTCAAGAGTATTCCTCTTCCGTATAGTCAAACCCCGCTAGGTGACTTGGACTTGACGCGCGGCCCTGTGTCAACATTCGGTATCCCTCAAACGTACGTTTATGGCAAGCCAAATGTCCAATAATTACGTAGACCCATGTTCACGGACGTAAAACTAGGTTTTACGGTCGATAAACTAGGTTTTACGAACGTAAAACCAGGTTTTACGAATGTTAACCTGTATTTTCGAGCGAAAACATAGGATAACAGTCGTAAACTATAGTTCACGCTCGTGAACATGGGTTTACGTTCGATAAACTAGGTTTCTCGATTGAACTATATATGAATTTCGACCGTTATCCTATGTTTACGACCATTAACCTATGTTTACGCTGGTAAACCCTGGTTCACGCTCGTAAACCATAGTTTACGAAATACAACCCATGTTTTCGACCGTAAACATAGGTTTACGAACGTGAACCTATGTTTACGAGCGTGAACTATGGGTTAACATTCGTAAAATATGGGTTAACATTCGTAAAACCTGGTTTTACGTTCGTAAAACCTAGTTTATCGACCGTAAAACCTAGTTTTACGCCCGTGAACATGGGTTTACGAAATTATTGGACATTTGGCTTGCACGGTCGTAAAACTAGGTTTTACGGTCGATAAACTAGGTTTTACGAACGTAAAACCAGGTTTTACGAACGTAAAACCAGGTTTTACGAATGTTAACCTGTATTTTCGAGCGAAAACATAGGATAACAGTCGTAAACCATAGTTCACGCTCGTGAACATGGGTTTACGTTCGATAAACTAGGTTTCTCGATTGAACTATGAATTTCGACCGTTATCCTATGTTTACGACCATTAACCTGTGTTTACGCACTGGTAAACCCTGGTTCACGCTCGTAAACCATAGTTTACGAAATACAACCCATGTTTTCGACCGTAAACATAGGTTTACGAACGTGAACCTATGTTTACGAACGTGAACCTATGTTTACGAGCGTAAACTATGGTTTACGACGTTATCCTATGTTTTCGCTCGAAAATATGGGTTAACATTCGTAAAACCTGGTTTTACGTTCGTAAAACCTAGTTTATCGACCGTAAAACCTAGTTTATCGACCGTAAAACCTAGTTTTACGCCCGTGAACATGGGTTTACGAAATTATTGGACATTTGGCTTACCATATACGTTACTAACGCAACAAGGTTCCAGATTCATAACGGAAAGACCAGAATAGTTACGATTGCTGTATCAACTATCTGTATTATCTTTATTTCATGGTGTGATAATCCATTTTTGTTATCACTCATGAATTATAAATTGGTCCAGATAGTTGGACATGGGAATATTTTGTTACTACACATGAATACTGGACATTTGAACGATTATTGATTATTAACACTTGTAACAGCCATTCAAATATCAGATACAAAATGTACATTGTATATGAAATAAAATTATAAAAAAATCATTTTTAGGCAGCTTACAACGGGAAACGGAAAATGGCACTTCCATATTTTACGGAACTGGGTGCTCACCATGACCTCCATTACAATCCTGCAGATTTTATGAGTAAGCATTCAGTTACAGATTCCATTCTTGTTTCGTTCGTTTTTGCGCCGTTTTTCAACAATTTTCATATACGACTGTCGGTTAATCTAATCGTATTTTTCTCTGAAAGTAATTATAAACATGCCAAACATATCCTTTATTTGCCAGTCAGCTTTCTTTTTGTTTAATATGGCAAGGAAAGGTGAAGACACACATGAATTTGATCCGGGTCGCCGAATAAGGCTGCAATCACGCTAACCACTAAGTTACGGAGGCCATATCAACCAGTACCGGCTTAATTGTTCTATCGCAAGCATCTGTTGAAATGTTAACACACGAAAGGGACGTCTTCTGTAGCTAATGAAACAGTCATGTCAAGTCAAAACTTAAGACACTAAACTATCCAACCAGGGTGTAGTGTTCAAGCAATGTCGTTTCAAGATGTGTAGTGTCCAACCAGGAGGAATGACGGAAGCTATGCTGTCACATATTTTTCGCAATTGCATTCGGTCAAATTCATATTGCCACATGGACTTTACAATTCTGTTTACAGTGGAATTTGTGTCGGAATCAAATGATGAACGGAAGGAAGCCATATGGTCCAAGGCGCTAGAATACAAGTGAGTTTGAACATATTTCCTGAAGTATTGGTCTGTCCATTTGTATGATGACCGTATATTCCATTAAAACAAGATTTGTAATCCATAATTGTATGCATACAACGTGTATTTTATTATAGGAATTTGAAATTATATACATAAAATATCATACATGTCGTTCCATTTAACTTCTATTATAAATTTAGGATATAATTTCATATTCCTGTGGTTTTAATTGTCAATTGCATAAGCATCAGACTATTGCATTGTTATGTTTTAATTACACTGTATTGGCAATTAGCAAGTATTTGCCTTTGATCATTTACAAAAAAAAACATCATAAATCATGGCAAAGCCAATATTTACAAAAATAATAATGGAATAAATCATTATACATGTATTATAGCATAAAAACGGTGATTTTGCTCATACTTAAACGGGGGAAAAAGGAACGTTATTGTAAAGATTCTCGCGCGCACGCGCTGTTGGTGTTCAGTTTTAAGTATGCTCATTTCAGGTGAGGACCCAGCCGACGGAAATAAATGATTTACAGCGTAATATGAACTGTAATTCACATTCTTATTGTAACTACTAATCAATTTTCTATAATAGTAAAATAATAAATGCATACAAACCCCCAATATCACTGTTTTCTTGGTATTTGCCGATACCGGAAGTCGACGCTCATAACAAAAACTTGTATGTGACGTAACGTTTGCTAAGCGACGTCGCGTTTGTTTTCCGCCAAAATGTCATAATTTTGAAAAGCATACTAATTAAGTGTTGTTTTTATGCTATAATAGCGTTTACGCAAGCCTTTTCGCGTTAATACATCTGCAGAGTCCCTCACGGGCTTGGGCACCAACCGTCCATCGGGACTCTGCAGATATAATAGCACGAAAAAGCATGCGTTAACCCTACAGTAGTAATTAAATAACAACAATTAACGATGTTCAGTACACACGTGTCGTCACTTTTCCTACATTATAGCATAAAACGGTGATTTTGCTCATACATTTTGTACTTAAACGGGGGGGGGGGGGGCGTACGTTACTGTAAAGATTCGCACGCGCTGTTGGTGTTCAGTTTTAAGTATGCTCATTTCAGGACCCAGCGTTATATGAACTGTAATTCACATTCTAATTGTAACTACTAATCAATTTTCTATAACAGTAAAATAATAAACGTAAACAAACCCAATATGTCACTGTTTTCTTGGTATGTGCCGATACCGAAAGTCGACGCTCATAACAAAAACTTGTATGTGCCGTAGCGTTTGCTAAACGACGTCGCGTTTGTTTTCCCGACGTCGCCCAAAATGTCCCGCCAAAATGTCATAATTTTGAAAAACATGCAAATAAAGTGTTGTTTTTATGCTATAATAGCGTTTACGCATGCTTTTTCGTGCTATTTCATCTGCAGAGTCCCTCGGGAGTGTTGGTGCCCTCGCCCTGACGGGCTTAGGCACCAACCGTCCCTCGGGACTCTGCAGATGTAATAGCACGAAAAAGCATGCGTTAACCCTACATTATTACAATGATATTGTCATCCCTTTCAGACGATCTAAACAGGCGGCTAAAAAGTATTCTGGCAAGACCCAGCAGACGACATTCCAGATTGATACAGAAGTATACCATACTGATTCAGACACGGATAGTTTGCTAGAAGAGACACGTGTTAATCTGTTACAAGAAAATGGCACCAATAATGGTATATAATGATTCGCTGACTTTGCATGAGTAGATCGCAAATCGATATAAAAAAAAACAAAAAAAACAAGAAAAACCTGTCTGAAAATTACTCTTTACTTATGGTGAAACTAGCTTTTTCAACTTCAGTTTGATCAATATGACAAGTTCCGATTTTCATGACAATATGATCATAAGAAGCGCACCGCGAAGCTGCTTTCAAGTTATTAGTCTTGTAAGGTCGTATGTTGTATTTACCACCTTCTCATTCTAAGCCAGCGAATTTTACCATTGTGTTTTATTATCATACTTTTATGTTTCTTTATATAGGGCGGGGCAGGTTATACGATTTTAGATCGATGGTATTAAAAAAAGTAACGACTTGAACTGGTAGGAAAATCAATTTCTTCTGACCATTTAGGTATTTGCTCAAAAGTATTATTAACGGTTAACATAACAAAAAGTACTGTAAACCTAGAAATTATTTCGCGCGATTTAAGTTCGCGGTGTTCGCGGATTGTAAAAATCCGCGAAAGTTAATAACATGTCAAGGACAAAGAAAACGCGAAAGTTTCTCGTTTTTGAAGGAAGTTCATCAGTTTGGTACGACGTTTACGAGAACGTATTAGAAGTGCTATTTTGTCAAAATATGAAATGTTATGATAATATTTTTTTCTGAATTATATAACAATCATTTATGATTACGGTCCAATTATAAAAACACTTCAATTTGTTTTCTTGAAAAAGTTTTAAACTACACACTCAAGAATTATATTAGGTGCATACGTGTAAATAGCGTTGTTTATTATGTCATAATACTGAAGGACTGGTAGTGTCAATAAAACTGTGAAAACATTACCAGCATAGTTTGCAATTTTTGCAAACAATACAATAGGTACATCTTCATCCAAAACAGTTTGAGAGGGTTTAACAAAGGTGAGAACTATAATTAAGAAGCAATTATACACAAAACGAGCAATGTATGCGACAGGTTATAATATCAATACTTTTGTTACTATGCGACTTAGTGTTCGCGGGAGACTTAAAAACGCGAAAGTTTGTAGCCGCGAATATGCCGAAGAACGGCAAAACGCGAAAGTTTGTCTCCGTGAAAGTTTCTAGGTTTACAGTAACTGAAAATTATTGTATACAATACCTGGTAAAGAGCAATTTTGCCGGAACTTGCTCGAGATAGGTCAGGTGCTCGTAATATCGATGCCCGCCATAACGCAGAATTACTGAAATTTCAGCTGATCTAATGATCATTAAAACTCTGATTAAATCCTAATTAATGGCACAAAGCAATTTTCACTGAAAAATATGTTTGTACACGACAGATCACAAACTGCAGTTTGAGCCACCAGAGAGAAATACAGACAAATGGCCGACAAGTTGGTGGACACAATATAAAGTTTTATCATCTAGAAGTTTGAAGCAGTCAATACGGATAATTAAACAAGGCTATACTCTGGTACAAGCAATCAGTGTGGCCGTATTCTGTTCACTTATCTACTTTCAAGTCGGGCTTTCACTGAAGACGTCTCGTGATGTATTTGGACTGGTAATTACATTTTCAATGTTTTCTTCATGTGGCCTACGTAGCTTTAAACGCGGCTATACCGCATGCCTATCCGGCGATGACACACATATTCGGCAGAAAGCTGACTGGCAAATACTAGTAAAGGCTATGCTCGGTATTCAACTGCTTGAAGTACTTATTATTCTCAAATATCGTCTTACAAATTTCACTAAAAGCAAACTTGACATGGCAAAGCGATTGACCATTAAATTCATACCAATGTAAATAAACAACATGCGTAAAATAACTTTCAATTATAGAAATATTTTTTGTTATTGTAATATCTTCAAATGAAGAAGACAGTTTATTCTGTCGAAACGTTGTGAAATAAAAATAACTGTAGAAGGAGTTTGTTGCTGTTAATTTTATAATCTTAGGAAATTTTTGTGACATTCAACCATGTTATATCATAGAGTTATATCACTGTTTTTATCAATGTTATGTTTAAGTTTTAGGGCCCAGTATCGGGTACATAAAAACTATATTATACATATGATAATTTGCCGTGTTTTTGTAGATATTTTTCTACGTTGGATACTGGACATTCATTCCGGCTATGACGGTGATTGCAAGTTGTAAGTACCGACCTTTTCCTCCGCAAGTACATGCATGCATGTATTAACAGCATTCCGTAGTTCTGTATGCCAAATCCGACAGGATATTAATATCTTTAATGAGAAAATAACGTTCGTCCTTGCCTTCACCATTACACATTTATGGGGCCCGTACATGTAGGTAGCCTAAATTGTACATGGCCACACTTGCGCTCATATAAAAGCGAAATATATAAATACATACGAACATCATAGTCATATTTTTGCCCGAAATGGGAAATATAAAATAGACCAAAAAGAGTGAGTTAATTCAAATTAATTGGGCCAATTGATTGGATAATATTAAAGAATAAATATTATAGTGTAGAAAATCGTCTAATGCCTTGGTCCTTCGGAGACATATTTACATCGGCGATGTACACCCGATTTAATAAATGGACATCGGAAGGCATCGGGAAAAGGCTCATCGATGTCTAAGGGAAGGCTCATAAGAAAATGAGAAAATGTGTGCTATCCCTGTTCTGAATGACTCTCTAAGCATATTGATTAAAATTTGGGAATACATCGCCGAGGCTAAACAATGTTCAATAGGACCAAGACGAAAGCAGATCAGCATCCGGCTTTCATACACTTTTACTTGCAGACGGAGGGGAGCACCACGTGATTGTCAAGGAACGCTCTTCCGGTGCGTATCGTCTGTCCGCTTACTTCATGGCTAGAATGACGAGTGAACTACCAGACACATTCCTACACCCAGGAATTATGTATATCATATTTTACTGGATGGGAGGGTTTGGCGGACCAGCTGAATTCTTCATATCTATCGTCATCATGTACATTCAGACGTTTGGTTGCTTTGGTCTTGGTCTGCTTATATCCGTGTTGTGTAAGGACCTTAGGATGGCCATCACCACACTGTTTTGTTATCTTATTTCAACATATCTCCTAGGTAAATATTGTGTTTTATTTTTGTTAATGCGTTGGTTTCACATGCCAAGGATCTATTTAATAAGGCTGTGTATGGTGAATATTAAATATTTGAATTATGTATACAAACAACGAACTAGGAATCTGATCTGACCAGTGTAGTCTCTTCAAGGTGACGTCAACAGTCATATCCTACGATGTAACATCGGTTAATTGACCGAATCCATTTTCATAGGATTAAACGAGGATTGGTACCAACTTTAAGGTTCTTCCAAGGGCAACGGCCTTCTTAACAGCGTCTATAGTGCGCTTCGAACTGACCTAGCCTAACTGGTCATCATTTGCTGGTGTTGTAAACAATGAACAAAACAAACATATACATTTCAGGAGGATTTTTTTCCCAGAATGTGCCGTACTGGATGGAATGGATCAAATACACTTCAATATTTTACTATCCATATGCATTTACTATATCTCTCGTTGCATCAAAAGTTGATGACATTCCGTAAGTTACTATTTCCATAGCAACCTCATTGATCAATTGTATTCACTATGTGTATAAATGCATGCACTCGAGGGATGATAAATCAATTAAAACGTAGCAATAAAGTTGACAATTCAATTAAGAAACCTATCACTCCATCAAATGCGTGTGGTATTAATCGTAAATGAATGTGATTTTTTGTCCGCGATTTGCGGCTAAGATATTTTAACTCATGGGAGATCACCGTGTTCTAAGAGCAATATAATCCTACAGCAATTACCTCCCCTACATATCAGGTTAGTTAGGAGGTATATATAAATTGATACAGTTAAGCAGCCAGTCAGTAAAGGGAAACATGATATTTGGCTCCTTCATTCAAATGCGGTCAATTCTAAGCAATAAAATGTGCAACTTTAGTTTCACAATTGGTCAGTGACTGTCACTGTAAACCAAATCACTGTATGACTTATCAGAATACTATAAAATTCAACTTGTATCAAGTATTGCAGTATTGAAAGCACATGTAAAATCTTATCACTGTACACCTTAATGCTGTACTATATATTTCAATGTGCACTCATTATTGCAAATGCCGGAAGTCAATAAGTTAATACACAGTGGTCACAGCAACCCTTTGGACATATTTAATCTTGTATTTGGTGATAGTAGTGACCAATGTCAATGAACAATCCCTCTCCTTTGGTTAAATCATTAAACTCTTATAGAAGCTATTACCATTCTTGTAGCTCGATCAGTTTAACCACAGGAACCTGATATTTTTCGAAAATGGCACCAAAACACTATCCAAGACCCTGTTACTGACAAGTACCCTTAGAGAAAATAGGGTGCTTGTCAGTAACGGGGTCTTGGACAGTGCTTTGGTGTCATTTATACAAACATGTCAGGTTCCTGTGGTTTAAGCATACAGAAATAAATCCTGTCCAGTATCACTTTCAGCACTTTGATTATTTATTTCAGGTGTAACACAACAGTAGCAGAAATGTTTCCTACATGTATAGATAATTCTACATCAGTGGTGACGTCATCAGATATTTTAGAACAAGCCAACGTGCATTTACCAGAGTATATATATGCTATAATTGTCATAAGTTACACCATTATCATTAGACTGGTTACTTATATAGCTATGCGGATAAAGCAGGAAAAAATAGTATGAGCTAAATGATGACCGAATTCCTTGCAAACTGTTACCTCCCTGAACAGGTAGCATCTGGAAGAGTTTTTGGAACAAGAATTGCCTCTCTGTGCAGTTTGCAGGCAAGGGATCAGATAAATTCCATGATTTACT
This sequence comes from Spisula subtruncata, assembly GCA_963678985.1. Lineage (NCBI taxonomy): Eukaryota > Metazoa > Mollusca > Bivalvia > Venerida > Mactridae > Spisula > Spisula subtruncata. The sequence continues at coordinate 26,105,132 of OY787663.1, forward strand.
TTTTGACCACCCATGTTGGATGTTATGACGTCCAGTCCAATGAAAATATAACATCACAAGCATACTATGCATTGTATCTTATTTGAAAATTATAGCTGGATTAGAATGATTACTACTTACCACCTTATAAGACTCATACATACTAATATTTGGAATATCTGATTTATTTAGGTGCTTCTTATGAGCCTATTTTCCAAAAAAAATCGGAAATTGTCATGATTACCAAACTTAAGTCCAAAGAGTTGGTTTTTCCATAAGAAATAAGTAGTTTTCAGACAGTTTTTTCGTGTTTTCTTAAAATTTTGATTTTGTACTTACGGCCTTCTCATTCTATGCCAGCGAATTGTTATCTACTTGTCTTTAAATAATGCATACCAGCGTGTTGAATAGTTATTGTACTTTGCACACATTAACGGTGTTGCAACCCAGACAGACTCCTGTGAAGTGAACACATCCATCTATGAAATGAGCTAACTGGATCAGCCTGACACAGAGAAAACAAGTCGGCCTACTTTCATGAAAACTGTATATAAATTTATAATAAACACCCTTTGTTGCACCTAGCCCAATGTCTGAGGTCAAGTTTTGCCTAATATCCCAAACAGAACAGATGAACAACAGATATACAACACAAATCATTTTATTCTTTAAAGCTGGCATGATCATATGGAAAAATCATCATAGAAAAACAACACATTATACATGTTCTATTCTACTTCATGGAAGCAAACACAATATAATATATTCTATAAATCATTGTTTACACAATTTTCAACAAAGATAAACTTGTTCAAGCAAAATCTGTAACCTGAGTGTGTATATGGTGCAGTTATAACCAGTTATAAAACTCATTCAACAAATTCAATGTATTCACCATGTAGTCTAAAGAATCCTTTGCAAGGCATCCTATTCTATCACACTTCACTGAATAATACTATAAGGCCATACCAAATCGTATTTTCGTTTAGCCTCCGCCCTAAGTTGGAAAACCTAACAATTGAAAACTTATTGTGTGAAACCTGCTACTGTGTAGGGGTCGGGAGACATGATGGTGAACAAATATGATATTAAAAGTATGAAAGCAATATCTCAATGCATAAGATATAAAAGGTTACAAACTTTGTTGTTTTTTGTTGCCCAAATTGCCCAAACCTATCCATCCTCGGTCGCTGAATGAAGAAACTATTTGGTATGGCCTGACAGTAAAACCTCAGATAAAGACCACATCAATAACCAGATCATCTCACAATACCACATATTTCAACATGTTTCACACTTTTGCACAAATAATTTAACTTAAATTAAGCCCAACCAATTAACACCAGAAGCCTTATTCACCAACATTGTAAGAAACTCAGACTTAAAATTGACAACATTTATAATCACTGCCATTTCTTTGGAATTAGATTTAACCATATGAAAATTTATGTAATTATTTGTTGAACATGTAAACCAATTAATATCAAAATCGGTACATTTATAATAACATGAGAGCGAACACTTAGTAGAACATTTGGCATTATTAAGTCTAAGTCTGAGGTTTAGACTTACGATGTTGGCAAATAAGGCATGTTCCAAATCGGTCTGAGGTGTTTCAGTACTTTGTGATTATTGCATACACAGAATCATATCTAATTAAAACATGATTAGCTTTTCATAAACATACACAATTCAAACTTGTACATTCTACACCAATAAGTGACAATCTGATTATTATGTAATGTGTTGTTTGAACAGTAAGCATTCAATAAGCAATATTGCATAGCAAATGGTGAACCACTATAATATACAACTGGATGAGTATAATACATAGAATGAAATGCTATATTGGTTCAATGGATGGATACTAGATGTTGTACTTGGCATTCACATGTCATGATCTTCACTTTTGGTTATGTGACGTCTAGCTTTGTTGGTTTCATGTTCTCGGTCCTAATTCACAAACATTTTAATATTAAAATTCAGAAAAAAAACCCGTTCAATTCATGCTTCCATAAATACGCAAGTCCGTTTAACCACTACATCCAGTGGTTTACGGTAACACGAAAGCTATCTACACCTGTTTACATACAGGGGGTAGCCAGTGATAAGCACAAATGGTCATAACATTACTTTGAAGTTGGATAAGTACCAGTAAGTATATGGATATGGCCAAAATGACAATTAAGTCCCTAATTTTCACAATCATTATGACTCCCAACCATAACCACCCACTTAAAGGCCTGTGTGCATACCATCAATTCAAGCCTGGCTACAACCCTGACAAGATTAACTTTAATGCTGTCAAAAATACTTCTATCTGGAATATAAACTTTCATTAATTTCATATTTTGAGCAATTTCGCTGCCTCCAAATAATTGTATTTAGAGATGCATAAAACTATTGGAATGGTATATGTACTAATGCTTGTTACATTGACACTACTGTACGGCCGATATATCAACTACTGTAAAATCATTAATTTTCGTGGGGGATTAAATTTCTGGGATTTCGTGGTTCATCTCAACCACGAACTTTAATCCCAACGAACATTGATTTTGACCCTTGTTTTATTACCTGAAATGCAAAATCCACGAATTCAAGTCCCAACGAAATTGTCTTTTTTACCAAAACCACGAAATTTTGTCCCAATGAAGTTAAATGATTTTACAGTATGTGTGTTATTTTACAGAAATGTCCAGACAGAACCACAATCTAAAAGTGATTGTTATAATGGCCTTATTCTATATGGCCATTAGCCCTAGATAATAATATACTTGACGAAAAATACCGAAAATGGCAAGTATTCATAGACAAGGATTATACAGCAGCAATTATACATACAAGTGTATATTTAAAAATGTATTGCATTTATACATTATATAATTAATATTATTTGATTTATATTCTAATAACAAATTTAATGAATATAAACATTGTGCAGCAGTGGCTGTTCTTTGATCTATAAATCAACATTACATACACACATACCTATATTAAATACAACAAAAAACCTGGGCTTTAATTGTATTTGATGTCTGACATGCAAAAGAGACATTTTGCAGAAACAATAGTGATAGGGCTGTATCCAGGAGGTTGAAAAAAATGGGGGGGGGGACAAGACATGGTGGCCACCGGAGGGGTTGTCCCCTCATGGCAAAGGTTGTTTTCATATTATATGTGTAATTACAACGTTTTGTTCAAGCACAAAGCATACTGAAGAACGGATTAGTTCTCGTGTCAACTTGTAGCGATAGGTAAATTCTCAGTACAGCAAGCACATGGTGTGAAATAACCTCTCAAACATTAAGGCTGCAACTGCCAGAAACCAACCAGAACTTTCAACATGTAGCAGGGCCAAATTATAATCAGTAAAATCATATATGTTTAACTATTTTTGCCAAACCAGACGCCTTGGACTATATTGTTTCCAATATAACAAAGTTTTTAATAAGAAATTACTTCAAACCTGATTAAATGGACCAACTTTGTCATATTTCAAGTTATTTTCTTCAAATTACTTATTTTGGTGTCAGGAATCATGTCTCTTTCAGGATATGTAAATCCAGAATTCCGGATTAATCAGGAAGATTGACAAACCCTGAACTGTACTTGACAAAGGAACAGCAGAGCAATGAAGAATCCACACATTCAGGGCTCGACACTAACTATTTTTGGTCACTGGTCCCCCACCAAAGAAACGTAAAATTTGTAAATAAAACAGTTACTGGTCCTTCAAGATTTTCACTGGTCCTTCTTGATTTTCACTGGCCTCGGAGCAGGGGACAGTGTTAGTGTAGAGGCCTGATGTCACATGCCATTATATATTGTCACTGGCCACGGACCAGGGGACCAGTGTTAGTGTAGAGGCTTGATGTCACATGCCATATATTGCCACCTCTCAACAATCATCCAATCTACATTCAACTCTAATAATGTTCTATTACAAGAGCCAATCTCAAATCCTACAGTATAGCTTAACACAAAACTTAGAATAAATAACATCCCACAACTTATGAAAGCAAAGAGATCATGACAGACAATATTGTGACATCACTCAATATCTCTAAGCACAAGAGAAGCACTTGGAGAGTTTGGTAACATCCCACATGTACAGAACAGCCATAGAAAACAAAAGGAGTTTTGTAACATCCCAAATCTTAAAGAAAATAATGATTTAGGGTTTTCTGGAACAACCCACGTTTTCAAGCAATGAAAGCACAAGGACTTTTGCAACATCTCAAAGCAAACTAGTGACATTTCTCGAACAAGAACATTTGAAAATAGTTTATAACAAGAAACGTGGCTGAGTGCCACGAAACCAGGTTTTCAAAGGCTTTAATACCACAGTACTCTAGAATTCTTTGCTTAGGCTTCATCAGTGGTTCAGCCTCCAGTGCGACTAGTAAGTTAATATTGACCGGACACCTCCTGTTTGATAATTGTCCGCCATTTTCGGCATTCTAATAACCAGGTTTCACTTTGTGAGGGCTGTTTACAGCTGTTAAGCCGCTCAACAACCCTTTGCCATTTTAACTTATAAGACAATATAATATACTGTAAAATCATTTAATTTCGTTGGGACGAAATTTTGTGGTTTTGGTAAAAAAGACAATTTCATTGGCACTTGAATTCATGGATTTTGCATTTTAGGTAACAAAACAAGGGTCAAAATCAATGTTTGTTGGGATTAAAGATAGTGGTTGAAGTGAACCACGAAATCCACGAAATTAAATCCTCCACGAAAATTAATGATTTTACAGTATAAGACTACTACCATTACTACTAAACCAATTACATTGATTCATATAAATATTACCCACATTTGTATCTACTCTAAACTCCACATTATTTTCGAAGCATAGTTAAACATGGCGCTTTTGTAACATCCCACATCATCTGAAGTGACCCATGGAATGAAGTCATATTGTCATGGGATTGCTACATGTACTACTAAAATATATTGAATGGAGAAGTTAACCTTATTCTGACCTTTATAAATGAATACATAAATTACAAGGTTCTTGCGGTGAATATATAAATGATAAATGTCTGCGAGCAAATTGTGCAATATCGGTTCTTTAGATGTTTCTCTGTATTACATGGCAAGCATCTTCTTGATACTCACCACTAATGACAAAATTTATTATGTAAAACATTAAATACATGCAAAACAAAAACTGGAAAAGAATGGCATTAAGCAATATCATGTGGGTAACAATGCAGAGAACGTGTTCTACAGTAAGTAGTTAGTCTGTTAATAGAAGAATATTTAAGCAAGTCATAATTATTAAAGGTCAGAAGGCAAGAACAATGACCACATAACAAACAATGAAATCACCCTGAAGATTTGAAGTAATTCACCTAACTCAATGAAATGTTTGTATATGAAAACCACATAATTGTATACCTTGTCCACAATTGCAAGCTTTACTATAATTGTCTAAATGCTGTCCAAGCATTACAGAAGGTTTATTTGTGTTGAGTAAGTTTTCTTTATATAAAATGACTGATTCACCTAACCAGTTTAACTGGACTGCTTCCTAACCACTGACATACCCTTCCAGGAAAAAGTGACTATGCCACATGCGCAGAACAATTGACAAATTGCAATGAAATTTTCATTAAGTCATAACCTGGTTCATTAGGTAACAAATCCAGCATATGAACCTAAATTACATATTCAGAGGAAACAAATCAGATGTTAGTATGTATAAAACGTTCAGTATTTCAAACTAAACATACATTCTTAAATAGTTATGATAGCGAGGTTTTGTGAATAAATGTACAATTGAATTTTATTTGAATCCTGAAATCAACTCATCTTTCAAATCTACGTTGCACATTGACATCTTCATTGGTTGGACTACTATCTCTAGAATGTTCGGATGTAGGGCTTACGGTACCACAATCATACACAGGTGCTTGCTCCTGTATCATGTTATCCTCCGCCTCGACGTAACCACCAACAGCTCCGTGTTCCTTCTCAATCTCAGCCATCTTACGTCTCTCGTTCAACTCTTCATGTAGCCTTAACTGTTCCTCTACAGTTCTCACACTCCTATCCTTGCCACATATACTACTTCTATGTCGGGTTAAATGTTCAGTAGGAAGCCTGTATAAAGTATCAAAGTCCTGTCCCTCGTCACCTCCATTACCACGGTTATTTCTTCGGTTCTTTTTCTTCTTCTTCTCACGTTTTCCATTCTTAAACCTTTCTGTTATACCAAATTGTCTCATTCGTTCTTTCTCAAGTCTGATGAAGTCCATGATATCAGAATCTGCTCTCGGTGGGTCGGTTCTACGTTCCTGGTTCACTATATCCTTATCTTTTGGCACAACCTCATTGGAATGGTGCGGAGTTTTATCAACAGTAACAACAAGTTTATCTATGTTTGAGTTCTCCTCATCTTTCGACTGTTTCGACTTTTCAGTTCCTGAGTCTTTGTTTTCTTTCGGTGAAATTTGCTCTTTTCTATTTTCCTCGTCTGGTACGTCAACAACAATTTGTAAATGTTTTATTTCACTCTCCAGTTGTAAGTACTGATTGAAGTATGGAGAGCTGGAAGCTATGTCAGTATCATCAAACGTATTCAATGTTCCATCGTCTGAGACTTGTATGGTGAGCCTCTCTGTGACATCATTCACTTCTACATCATTGTTTATATTATTTCTATTATCAGCACCATTATGATCCATATCCTCCACACTACTACCATGCTGCTCTAGAGTATGTCCTACTCTTTTATCTACAGTTTTTATTGTTTTATCAGTGGCTGAGGTTTGATTTTTCGTACTAGGATCTGATACGTCAGAGTGACTTGGACTTTCCGATCGTATTACATTCAAGTCATCCACACCCGAGATAACGTCTTCAGCATTACCAGTAACATATCTTGTACCGCAAGTTTCTATAGATTTAGACATCTCATTGGAAATCATTTTTCTAGCAGTTTTTGGTGAGAGATCATCAACCTGGAAATGTAAAAGTTGGATCCATCATGAGTTGATTATAGAGTTCAGCAAAGGCTGCTTGCTAAATGACTTGTGTTTTCTCATTTAAGAAATGGAGATGGAGTGATGATGGAGATAATTTGTAACATTTTCACAGTTATCGGGTCAAAACAATGTCAAAAATAATAAATTTCAGCCAACAACCTTTCGTTCTCCAGTCAAAAACTGGTGATGTCACAAATTTGTTTCTACATGTACACAAGTTGGATAACAGTTGGATTTGTTCTCTCATGGAAGATTACATTATTTATGTGATAAAATATTTCTCTGTTACTCAGTACTGTTATTGATCAGCTACATAAACGAAAAGAAATGTTGATTCAGTGTGATCGGGATTTTTCAAAGATAATGATGTTTTAAAGATTTTTTTTCGGGTTCCAGTAAAATTCTGTCTTTATTCAATTTAAAAAGAAGTGATTATTCAAAGTTTTCATCAATGTAAGTGAGTTTTAACTTCATGACTTTTCGCAGTCAAGATTTTACAAAAAAATTTGTGTCTCCGAATCAACTTTGAATTATCGTGATCTGACCGCATTTAACTGAAAGAGTGTGATTCATTTGTAGTCCCAAATACTTTGGGTATAATTAACTTTCGTTGGATCATGAAACAAAATCCCTACGATCCTACAAATTTTCAATCATCTCAGGAAATTTCCTTTTGACAAAAATCAATGCTTTTGAAAACATGTAAAGCTTGGCAATTTGACATGAACCTGACCTGAAAGGCTTTATGCATAATATATTACAAGGTTCTTGCTTTGAATACATCAATTTCCTAAAGCAAATGCAATATCGGTATTTCACATTTGTGTTTGGATTACATCTTGAGTGTCTTCATGATACTCCCCGATTATGAAAACATACACTAGGTGACATATGGTAACATACAACCGAGGTTATAAATAAAGGCAAGGCATAAACTGATGATAAAATCATGCTCATCAAAAGGTCAGGTTTGTGTAAAATTAGCCAAGCTATACTATGGAATTAAATAATTTGACGACAGTAAAGAGAGACACACCTCATGTTCTATATGGAATGGTATTAATACAATGGGTTCATCTTCTATACATCCATATTGCTGTAGATACGGGTGTGAGAGTGCATCTTCAGCAGATATACGTAATGATGGTTCGAATACCAGGATCTTCTCCAGTAAATCTAACGCTACAAATACACAAAAGAATTTAATAAAAACATGAACACTGCTCGACCTTCTCATTTTTGATAGTCACAAGGGCAGATTACTCAATAAACATAGGTCACAGGGTTATAAGTCTTGTGATGGTGAATAACTATGCTAAGTTTTAAGTCAATCATTAGATACTCTTTGAGAAAATGACTGTACCAATGCTGCACAACGCACATGCAGACGATCTTGTCACAAGTTTTCATTCATAAAATGAACTGTTTTTAATTTATAACTGAATGCATGTATTCTAGTATCATAATATAAACAAATAATTAAGCTCTTATTAATACTATATTTTAATGTATTCAAAAACTACAGACTAAATTAAGTATGTAGATGATATTAACTAAAATTAAGTGCCATCTGATTGATGCCAGCATATTATTTTGGAATTTTCAGACAAGTGATGACAAGCAAGTTGGTTAGACCATGGTTTCACGTTAGACCATGGTTTCAGGTTAGACCATGGTTTCAGACAAGCCAGTTAGACCATGGTTTCAGGCGAGCCAGTTAGACCATGGTTTCAGGCGAGCCAGTTAGAGTCTTGGACCATGGTTTCAGGCCCGCCAGTTAGACCGTGGTTACAGGCAAGCCTGTTAGACAATGGTTTTAGGCGAGCCAGTTAGAGTCTTAGACCATGGTTTCAGGCCAGCCAGTTAGACCATGGTTTCAGGTCAGCCAGTTAGACCATGGTTTAAGGTCAGCCAGTTAGACCATGGTTTCAGGCCAGTCAGTTAGACCATGGTTTCAGGCAAGCCAGACACAGGTTTTAGTGAGACACTTGTGATAAAAGTTGATCCATACTGATACAATAACTACTAGAATTACCATCAATATCAATAGAAACAAATCTATCAGCGAGTGGTTTTTCAGGAACACGACTGTGACGTCGTACAAAACTCTGTGGTAGTATCTGTGTTACTATATTCCATTCATTGTCACTCAAATACAATGTGTCCAGTATCAAACCAATCTGATCCATCTCATGTGCACCTGTAATAACACAAACACAGTAAACAAGAGGGCCTGAAAGGCCCTAGGTCGCTCACCTGTTGCACATTGTTCTAGGTAACAGTACAACCTACATTCTGACCATATTTCATGAAGATTGGATCAAAACCACGACCTCTGGAGTGAACACAAGGTTTTTCTAAGATTTGATCTAGTGACCTAGTTTTTGACCCCACATGACCCAGTTTCAAACTTGGTCTAGATTACATAGAGAACAACATTCTGACCAAGTTTCATGAAGATATGATCAAAATTTTGACCTCTGGTGTGGACACTAGGTTTTTCTAAGATTTGACCTAGTGGCCTAGATTTCATAGAGAACAACATTCTGATCAAGTTTCACGATGATTGGATCAAAACCACAACCTCTGGAGTGAACACGAGGTTTTTCTTAGATTTGACCTAGTGACCTAGTTTTTGACCCCACATGACCCAGTTTTGAACTTGGCCTAGATTCCATAGAGAAAAACATTCTGATCAAGTTTCATGAAGACTGGATCAAAATTGTGCCGTCTAGTGTGAACACTAGGTTTTTCTAAGATTTTACCTAGTTACCCAGTTTTTGACCCCATATGACCCAGTTTCAAACTTGGCCTAGATTTCATAGAGAACAACATTCTGGTCAAGTGTCATAATGATTGGACCAAAACCACGACCTCTGGAGTGAACACAAGGTTTTTCTAAAATTTGACCTAGTGACCTAGTTTTTGACCCGACATGACCAAGTTTCGAACTTGGCCTAGATTTCATGCAGAACAACATTCTGACCAAGTTTCATGAAGATTGGATGAAATTGGTGACCTCTAGAGTGTACACAATGTTTTTATAAGAGATGACCTAGTGACCTAGTTTTTGACCCCGCACGACCCCATTCCAAACTTGTCCTAGATTTCATTGAGAACAACATTCTGACCAAGTTTCATGAAGATTGGAACAAATTGGTGACATCTAGAGTGTATACAAGATTTGACCTAGTGACCTCGATTTTGACCCCACATGACCCAGTTTCGAACTTGGCCTTGATTTCATAGAGAACAACATTCTGATCAAGTTTCATGAAGATTGGATCAAAACTGTTGCCTCTAGAGTGTAGACAAGCCAATTGTTGACGGACGACAGAAGACGACGGACTGACAAAGAGTGATCACAAAAGCTCACCTTGTCACTATGTGACAGGTGAGCTAACAATTTAAAATCAAATAGTCTTGTCAGACTCCAATCTCATTAAATTTAAAATCAGATCGTAACATTTGCTCCATTCCAATCCCTTATGTTGTAAGTAAGCGTAAAGTAGTAGAGTCAATGGTGGGTTTGATTTTAATCAGATTGTCTTGACTCTAGCATGGGGTATAAGGCCAGACCCCTAAATAAGATTGGTCAAAGTTTCAAACAGACGCAAATCATGATTTTATTTCAAATAGCATCAAAGAGGCTTTAGCCTTAGAACTGTTAATCACAAAAAGAAAGCCATTATAACAATATGCTTTTTTCTTTACATTTGACTATCAAAGAATTATACATATATTGTTAGTTCCATATAATTATCAATCATATTCAATTAAACACATAGCAGTTTTAGCAGTGTGACCAATTTTTAGTTTAGGGAATCTAGCATCACCATGTGTATTGTGTACATCATCACTGTACACCGTACGTGTATTGAGTCTTGTCTTACTACTGTACCTGGAAACAAGGGTCGTCCTGTTAACATCTCCGCAAGGATACAGCCCACACTCCATAGATCTATCGCTTTAGTATAATCTCTGGGTGATATGATAAGTTCTGGTGATCTATACCAACAGGTACCTACATTGTCCGTTAGAAATCCCTGAAATAAACATCTACATGAATACTCTGACACTCAACTTCTTAATCTTATCAAGGAAGGCTAAATATTTCTTAAATGAAGTTGATACCATAAATTATTTTTTTCAGCTTTAATAAATTACAAATTACATAAATTAAAAAAAAAAACACTGGAATGTTAACTTTTAAAGCCATTATTGAAAAGTTTAACCTGGTTGTAAAATTGTTTGAATAATTGATTGATAGTGTGATACACAATTCTAACACTGTCTGTATTTTACTCCAAGTAAACATATAGTTTAATCGTTCACATACAAAGTTATTAATCATGAAGGCAGTAGTATGCATATGAACTCCAAACCTTGATATACTATTATACTGTCGGTATATCATGGAAAAATAAGATAGATATTATATGTTTGCGAATAAGCAGCAATTAAAATCCACAGAAAAAACACAAACCCATTTTTTTAGGTAAAAACGCAAAATATTACACGGTACCCGCAGAAATATTATAACCAGCTATACTAACTCAGCTAGTAGCTAGATGCACCTATCGCCCAATAAAGTCCAAAGTTAGGACATACCTTATGAGAGTAATCATCGTCCATCACCCTAGCCAGACCAAAGTCAGCAATCTTCAACACAAGGTCCTCTACATTTATAAGTAGATTCATTGGTTTAAGATCTCGATGTAGAACATTAGCAGAATGAATATACTTCAAACCTCTCAGTAACTGGTATGTAAATAGGCGAACATGTTCGGCTGTCAATTGTTCATTTTGGATAAGCTGATGTAGGTCTGTGTGTAACAGTTCTTGTACAATATATACACTGCCCATCTCATTAATGCTTAGATTGATATGACCTCCATGTTCCAAACTGTAGCCATTGGACCCGAGGACTTCATACACCGTGACGACATTCTCATGCTGTAAACGTCGCATCAGTCGTAATTCTCGCAGTGCATATTTACATCCTCTACGATCACAGAAGCTTAACTTCTTTATGGCGACTTCTTTATCACAGTCACTATCGGTAGCCGAGTAAACAACGGCATTACCACCGTGACTGATAGCTTGTATGTTAATAAATCTGGGATCCACATTAAATCCACCAGTGCTAGCGCTAGATGGGGCTGATTTGTTGTTCTCCATAATGTACAAGTACTGTTCCTTATTTACAAGACAATTTCATTGCTTGCTCCACATCCCATCCAATGACATTAAACTAGTGATCAGCAGTTCAGCTGCATAATTGTAGCCTGAAAATGAGTATTCACAATTAGCAACATTAGACATTTTCATCCAAACGAGTAGTCATACATTCTTTTAATTGATTCAATGATGTCTACATTCAATAATACAGTTGCTGATAAGTGTATACTAAATGAACTTTGAAGTTGAACAGTCAACTACGAAATTTATGTTTACATCCGGATAGTAAGGTCCATCCGCCCACTGGACCACTCGTGAAGTAAAACACGAAATATCAACGCATACTGACACTAGTGTGGATTTTTCTTTATCATTTAAACAAATTAACTAAATAATGATTGATTAGTTGCATAAAAACTCACCTGACCATCGAAATTACCACAAAATAAGAACAATGTTGATAATTTCTTTTTGGACAGTTGTTGGAAACGGAAGAGTCAGACTAAACCACACGCGAACAATAATCCGATATCACTGTCGTCTTGTCAAGTAAGACCACTTAAGGGAAGCAATTCGTGCTTTCACTAAAATACAACTGGTGAAGTCTTGTCCCTTTAATTGTATCATTCCGTTTGGTGGACAGTCGTCCAGTATTGGTTCAGCCAAATCGGACTTCATAGACTAGTGCGACATTTGAAGCAAGACATCCAGTACACACAAAACTAATGTTGCCGCTAAAGTCTGAGATAAATGTGGATTTAGAAAGTCTACTATGGACTGTAGGCCTACATAGCACGTTCATAAACATATTTTAAAAAATATTTTAAAAAATACCTCCAGCTTTCTACGCCTGATGTTCTTAATAGATTCTGATGTGCCATCTCATTGTTAATACAGAATACAGAGTTTGGCATATAAATATTTCGTTGGCTCTCGGTTGGGTCGGATCTTCCCGCCGTCTGCTCGTTAATTACTTGATGATTGAACGGTTTTTGTTTGGTGCCAACAATAAATAAACCATGGTTGAGCGAAAATGTTGTATAGATAGAAAATGTTGAAAAATTTAACAAGTTGCCAAGTCTAGATGATGCATTTTATGAGCGTCCATTTGACCATAACTAAAAAATACATGTTTCACTAACATATATAGCATCTTTAATACGCAGTCAATGCATTATACCTATTGTAGTCACCATGGCCCTGGAAACCAGCCATGGAGCTACCATCTAACATATAACACCACACAAACTTGAAAGACGTTTAGTCTGTTCAAATTCATTAGCACTTTGATAGACCTACGTATGTATACAGGCAGTGTAGACCACAGGTAACTGTATCGTTAAAAACGAAAAAAAAATTTTTTTGAAAATTTATATGTTTCTACAAAGGTTCATTTGTTCTAGACGAACCAGAATTTCAATCAATCAAAAACAAAATTTGACTATCAATATCTCCATAAACTAATTATATTCATATACAGCAATGTTTAAAGTACTTATATGCCAGATCTTATAAGAATTGATCAAATGGTTAAAAAGTTATACTATAAAATGTAGATACTGTTTTACAGCCGATTCATATGGTGCACTCAACACAAATCCATATAGCCGTCCCTTACAATGTGTTACACCAGTGACAGTTAAAGTATACCTTTAAGCAATGGATTTTATGATATGAAGTTAATTTTTGGCTTACATTCATCCCATAACATTGTTTGTGTAAACACACATCCTTTTATAGATAATTGGTATGCATAAAGCAGTTTGTTTATTAAAAACAAACTGCACCTCTCGAACCGGCTCATGGATTTCTGTACAAATTGACCTTGATAGAAAAATATAAATTTTCAAAAAAAAAAATTTGTTTTGTTTTTGTTTTCTTTTTCAACGATACAGTTACCTGTGGTGTAGACTACGTCATAATTGAGTCAATGACATGTTCCAGGTATCTCGCTGGTAAAATGTCATTTACAATGCCCGACAATAGCTCTCTAAAGTTAAAACAACCGTCTCTTCTCGACAAAAAAATCTCGTAGACTCTTCTTCCAATGTCGTCTACCTGAAAACAACTATCGTTTGTTATTGGGAGCGGTGGCCAAGAGGCTGGGTGCGTGGGTTCAACCCTCGTCTGGACCACTGATTAATTTATACGAGCAAGAATAACCCACATGGTCCACTCCACCAAGGTGTAAATTTTGGTAATTGTTAGGTCAGTGTATGTTCCTTGGCACCGCAGATCGACAGATCGATATTGACTGTCACGCCAACAGGAGAGAAAAAGTCTCCCCAGGTAGACACGTCAGGTTTCCATAGGTAGCCCAATGACCAGGGGAAGTCAAAATATCAAAGATAACAGCTGAAAAGAGCCCTAGACAATTAGTAACTAAACATATTGTGTGATCTTTACAAGCAGTCAGGTTACTGTTGTATCAAAGTTCTTACGGCATAGGGAACAAATATGGTTTGAACTTCATTAAAGGTAGTGTTGTTAATATTCCAGATCCTGCACAATTTGTTGGTCATTAAAATAATTTAGTTTGGACATAATATGATAACACATGGGCCTTATGAATCAACATTGTAAGACTAAAACTAAAACTTAGACGTTATATTTCCTAATGTTCTACTTTATAGTATTTATAGTGTACCAATTGTAATGTAAATGGATATACAATGTATATGTTTGATTGGTAACAACAAATACTCAGACAAAATATCACATTGTTCAATCTAATGGCAAAGAAATAGCAGCGATTATAAATATTGTCAATCTTAAGTCTAAGTTTGAATTGCAGTCTTACAAAGTTAGTGAATAAGGCCCATAGTATATTTTAAGTCTGTTTCGACCACATTTCAACAATTTGTTTCTTGCTGCTTATTCCGGCAAAAATACGCATTGTAACTAAATATTTGAATCTCAAACAAAATCATGATCTCTGAAAGCCTGGTGTGTAGTAGACATAAACATGTTTGTTTTACATGGCAATATATGCCCTACTGATGTGAACTTTGACTCGAGCCCAATCTCAAACTGGGAAATGTCTGTGTCGTCTGCTCAAGTTGGAAATGTGACTGTCACCATTTCCGTTAATTTATTGTTTATTCTAATGTCGACCGGTAGACCCCCGGCACACGACGTCTGGTACATGACAGCATCACCATGCTTCGAACAGAAAAAAACAAATACAGACACTCAGGTGTGTTCCAACACCATTCCGAAACACATCCGCGTTTTTGAGACCTTGTATCAAAGTCCAAAGCTACTCGATTGGTTTAGATAAAGACAGTGCGCTCATGATTCCGGGCCTCAGCACAATTGATTTAAAGCTTTTTAGAATGCTCAATATTTTCAGTTAAGTAAACATAATTTAGGTATTTTTGGGCTAAGCCCAGGCGATTTATAAATCATTCTTGTCGTTCACTACATGCCTTATCTACACTTCACGCCGCGTTATAACACCTCAACAAATAGCCGCAACCTTTTTAATCGAATAGCTGTGACAGAATGATTTAATTTGAACTTTTTCATACTATACTCAATAAATTGAACATGTCATAATACTAGAAAACGTGCTTTTATGATGTATTAACAGGGATACACATACAAAAATGCAAAATGTTCATGTCATATTTTTTATGTTTTGTGAAAATAACCAGTATGTGAGATATGTCTATGTCATTTTTTATTTTTCAGTTTCAGTGTCGTGATAAGCGATCATTATGATTTATCTTTCATTTTGTAGCCCGAAAATTGAAGAAAGAACATTTACGTGAATTAGAAATTCCAATTGAAAAGATAGCGCGCCTATTAATGCTTACCCCATTGAACATTTTATGGAGAAAGTGATAATAATTATCGTCAATAAAGCTCACGAAATATTGCCTCGAATCTTTCGTTTTGATCTAATCTCACATAAATAATTCTTAATCACATTATGTACGTGAGAATTTGAATAAAACATTTCACAAGCTCAAGTTAAATGTTGGTTTTATTCAAATTGGAAGTCCCATCCTTACCCATTCAACGTTTCTGTATTTCTTTTGTTGGGATCCGTATATATTAATCTGTATCGGATATAGCGCTCTTACTTTCACCACACAAGCCACAAAAAACCCGCAGACACATGCACGTGTTACCATACGAAGCTCAATAGTAACTCATGTCAGCAATCGTAAAAGTTCGACCATTTCCGTTTGTCTCCGGTAAATACACATTCTGATCGCCTCGGTTTTTATGCAATGCGACATATATTTACCGGAGACAAACGGAAATGACCGAGCTTTCACGATTTCGCCTGGACCATAACACATGTTGACGCTGTTTCGATTTCTATCCAACTTTATCATTGTGTCTATTGAAGTTATGTAAGGTTACTAGAATTATCCCCTGTCTATTATATTTCTATTTCCCTATTGTGGAACGTGTTGGTGAGTTATATGGTGTTGTTCTAGATACGATGTGTTGTTTCCCACTATTAATATTGTTGCTTTATATCAAGACAACTCCTGTGAATCAGCAGTCTAATTTTAAGTTCAGTATATATGACTTCACATTGTTTTGATAGAAGTCGTTTTTCAACTTCACAAGCCAAGAAAGGCCATAAATACAATAGACCGTCTTATATATAAAGCCTACTTGAACACCTGCTGTATTAGTCAACCCAACAATATATGGATTGAGAATTAAAGGTGGTTTACTAGTGTTGGTTAACCAGCTTTAACCATAAATGAATTTATTATACGTTCAACATTTTAAATATATTGGATACTACGATTATTCATGAATACATTTTTTTGTATATTAACATTATTTATACTGTTGTTCTTTCAGCAATAGTTTTGTCATTTGTCCAATTTTTCATTAATAATGACTTGGTTAACACTAAACGTCTGCCTAGACCATCCTTATCGCAAAACATCTAAAGCGACACCTGTTTATAGCATTGCTGATTGATTTTGATCCATATCAGTTATATTTGCGATATTTTTTCTGCATTTTTATTTCATACATTGCATTGCACGTGTTCTCAATTTTATGCTACATGTAAACGCAACTTTCTGGGTGCGAGTATGCTGCGTAGAGCGGCCCTGCATCGTCAATTGAAGAAGAAGAAGAAGTAGAAGTAGAAGAAGAAGAAGAAGAAGAAAAAGAAGAAAAGAAGAAAAAGAAGAAGAAATACACGCAATTCCTTATGTTCCCTTTTCCCTGTTCCCTGTTCCATGTTCACTGTTCCCTGTTCACTGTTCTTTTTCGTGCTCCCTGTTCCCTGTTCCCTGTTCCCTGTTCTTTTCCCTGTTCACTGTTTTCTGTGCAATGCTTTCTGTTCAAAGCGCGAAGCTCTGATTCACATATTCCGTTCAGCACTTTGAGTTGTCTCTCCACTGTACATTGTATATGTTTATGTATTGTTCACTGTTTTCATGGTCTATGTTTATGTATTGTTCACCATTTTTTGTCTATGTTTATACATTGTTCACTGTTTTTTTTGGTCTTTGTTTATATGTATTGTTCACTGATTTTGGTCTATGTTTATATGTATTGTTCACTGATTTTGGTCTATGCTTATATGTATTGTTCACTGTTTTTGGTCTATGTTTTATTGTATTGTTCACAGTTTTTGGTCTATGTTTATATGTATTTTTCACTGTTTTTTGGTCTATGTTTATATGTATTGTTCACTGTTTTGGTCTATTTTCATACACGGCTCATTGTTTTTGGCCAATGATTATATATCGTTCTCTTTTTTGGCCAAGCTATGTTTTTCTGCTTGCTCTAAACTATGTTACGTCCCTTTAAAATTTACGAACACTTGTTCACCCCTTTGTGGCTTAAGCTTTGAGTACTAGAACAATATATTAAATACAACAAAAGATCGCTTTCTTTCATGCTTTTATAATGAATCAATATTGAATATCAAGGTGTAATGATAAGCCCATAGGTGTAAAACGCCTTGAAAAATAATAGCTTCTTACGCTAAACCAGTTTAACCGATCATATTTTCATAATTTCTTACAACCATGACCGAAATACTACTGAATTATTATAAAAGAAAGAATTCTATGATAATAAAGTGCAAAACAGTTTAGGCCACACTAAATAATTTATTGTCTAATTTAAACGTCATCGTCCTTACACTGGTCGTAACATGTTTATTCATTTTTTTTGACACATACCAAGCAAGTTGCAAACATGATTGAGAACAATTAAGAGAAAGCAAATTGTCGAATAGTACCCAGCATTTCTTTATTCTCCCACTTTTTATGTACAACTTGAAGACGATAATTTATTAATTAATTAATCAATAAAATAATCAATTTATTTATTTATAAATACTTTGTACCTTAGGGTTAAACGTGAGTCGATACATCGAATGAGTAACTCATTATAAGACTAAATACTCAATATCCTTTAAATACTGGAACATTGTGACTGTGTATTCGTGAAGGGAGTTCATGTTCATTCAGTTTGTGAATGAATAACATTATGTGACCACGAAATCAAATGGACTAAAATACACTACCTCCGGACACTGTTAGAATGTGCTTTACCATACACCGAAATACACAAATTTACAACTAAACCACTATACAATGCTTTCAACCGAATTCAACGAAATTTATTGTTTTCGAAATTTTATACCCACGAAAACATATTGCCTGTTCGTGGGTATTATAAATCCATGTGAGAGTTTATGTATTTGTAAATAACAATGTCTATTTGAAAGACGTATGCAATTGCATATATTTACATAGAAGATCAATGTTACATATTATGTTGCATTTTTACGACAATTTGATGCACAATGTTGAAAACTAGTATGTAATAGTTGTATAATATATGTACAAATGTACTTACATGCGTATAAGTATGCAATGTTATACATGTACATTTGTATCAGAATTTTATTGCAAAAATAAGATTTTATCACTTCGTTAAGAAATTAACAGGGATATGGTATTGTACCGGTCAAAAGTTTTAGGTCTTTGTAATGAATGTTAATACGAATATAAGTTATGTAACGATACGCAACTATTCTAACAACATATTTAATACTCGTACAACAGACTTTTCGATGTTATGTCATCGTCGGAACCCACGGTCGATCCACTGCATTATACTACGTGCATGCTCTGACGATGGTATATTATGCACTTTGTACATATCTTTAAACGTGTACCAGTTGTCAGCCACCGGTGTAAGTGTGGTTGGCCAAGTGTTAGACAGACACCAGGATGATTGGACAGGCTGTGGTCATGTCATCCAGATGTGGGGAAGTTGTTAGTGGTTTGCCTCGGGACGGTATTCCAACTAGCCATCGACCGTATTTGACCACAGAATGTTGAATCGAAAACATTTGTAAACTTTGATGAAAACTATACAAATCATTCAAGTTCACACAAACATCAAATGGGCGAGGCATATACCAGTAATAGTCAAGGAGAAGAACGAACCGACCCTTTATATCAAGATCAGGTATTCAAATTCCACAGTAGAGGAGATTGAACCACTAACGTTCTAAGTCATGAATTCCTCGTGATGACTTCGTACAGGAACAAGGCATGCCCTTGTTTACGTCTGGGAGAAACCAGCTGTCATGCACGGACATTATGAACTATGTTTAGTATAACTATATTTTTGAATTATACATAAACTTATAGAAATACATCAGACTTTTTGGTACAGCTTGATCAGTGTGATTGTCCAGCATGTCATTCATGTAGCCTGTAGCCTCATTTGATTGACCGAGTGTTAATGTTGACACCGCAAACCACAATGCCCTGGTCCCAAATACATGACCTGATTGTTAGAGTGACCCGGGTCATGTCTATAATTTTCATTTTACAAGCGACAGAAAGGAGAGCTTTCAAAAACGTTCAAGTGGTGTCAGTAAGTTATAGATTCTCAATCAACATTGTTATCAGACAAGAATGACCAGTTTCCATAAATGCAATCGGTCAAAAAGTAGCCCCAACTTTGACCCCCAATTTGACGCCTGCCAGTAAAGGGCAGCAGGACGTATGTATCAATTGTATTTCTTCACCGTCCAGTCAGTCATACTGGTGTCATTATTGTTGATTGGTAGTTTGTATCCCGATTGTGTACGGTGGTAATATCGTTTCTGTAAATGATTGGCTTTATGGACAATAATATCCAGGCAAACAAACCCATTTCTATGGATGAAAACGTATAAATCATAGTCAAACATGTATTAGTTCAGTCACTCTTGAAGTAGACACGAGAACCATAATTTCCCATATTTAAATAGATTTCTTCAGAAGCCTTAAATGAGTTGCGCATGCGCATGTCTGTAACTTGATATGGTCATTTTACTGCCTTCGTCCCTCATAATTTAGAAGATAAATGGACAATTTGAACTTTCGCTTGTTCAACTCTAAATTAATCAGTACGTTTAATGCGAAGCATTATTTTGTTTTGTTTATTTGAAAGGGTCGAAGTTCAATTATCATTTTCCCATGCACCCAGTTTAGTAAGCACAGTCTGACTGCTATTATTTCAAGACTGTCACCCAGCTTATATATGCTCAACTCTCGGGTTGGACGGGTTTATGCTATTCATCTGAAACCATACCCTGCTCTCATCATACCCTGCTCATCATCATACCATTTACTTGTAGAGAAGTTTTCAGTTGTTTGGCCAGTAATTAACTACTGTTTGAAAACAAATGCCAGAAAAAACCCTGCTCTGATCAGCTACCCAAAATATCTGTTTCTATGCCAAGTTAAACCAAGATAAACCGTAAACGGTCATTGATTTTTTTTATATTTCCAAATTTAAAAAGACCATGCATTTAAATAGCATGACTACTAAAATAGTAAAATTTGTACACGAATTTGTACGAAGTGTTTTAATTATTAAAGAAACGACAAAAATATAGCTACAGAACAAGAAATAAAAACGCGGTTTAACAAAAGGAGTTCACAGCTGAGTTTTGAGCACATGGCCTCGGTTTGGTTGTACTTTAGATAGTTAACAGTCATCCAAACAGCGGGAGAGAAGACCTTATAATACTGAAATACGGTCAACGACAAGTAGACGGTTTGAAGGTATTGAATTTATTTCTCCACAACAGGGTCAAACCCTTCTCAAAATCTATTGTTCAAACACAAATTTTAATCATGTCCAGCTAAGTCCTCTCGACCTGTGAATAAATCTTTTCCATGAATTGTTTCTCTATACAATTGGCAATCACCATGTTTAATACGACTGTTGAAGTGGCCATGCGGCAAATGTTGAATAGAAAACTCCGATCAGCGACGGAGCGTTAAGACAAATTGAAAATATTTTTTTACTATTTTTGCCTCAAGGTTAAGATCTAGGTGTGATAAAAAAAGAAGGGAGAAGTTTTATTGGACGTATAGTAGATTGAGTTGCATTCTATAAAAATAATTGTCGACCCGGTCAGGTCATCACGATTTGCTGTCATCAAAGAACTAGGACAGCTTAGTTACAACTATGTATTTATTCAAAATCTAGTTAGTTTTATAGATGCATTATAAGATGCCATTTCTAAAATTGTTTAGCAACAAGGAGTCTCTGTGAGGTTCCAGTGCCCCTACTTAATACTTGGGTTATTATTCAGGGAAAGCCACACAAGCTTTCTCCGGGTTCGAATCTACAACCAGGTTTAAAATAGGCGGACTACTTCAAGCGGCTGTTCGAGTCTGGTCATTGCCGGAATAGTGCTAGTTTTGTCAGCGTTCCCCCTGAAATAATTGTACCTTCAAACATGTTTTTATTATATTTTCCAATGCATTTTATAATGCCAATTTGTAATCTGGTAGTCAAATATAGACTGTGTATACACGGCTGAGTGCAAAATGTTATTAGTATGTCTTCAGTGGATTTCGAATGCACAGATCGCCAAAAAATTAGGATTATGTTTAATTTTGCGAATCCAATTTTAACTGCGATACACAAAACTTTATTATAGTAAAGTTAAATTGTTACATAGTACGTCCTAGTATTCTTTGTCTAATCTTGAAGATATTATAAATCACCTCGCATGGTTTAGTAATCACGGATCATAAATATTCTAGATCAAAGTCATACATCATTGTTAATGTTACCAATATCAACGCTTAAATAATTCAAGCAATATCTTTTTCTTAATTGGATTTAAATTTTGAATGTTTGATAAGGTGATATTAACACTTAGAACTATTAGAACAACTCACCACTCTAAGTTTTAAATAGGTTTACTAGGGACACATTTAACTGCCGAGCAAACCAAATCAAGTATACAAATCTTGAACCGACCATTTGAGTTTACATATATGTTTTGGTGCATACTAAATGTTTTAAAATCAATTAAACTTGCAAAAATATAAACAAGGTTATTACAAAAACACCACATTGACAAGTTAACTGTGCACCTCAAGCTGTTGCCGGCGGCCATATTGGGTGATGACTTATGGGATAGTACGAATAGAGTTACCATTTCCTGTCAAATATTTCATTAACTTGGTATTTATGTTTGTCTAAGATATGTCTCGGTATAAAACAGTTGGTAACTTCGGTTTGTAGTCGGTTTATCAGTGCTCCCCTGGCCAGATCTGACCTGCAATGTTTGCAATGATGGACAGCGAATGAACATTGTAAGGTAAAGATATCGCCCCAAAAACTATCGACCAATAAACGTGAGCAGTTGTCAACTTATGTCACTGTATGTAGCCGAAGCATTTATTTGGAACCTAGACACGCAAATATCGCAACTGTAACAATATCATGCGTCAGATTGCGATTTCATTCTATGGAAAAATGTTGAATTTAGTATACATTCATTTTAGCCAAATCATTCAAATTCACAAAGCAATATCCAAACTATTTTGCTACAGAAGTTGTTGGCTCTGCCTAGGTATCTGCTTATGCCCAGAATAAAAAGATACCTGCTGTGGTCGGTGGTTTCCTCTTCTTTACTGGACTAGTCTCCACGTGCTCAACCTGCTTCTTTACATGTAATCTAAAGCCCCATAAAATACAGTTAAATGTCAGTTTTATGAATATATTAATAAGGATTATCGATATCACAATACTAAGGTTATATTCATCAACTATAATTGACGACTCTTGACACACTGAGAATGAGGGATAATTGATAGTTGCTGTAAATTTGCAAGACATGCTTACCCGCGATATTTGATCAAGTAATGCAAATGAAAGGGTCCGTCTTTGTTTCTTAATACGGTTTACACTGCTGATGGCAGTGTAAATGGCAATAGTTCAATATGATGTATTCTACAAGGAGATGTTTGTTAAACTTAGATCTAGGTATAAATATAAACAACTAAACACGCACTGAAATGCTTCAGATAGTCTGGACACGGTGTTCGACAACATAAGATTGTAGTAGAATGTGTAATATAGTGACGCAATATGGCCTGTCTAACACAATGATCGGTCCGGACAGCTAGCCATACATCACAACACATTATACCAGCCGTGTTGTCGACACACCAAATGTGCTGGATATACATGCAGTTTTATAATCAATTATAAACTTCGAACGACACGAGGATATGTGACATATTTGATGGACTGGTCTTCGAAACTAAGCTGCCCATGGTTCGTCTCGGCTACACTGAATAAGAGAACCAAATAATCGTCTATGAGTTTACTTGACTAGTATTGATGACAGGTGGCAGTATCAGTGTTTTGTCCGCAAACGATTAATAAAAATATTAAAAAAATAATAAAAAAATTCCGTACTGAGCTAATTTACTATCAAGATATAAAGCGTACTATATGTCTTTATGCCAAAGATTGTGGAACATTGCATCTCGTTGTTTCAACATAAAATACGGGCGCTGAAGAAAATCGCTATACAAGTCATTCAAATAAACTATAAGATATTCATTCTTACCGAAAATCTCGTTCAATTGTATCTCATAACTGCGAAACAGCAAAACAGTGCTACTTTCGTTATTTAACTTCGCTTAAGGTCATTTTATTTATGCACTGGTTATCCGCTGCGCTCACAGTATCGTAATTATTGTTGGGAACCAAGCCTATGCGATGTTCCACAATCTTTGGACATAGACATATACTACGCTTTATACCTTGATAGTGTACATGTTGATAGTTTAGACAATCGATATATATATATACGGCCCATGTACAGTAGTGTATTAGCTCAGTGACGGATTTTTTTCTTTTTCTTTCCAAACACTGAAACTGCCACCTATGGTATTGATGGCCCGGTACTACTTATCTAGAGTATTCCATCTCTCTTAACACAACATCGTCCCTTAATTTTAACAACATTGTGAATAATGTTTGTTTTTATACTAGAAATATTATGTGGAATGAATGTAACTTCAGTTTTGAGCACCAACTTTGCCACTTGCTCAACTCTGAAATATATGAATGAGTGAAAACTTTTAATGTGATACAGAACCAGAAGTATATTTTAATATCTTTAAATTGCACACATCGGGTATTACATTATGCTATGATGTAACAACTTGATTGTCTTATTTTCTTAATAACATGGTGTTATTGGTTTATCTGTCTATGAGATTTCCTGACAATTCTCGTTTATTACTTTAGTCTTAATTGTACAATTTATACGTCTAACACCATACAACATGGCATAAATGTATAAGTGTGTTGTTTGCTTTCTTCGTAGCTTGAAGTAGTAACCAATAAAATGAACTAGTAAAACATCAGCCAACATGTGCTCCACTCAACAAATGTTACTCTGGAGTGCTTGCACTACATCATATATTGTACCATATACCGTTTTTCTGCCTCAAGATTGATATAAATATTTCCTTTACAGTTTGGCACTACTTGTATGGCACGCGGAGTGTTCGAAAAGTAATGCAAATGTATGCATATCTTTGTAGTTTCGGGATTTTAAGGCGTTAAATTCTCTGAACCAGAAATATTATGTATTTGATTCCTGAAATGGATGAAAGTAGTACCTATTGCAGACGCTGAAACACGATTTCAATCTTGAATTTAATAATACAATTTGTGTACATCTTGAAGCGGAGATTTCAATGAAGATTGTCAGTAAGTTTCATTGAAATCGGTTCAGTCAATAATAAGTTAGAGGGCAATTTGCATTACTTTTCGAACACCCCTCGTATACAGTGTATGTGCTCACTGCTGGATCTATGCGTCTGGATGGCCTTATTATATTCTGGGCCTGTTTTAAGTCATCATTCCACTCGTACCGTATCAGCGATGTTCCGTTCGGTGGTTGGTTAACGCGAACAGACAAGTTTCCATGGATGAAGACACAAACATCCAATGGCATTTAGCTGTAAATAGTGTACATGTATTGGAACTAAGTCTGAATTGATGTGTGGATATCGTTGACGACTTCTATTTGGCTTCTGGTTTTAGTAAACGCTTTCTATCATAATTACGTGACATTGTCGCCGGTGTTGATAGAAAACAATTAGCATCCATATTAAGTCTAGTATCGTTGGAACTGTTGTCAATGTACCATATTCATACACGTGGTGGATAGAGTGGAAAGTTTGGGACAGTACGGGTCCAAGTTGTCTCCACATGAATATAATGATGCCATGGAAACAGTAACAGATTGTTCGTTAATGCGACAATGTATCAGGATGAAGGATGTATTCAGTCATGTAACCAGACATGCTCTTGTAATGAGAGTATCCTACACGCTATTGTGGAATATCTTTTCTGCCCCGTATCCTTCCCGACTTTCTCGATGTTTTACCAGCAGTTCCTGGCATTTGTGTATTTAGACGCATTGTAAATTATAAACCAAATTAAAAACATAAAATCTTTTGTTTCAATGTTATTCTAGTCAGCATTATTTTCAGTTATGATACGTTAGTGTGCATTTTGTTAGATATTAACAAATAGGACAAGGAATAAATACGACACATTTCACATTTTACAAGTTTGTGTACAAGTCAGGAGAACAGACAGCAAATTATTAGTAAAGAAGATCAGAATGAAGCTGGACAGCTTTAAACACCCCACCCTACTTCGACAACCTGTCGCAAATGATTGGTCAACCGGTACTTACATTAGCATTATAAGCAGTTCACTCGGTTCGTCAATGCATTTAATACAAATGGAATACAAGTGACAAATCATGACATGAACTAAACTGCTTCCTCCCTAAAATCCAGCATTGATCTCACACTAGTATTGATCACAAAATATAGCAAAACGACAAATACCATTTCTGCTTCAATTAGGTACATGTAGCACACTTTGTAGAGATCAGTCACTATTATAACTATTTATGATTTTAATCCTGATATGTTGTGATCACTTTCCAGGAAAATACAATGATTAGGGCAGTAAAACATGATTGACCCATTTTGAACGGATTGCAACTTTTCCACACACCGTCTCCAGATAACTCGTGTCTACCAAATCATTGTAATCCTGACATCAGGTTTCGTAGAATGTGTTTAAATGTTTTAAATACTTTGACAAATAGACTCATGGGAATTATCTCCATTTTGTTTGTCAAATGTTCAACTTACGGACATTACATTTTGTGCTGAATGCTTGAATTGCTGTTAATCGTTAACCAGTACTGACCTGCCAGAAAACAACTTTACAACATCTAGAGGGCTTGACCGTAGCCCATGTCACAGAAGAATTCACATTACCTGCACCACAGTTAAAAGAGGTATCAGTACACAAAATTCTGAGCAAAACCGTTAATTGTTTAGGGAGAAATCATGAAAAATGTATGCGATTTTTAACAAAAAACGCGTTATTTGAAACTTTGATCCCCAAAAGGGTATTTTTTGACAAATCCTTACCCTTTGACTTATACCATGACGAAATTACATCCATCCCCCGTCTATATGCAGATTTACACACTTTTATTCGTCCTTTTCGCCGAGATATAAGAGTTTAAACATGACATGGTGCCATATTTTTGAGAACAATGGAGACAGTTGATGATTAAAAAAGATCACATAGAAATCAGTCGCAAGGGTATAGGTGATAACAATGAAGACAGTCTGAACGCAACGTTTTTGGAGCCTAATAACATTGAAATAATTACGGTATACTTAAGTGCCAATATGTTTAACTGGATTTTTATAATGCGCTACCAAACTACCAATGCTCTTTTTTGATAAATGCCATTCACACTCTTCGCGCATTCTTAAAATTCAACATTCTCTAAAAACGAATTATCGAGTATGAGAAGTCTTAAATCAATTTCTATCACTAATTCTATATAGTTCCTCAAAAATAAATACAAATCATATTAGAAATAATGAACTTGAAAAAATATACAAGCCCCCAAGTTATGACACCCCACACAAAATATATAATTTAAATGCTTCTCATAATTAGTAACTAGTCAAAACATCTTAAATGTGTTGTTTATATGTAAGCAAATAATTTGGAAAATGAACTCATTAATGCGCGAGAGTGCTATGCACTTGCTGCTTTGATATTTTTTCGACAGAGTTCGTGTCGCCCACAAGAAGTATTTTACATGACACTGTTTTGTGGATGCGATAGCAACGCTTACGCTTGTGGTAATTTATAAATTATTTGAACCAGTTTTTTTTATTGATAGAAGCACTATTGATAAATACACATATTTTTCACCAAAATACACGAACAAAAACTATACGTCAGTCTATTTCAAGCCTGTACCTTACTGGGACATTTATGTTGTATTCTTACGTGACAGCCACAACTCGCTTATTTATTATGGAATGGTCATTTATTCCTTGTAAAATGTCTGGCACATGTTGGATTTAACTATATAGAAAAGTTCATCATCTGTAATAGACAATGAATGAAGAAAAAATGCATCTTAGTGCGAAAAAAGTTGTACGTGACTGTATACTTACGTGACGGGTTTTTTTAAAAAAAAAACGTGATTGCAACGATAAAAATGATAAGGAATATATCTTATTCTGTGCCATTGTGACACATTTGATGTTTACAGTCAATATATGCATGGAAATACCACATAATGAGAATGACATTGAATTTTTACGGCACATATACCACGAATGGTCTATTATTTGCTCATCAACAGAAATGGTCAACCATTGACATATGGGGCATACTAAATATTTACTCTTGAAAGACATTGGTGTACCTCAATTTATATTCTAGAATTATTCCGATAGTGTATTCTATTACTTGGTCAGCATGATCTTGTTCGTCACGTAAACTGATACAATTTAGTGTCACGTAAAATTTAATTTCAATATTTTGATTTCTTTTTTAACCTACGTTTGATTTTTACATTTGATGACTTATAACATGGTTTTAGAGTGTATTACCTTTAAACAACTAGTATTTGTGCAATCTACATGTAAATCAAACTAACTATTTGACATTTGATATTAGAAGAGTAAAAATGTGTGTAATTTTTAGTCTGTGCAGTTACATAAAGTGTACTAAATTACTGCAATTATTGATTTTGATGAGAAGCAATGCTATTACATTTATAAAATATAAATTAAGTTATTAGCTTTCACAACTTGGCAAAAAAGCGTAAATTATTACAGCAATCATGGGTTTGATAACCGTATAACTTTCGTCACGTAAAATACAAATAAAAATCCAGAGTTATTTGAGCCAATATGACAATTGATTATTGGCATGCTGGCAATGCTTTATTTAATATTTGCTCAAGTTTTTATCACTATATAATATTTTCTTTCATTGGATTTGAATAAAAACGAAATATTCACTGTACAATTTGGAAGAGCTCGTGTCTCGTTAGAAACAAATTAATTTTTTCAACTTTCAAGACGACTGCACATGACTTTCATGGAAGCACAACAGAAAAATAACCATAATTAGTTACTGGATATATTTCAGAAATAATGTGTGATAAAATTGAGTTATGTGTACACAAGTTTTGCTTCCAGAATAAAGGCTTGACGTTTGTTAATTGTTGTTGAAAAATATGTTTCAAGACTGGTATTTTACATGACAGTATATAGATGTTCAATGGTTAAGTTATAAGCCATGCTTAGCATTTTAAGCTGTAATTTTAACAGATAAATCGTTCTCAGATGCTTAAACAACCTTTAGTTAGCATTAGTTTTGTTCCAAATTAGTCTTTCATGCTATTTCACCCCTACAATAGTATTTTACGTGACAATATTTCATTCCAAACGTAATCTTATCCCTATAATCACTATATGCATTGATTTTTTTTTTTGTAAATTGTTTACCAAAAACTGTAATAACATGAGGTCAGAATTGTCTCTACTTGTAGTATTTTATTATTGTTTTTATGGATAAGTTGCTTTCGTATTTTACGTGACGAACACGTCAGTACAATGCATGTACTAACACATGTATATTTAGCCGGGTTTTATTTAGATGCATATGTCAAATTATAAAGTAGTGTCATAGGTTCCAAGTCAGATTGGTGACAGTAACAATAATTCCAACACGCTTTTCTACTTCTAATTGAAAAATGATTTAAGATATATAAAAGTAAAATATAGTATAAACGAAATAGCATGTTATGATGTACATACCGGTTTCATAAATGTATTGATAGTATATTGTTTTTGGAGAGTTGGTATGTGTTAATATGTAGTACTGGAGTTAAAAAAATAACACAACCATTAATTAACTTCTTTGTTGTGTTCTCTAGGGTATAATACGTATGCTGTACATGCTATTATAACGTAAAATACACACAGGCGAAAACACAGGCTTCTTTCCAACAGCGACATAGAAAAACACGCAATCTTGTTCATGGTGCCATGTATGAAAAATGTTCCGAAAGGGGTTCGACTTTCATGTCCGATAGACGTTTTTGATATATTTAAAGGTCAAATTTACATACGATTCTTCATAGATCTAAAAATGTCCAAATCATGACAAATCGTTGTCAATCGGAGAGGATATTTGTGAACGTGGAAAAAACGTGACGGAATTGCGTTGGTCAGGAAGCTCTCCGACCTTACCACATTTATTTTAAACATGTTCAAAACAAGCATATATATTGCGTCCCGGTTCATACGTTGAGTCAGGTCTGTGATGAGTGTGAATGGCATTTATAAAAAAATCATTGGTACTTTGGTAGCGCATTATAAAAATCCAGTTATACACATTGGCACATAAGTATACCGTAATTATTTCAATGTTATTGCGCTCCAAAAACGTTGCGTTCAGACTGTCTTCATTGTTATCATCTATACCCTTGCGACTGATTTCTATGTGATCTTTTTTAATCATCAACTGTCTCCATTGTTCTCAAAAATATGACACCATGTCATGTTTAAACTCTTATATCTCGGCGAAAAGGACGAATAAAAGTGTGTAAATCTGCATATAGACGGGGGATGGATGTAATTTCGTCATGGTATAAGCCAAAGGGTAAGGATTTGTCAAAAAATACCTTTTTGGGGATCAAAGTTTCAAATAACGCGTTTTTTGTTAAAAATCGCATACATTTTTCATGATTTCTCCCTAAATAATTCACGGTTTTGCTCAGAATTTTGTGTACTGATACCTCTTTTAACTGCAAATGAATGTACACACTTTGTTTTGTTCAGACCCTGCAAAAGTAATATAAAAACAAGCAATACTTACTTCCGCAAGTTTTGCGTACATAAACACTGACAACTGTCTTCTATGTGCCAACTGTTTTCTATGTATTGGGTTGAACGGTGTGTGCACATGCCGCGTAATTGAATCAGGATTGTTTGGGTGTGTTTGGCGCTCTACAGTACCGATGGCATTTTCCGTGTTTTCCCCCAAACGAATGCACACAAATTCTACAGTTCCGGCTTTTTCAATAACCTAAGGCTTTGAGTACGAACTGACATTGCAGTTAAATGAATTAATAAACAAAAAATGGTATCGAAACTGATTTATTTAAATGAAGCTTTTACTCAATGCACTATACTCTTTCGACCACCCAACATTTAGTCGATCATCATAGATGTTTCTTTGTGAAGCGATCAATGGTGCGAAAAATGTTGCATCGATATCAAACTGCAGATTTAACACTTGAAGATGAGAAACGTTCATCATTCAATGAGGATTAAACTGTATGCAATAATAATACATGAAGTATAACTACATGGCGTGTTTTATAATCACCCCGAGGCAGTTATACTACCATATCATTTATGATTCAAAATGCGCTTTTAAACTGATTAACAGCTGCATTGCAGATTCAAGCAAATCCTCGCAGCATTTCACCAAAACATTCCCAAGCTTCTTTGGCTTCTAAGAATAAACACGAATGTATCAAATTAACCGACCAGAAAGACCACCACCAAAGTTACCTCATGAATATGCAAATCTGATTAATTTCCCGGCCGTGCGTTTCGCATTTATTTGAATTAACATGATGCAGTTAAAACATCTCAGTGTCTAATACAGACTTGATTTCTCTAGATTTAAAATCGCTTGACCTTAGTCCCACAAAGATTACTGGCACCGGGGCGGCAATCTACTTTCAGTGTTATTCAGACGTTTGATTGACTGGTGAACGAAACTTCTTAATTTGGGCATCAAGCGTTTAGACCACTTAGATGACCCGCGCGCAAGTCATTATGGGAAGTCAAAGAAAAACGTCAGATATTTAATCAACTGTTGCACCGGAGCGGATTTGTCTGTCAAGAAAAGACAAATTCCCGTACGCTGAATTAGAGATAAATTTGTTAGACAGAATCCGTTTTGATACGAAATATGAAGAGGGGAGTACTGTATGTATAGATGAACTGTCAGTGAATGACGAAGCGGTTTTGCAAGTAATTTTCTTCTGCCTTCTGTTGAAACTCCTGTCTGAAAGAACGCATTTGGATGTTATTATGAATATCTTCACATTACGATTGAGTGTTAAAGACACGAACCACGATAAGAATTCGCTACATCTTCTAAATCAGAATTTTCTCTCCTACTAGGCCATCACGTGGTTGTACTGATCACATGATCTTTTTGTCGAAATGTTGAATTCTGGTAATTTTGTTTTGCATTTCTAAGTCTTAAGACTGTAAATAATGTCAATCGTTTGCGTTCGATTTGAAACATTTTGATCCTCCAAGGCTTTATCATTTGAAGCATGTCTGTACGACCGAGGTTGGTGCCTGCTAGTGGTACATATTCGACTTTTGTCTGCATTTAATGGTTAAGTTTGGTTGGTATTACCGAGTAATTAAACAGATACGGATCAAGACTATGGGTATAAAATGGAAACAATGTTTTATTATTATGTAGTATAGTACACCCGTCACATTTTATTCAGTCAGTTACTGAACCAACCATGGGACCTTGCGGCTACACGTAAAGTTTGTATGCACGTTAAAGGTATAAAATGGTTCCAGATTGTTGAATATTGCTATTTTATGTTTTGGTTAACACCATGTTAGGGCATAAAACTAGTCGTGCGTTCAATTTATAGTTTTCAAGTGTTGGGATGAATTACTGTTTGGTGAGGATTTTTCAATAAAATTGTTGGTTGAACTATTGTAATGATTTCAGACTAGTATATAGCTGTAATGCGGTGTGATGTACCGTATTGAGAGATGTTTGCAAGTTTTTTTTTCTTAAACATGTTTTAAGCACTTTTGCACACGGGTAGCGTTTAATTGAACACATGTCTACCTTATGCAGGAATGAAGAAACGTGGAAGGAAATACGAGAAAAAGCGCGCATTTGAAAGAGTAACACACAGCTACACATGGTTAATGAAGGCTTCGCTAATTATATTTTTATTACATGAATCGTCTTGGGAAAATCACCCAAAACAAGTCGAGTCATTATTCTTTATTTTAATGACACACGACGGCCCATAAAGCACCAACAGTAGTTAATGGCAACAATAAATGTCCTCGTTTTTATTAAAATTACATGCATCAAACTATTTATTACATGTGCTATATAGTCCATTTGTACCTTTTAAATAAACCAATATGTCTGTCTGTTCACCGTCGATGGATTGATTATATTCGAGTCGGTGGAGGTCAATGGCAGCAATCGACTAAACGAACTTATAAACCCAACACTTTGTAAAAGTTATTTCTTAGTATTTTAGTTCGTATATGCCTTGTACCCATACTCGCACGAGGACCGTCGGTAAATCTTCTCCTCTTCGATGGAATGGGTATGTGTTGCACTGTTACAGGACGCTAGTGAAATTTGAACGGACTTGTTCGCTTTATTAATATGTTATTTGTATGAGAATGCAGTGCTGTGTTTATTTAAGATCAGACACAACATGCTTTGGTTAATGATCGTTAATTTAAGAACATATAATATCTGACGGTTCCTTCAATAGGCGATGCATCATCTTTGAAACCAACACAATAAGTACAAAATACCTGTTTGCGAAAAAAAGTTGACAATTGACAAAACTTCCCGGCGTGTCGCCACCGGCCAGATGTACAAATATATTTCACATAAAGTGAAAGGGGCATAATGTCGTGTTATTTAACACAGGTACAGAAAAAAACCACTTGAGTTTGCCAAAAAAAAATCACCATTCTTTTCAGGTCACAAACATTACGACGTGGACACTTGCGGAAAGCAGCTGTTATGCCTTAACGTGCAATATGTACTGTGCTATCCTACTGTACGATATACGCTTCTGTCACGTGGTATGCAAAATACGCCACGACAACATGTAATAAAATTATATTTATATAGAATAGGCACGACATGAGACACCTTGCAACATTAAATTTCATTATTATTTCATCAATTTCACGAGACACAGACTATATGAGCCGAGCACCTGTATGGTTGTTTGATAGATCGGCCATGTTGAATGTTTATTACTTTATTATCAACTGAATGATTACAATGCAAAAATATGTTGACGCTTTAAAAACGTTTAGACTGAGAGCTATATGGGAACTAGGTGAGCATGATGCGTGTTTGTATTGTATGCTGGATCACTCATTCACCTAGAATCTAGTTGATATAGGTTAACTAAATGATCGTTTCATGGAACCTTTACTTGCAGTAATTCTAGCCCGAAGCAATATCGTCATAGACTGGTATCGCTGTCAAATCTTTACTTTTTTAACATTCGAACAGGGAAAGTCTATGTCATCCAGCAGTTCCCCTTTGTTGGGCAATCAGGACCCCTCAATCTGTTGTAATATCGTTACAACTCGCGTTTTCTGTCACTGATGCTGGCATTTCGGCATTGGTTACGGAAAGGCATGAGTAATAACGATTTAAAAGTTTTGAACATGGCATGCTCCTACTCCGTGACAGCAGCTAAACACCACCTCATCCATGAGAGGAGAAGTTGACAGTTTCTTGAGGATGTTTACAGTTGGACATATTCTTTACTAGTGTATCGTGGCAAATAAACATTATGACAGACAAATCCGCTTCGATTTCCACTTTATTTTCGATTTAATTAACTGATTAAGTCATTTGTCTACCAAAGAACACACTATTCTGTAATTGACTGAGAGAGAAGTGCCGTCTGTCATGACACCAATATCATTGAAACAAGCAAAGTCCATTGTATGCCTTTATAAATAGACACAGAAACAAATATAACACTCATCACATTTTATTGAAGGGTTAATAAAATATTCACATGTACTGCTTGTTTGTTTTCAGGAATATTACATATACGACTGATGGGCAGATATCGTTTGTCAGTATTCATTACGATTCTTATCCAGTACCATGTTGTTCTACTTCTCACGACTAAAGACTTATCCGTATGTAGGTGACAGGACTGAGACCAATGTCACGACTGAACATTATTCTGACCGGGTAGTCGAACAAATACCAGGTGACAATCTATACAACTTAGCTAGTCATACAGGACTGACCAAGGTATGTTGCTCTAGATATCCAAATGGCGAGTGTTTATTGTCTTCTTATGGCTCCCTCTTACCGTTCGGTCAGATGGTACTCCCCTCTCAGATGGTACTCCCCTGCCAGATGGTACTCCCTCTCAGATGGTACTCCCTCTCAGATGGTACTCCCTCTCAGATGGTACTCCCTCTCAGATGGTACTCCCTCTCAGATGGTACTCCCTCTCAGATGGTACTCCCCTGTTAGATAGTACACCCCTCTCAGATATATCTCCCCTGTCAGATGGTACTCCCTCTCAGATGGTACTCCCTCTCAGATGGTACTCCCCTATCAGATGGTACTCCCCTCTCAGATGGTACTCCCCTATCAGATGGTACTCCCCTGTCAATATCTAAGTCGTAGGTTGAAGTTTGTGTGAGGCGAATACATTCCTTAAGAATTTGATTGAGCACCAACTGATGCTCCAGAAGTTGTTCAACACGAAAATCATGTATTTACTGAAGGTGAGTGGGTTAGTACACCTTGATCAGTCAGGGACACTTCTCAAGTCACCCGATCATCACTTATCACCAAAATACTGCTGTAAACATAACGTAAACGGCCAGCTGGAAATAACGAAGAGACAAAATGGGACATAGAATGTTTGATCCGTTGTGAGGCCGATGTGAAGCCAGTTTGAGACCAACTGATGGTTGATATATAACCTCCATTCACGCTGTTAACACACCCATTGGCCATAAAATATGAACATATACATACAAGCGATGAATTATAAGAGCGATATGAACACCTGGTAGATAAAGGATAATAGTTTATTGCCATTTAAATAGATCATTAATATACAAACATGTGTACAAATATTTCATATGCTGTAAAATAGAACTTCAAGCATAATTATTACAATAATAAATTATACAAACGTATACGATCAAAATCCATCAAACGCCTTTTTAGAAGTAATGATATATTTTTTAAATATGTTAAATGTACGTGTGTTGTTCTATAAGAAACAGCACGTTATAAAATGGGGGGCGTGGTCTATAGATAAGGCGGACGCTTTGGGATCGAGATGTACCAGGTTCAACACCCGTCATAACCACTGGTTAATTTCTCTGAGCTAGAACAACCCACACGCTCCACTGTAAATTTGTATCTGTGAGGGCAGTGTCTATTACTGGGCGCTGCAGATCGATGTTGGTTGCCGCACACACACAAGAGAGAAGTAGTCTCTCCAGGGAGACACGAACGTAGGTTTCCATAGGTAGCCCAATGACCAGGGGAATTTACATGTCAAAGGGTGCTTGAGCGACTTAACAGTTGAAAAGAGCCAGTCCTAGACAATTTGAAACTTTTTTAACTTATAAACACTGTCATCATATTGTCGAGTGCGAGTACTGTTACACAGGAGCGTGTATGCAGAAACACGTGGAAATTGCACGTGTTGCACTATTCTCCACGTCGCTCTTCACGTGTCCATATATGGATGGCAGGACTGATGCCAATGTCACAACTGAACATTAACCTGTCTGAAACCTGTCATGTCCAGCAATCAACGTATATGGTAAGAAATAGGTTCCAAAAAATATTATTCAAGTATTAAAATGTTTTCTGCTAAGTGTGAGTATAGTTTGGATGATATAAAATATTAGATTCTTAAATATTCATTGAAGTAAATAGGATGCGCACCCGAAGCAAGCTATGCGCGTAAATATTGAAAGGTGCGTTCTATTTATAAATGCGTGGGTAGTATGGATAGGGCAATATAGTACAATATCTCTTCTGGCGATAAGTGTCCGATCGAGGAAGCGTTCAGACCTAATTAGTTCAAATAGTTCGGAAAAATGCTTCATTAATTATATAGTATTACTTCCTGGAATTAATTAGAAGCCACTCCCGCTCTATTGTATTTTTCCGTACAAGATGTATTGTTCTAGAAATTCCGGAAATGATAATTCCACGCGTTCCTGGTAGACCGGAAATGAGAACCAAATAAGCGTTATTTGTTCAGCCTGCCGAGCACCTGTGAGTACTAGACGCTAGAGTCGGCTGCCAAAGCATATACAATCAAAATATAGGCAATAAAACGTTCTCAACTTTGTAGATTATGACGAATATATATAATATCTCATAGAGGTTCCTGATGGGAAATTAGCTTTTTATGCTCGCCTTGGGCACATAAGATTTCCTGTCGGTTGAAATATGTTGTGAAAAAGTCTTGTTTTGAGATGTTCGGCTTGTGTTGTTCAATGTAACAATTTTCTAGAAGCGTTTCCAAGTAATTTTGAATTATTACTGTATATAACAAACTATGGACCCATAATGTGAACAACATTTCATATACAAGTAGACAGGTTTATTTTCCAAAATTACTTGTACGTAGGTCATAAGGCAAATATATTATATATAGTTTAAATTATATGTACCTAATATGACAACAAGTACATTGAATGTTATGATACATGTCAGCGTACAGTCAATAAGATCAAACCAGCAAATTTGATTCCAAAACATGTAAATAACGGTATTTGATTATGGAACACAGTCTATATAATTTAATAGAAATGTTCCCCTTACTCAATTGTGGACTGTACTTGCATTTGTTTCTTTTTCTTGATCCCCTATCCGTTTACTCCTTGTCTTGACCCACTATCCGTTTACCCTTTTTCTTGATCCCCTATCGGTTCGCTTGTTTTCTTTTTGTTGATGACCATGACAAGTCATTTATGCAAATGCAGGGTTATGCCATTTACATTGATTCTTATTTCCAGGACTTTTTGACACCTGATACATTAAGGTACTGGTAGCGGTTTCATTTACATACGTTGTGCATTGTGACTGATGGTTGTTGTCTGTGTTTTGTGTGTGTTCCCTGCTGTGACTTGGCAACCAGACACCATATACGTACAGTTGTGTAACATAAAAGTGAATACCGATACTGACTATATAGGAATGTCCTGCTATGGTATGAAGAAGTTAATCATCAGTTGGAAGAACCATAGCGTGAGATTAATCAGCTACGCTAACAACAAACATATCTCCACATTCACATTAACCGTCCGCACACACGCATACACACGCGAACAAAAATACGGGTATCTAAATGCCTATCATACCATCTTGTCCAAGCACGCACGTCTAGCACAGCTGTAGAACAATCATTTGGACCACATTTCCGGCTATATCATGGGATTGGTTCCTAGATTGAACAGTCTACGGTCTTCTGTGACGGCAACCATGCAAGATCGGCAATTTCCGTTTGTCTCCGGTTAATATACCGCAGTGCATAAAGGCCAAGGAGGTCCGAATTATTCCTATATTAAACAAGTTATGGTCTTCCATCCACCTGGTGATATTAAGTTTTCTGTTTCATGTGGAATCTTGAGCGTGTTAGTTAGTACCGGTCGATTTATTTTGTAATTAATTCTAAGAAAGTCGATTAGATCATCTGCTGACCCTAAATTGCTGAATAATGGCTGGGTAATGCGGCGTAAAACCTGATGAAATCAAGCATATTGCTTGTCATTATGTATAATGATATACCTAGTATCCGGTACCACACGGATAGGCTGCCAAATATGCCCGAAGAACTGTATTTATAAAACATCCACTCATCAGTAGGCTCCACGGAAGGTATATAGCAATCGATACATTCTAATTCACAAACACATGCGGCGACAATAACCCGCTCATAAATGCATCATTAAACAATTTTATAACCAATGGTATTCCAAGCAATGTGTGGCAAGAGTGGCATTCAATTTATTTCTACATTTTCTAAGTAACAATTTAGCTTAAGCACTGGCATGTTTGTGGATGTATAAATCTATCAAGCGAGGTTTGGGGAATAAAAACGTATTGCTTATAAAATAATATGTCCCATGGTGAAGATAAAACTTACGAAAATGTCCTACTCTATTGTCGGAGTAATAACGTCATTCCGTAAAAACGATCTTTGCGGAAAAATGTGTCAAGAATAATTATAGCAATCAAGTATTTCTAACTAACCTGGCACCGTGTCACGCCTGTCATACTGTTAGATATCTGGCAAACATAACGTTATATAACTTTATTCAAGCACATTGCATTGTGTTGTAGTTTTTACTTATTTTTATTTCATTCAAGTCAGTACTAATGCTCTTCAAGATACAATTGTTAGGAGCTTACCTGATTCGTTGAAATTCTTGAAGTCTGCAGAGTTAAGAAGAGGTGGTATCCGTTCATTATGTAAACAAAAGCAAGAGCTCTTGGAACTGAAGGCTACTTGTAATCAGTATAAAGCCACTGGATCCCAATGACTAGGAAATCAAACACCATTAGTTGACAATTCAAAAATGTATACACCATTGGTTCAAAATGTAGAAAAAAGCAAACACAAATGGTCCCCGATGTAGAGAACAGCAAACACCATTGGTTCCCAAAGTAGAGAACAGCAAACACCATTGGTTCCCAAAGTAGAGAAAAACAAACACCGTTGGTTCCCAATGTGGAGAAAAGCATACACCATTGGTTCCCGATGTAGAGAAAAGCAAACACCATTGGTTCCCAATGTAGAGAAAAGCATGCACCATTGGTTCCCGATGTAGAGGAAAGCATACACCATTGGTTCCCGATGTAGAGGAAAGCATATGTACCACTGGTTCCCAATGTAGAGAAAAACAAACACCACTGGTTCCCAATGTTGAGAAAAACAAACACCATTGGTACCCAATGTTGAGAAAAACCAACACCGTTGGTTCTCAGTGTAGAAAAAAAACACCATTGGTTCCCAAACCTGAGAAAAGCAAAAACCATTAGTTGACAATTCAAAAATACATACACCATTGGTTTCCAATGTTTAGGAAAGCAAATACCATTGGTTCCCGATGTAGAGAAAAGCAAACACCATTGGTTCCCAACGTAGAGAAAAGCAAACACCATTGGTTCCCGATGTAGAGAACAGCAAACACCATTGGTTCCTAATGTAGAGAAAAGCAAACACCATTGGTTCCAAATGTAGAGAAAGCATACAACATTGGTTCCCGATGTAGAGAACAGCAAACACCATTGGTTCCTAATGTAGAGAAAAGCAAACACCATTGGTTCCCGATGTAGAGAAAAGCAAACACCATTGGTTCCCGATGTAGAGAAAAGCAAACACCATTGGTTCCCGATGTAGAGAAAAGCAAACACCATTGGTTCCCAATGTAGAGAAAAGCAAACACCATTGGTTTCCAATGTAGAGAAAACAAACACCATTGGTTCCAAATGTAGAGAAAAGCAAACACCATTGGTTCCCAAACCTGAGAAAAGCAAACCTCATTAGTTGACAATTCGAATGCATACATCATTTCTTCCCAATGTAGAGAAAAGCATACACCATTGGTTCCCAACCTGAGAAAAGCAAACACCATTAGTTGACAATTCAAAAATGCATACACCATTGGTTCCCAATGTAGAGAAAAACATACACCATTGGTTCCTGGTGTAGAGAAAAGCATGCACCATTGGTTCCCGATGTAGAGAAAGCATACACCATTGGTTCCCGATGTAGAGAAAAGCAAACACCATTGGTTCCCGATGTAGAGAAAAGCAAACACCATTGGTTCCCGATGTAGAGAAAAGCAAACACCATTGGTTCCCAATGTAGAGAAAAGCAAACACCATTGGTTCCCAATGTAGAGAAAAGCATACACCATTGGTTCCCGATGTAGAGAAAAGCAAACACCATTGGTTCCCAATGTAGAGAAAAGCAAACACCATTGGTTCCCAATGTAGAGAAAAGCATACACCATTGGTTCCCGATGTAGAGAAAAGCAAACACCATTGGTTCCCGATGTAGAGAAAAGCAAACACCATTGGTTCCCAATGTAGAGAAAAGCAAACACCATTGGTTCCCGATGTAGAGAAAAGCAAACACCATTGGTTCCCGATGTAGAGAAAAGCAAACACCATTGGTTCCCGATGTAGAGAAAAGCAAACACCATTGGTTCCCAATGTAGAGAAAAGCAAACACCATTGGTTCCCGATGTAGAGAAAAGCAAACACCATTGGTTCCCGATGTAGAGAAAAGCAAACACCATTGGTTCCCGATGTAGAGAAAAGCAAACACCATTGGTTCCCGATGTAGAGAAAAGCAAACACCATTGGTTCCCAATGTAGAGAAAAGCATACACCATTGGTACCCAGTATAAAGAAAATCAAACACCATTGCTTTCAAATATACAAAATGTAGAGAAAATGGTGCAAAAAAACCTAGGAATTCGCCTACCAACATCATAATGAAACAAACAGTGTAGGGATGACTAGATATACTCAAACAGAAAGTTATATCTAGCTCATCATGGACACAAGTGAATGAAGTGAAAGGAAGAATTGGAAAATCCCTCCTGATTATACAGGGAGATTGAAGCAGTTTATTTCCATCAATGAAGTAATTTATTGGCATTGATTTTCTGTACGTGTTTCTATGATTACTTGTGTTTGTGCAGCATCCTTGCCGTGATCCATTCCTCTATCAGATAACTGATATTGTTTGATTAACTCAGAACATCATGATCTTATCCATTAAAGGAGGTTATGTTGCTGCTTGTTGTAAGATACACTATAAATGAGATATTTCACCATTCCTATCACGGAATACTGCTGTGTGATGTGTGGCCGTTCTAACATGTATTCGTGTATTAAAAGATAAAGTCAATCACAATTACAGAATAAAGTATCTACTTACCATCATTATCGTCGTCTTTGCTGGCTTTCATCAAGTTCAACATTTCTGTGTCATTTTTGGTTTTTGGTATTATTTAGCTAAAATTAGGTATTTGTGCCTTTACAGCTGAAACTAGTTCATTCAGCATTACTATAACTAAAACTCGGTATTTTAGGGACAGGGAATTTCAGCAAGCATTGAATGCCACACACTCCCTGACAGATTTGATATCATCTTTTTTGTATCAATTGCTTAATACATCGAAACAAAACTTGAAATCTTTCGCCGTTTTTTCAGGTCGGGCTCGTATACTCACGGTGGTTAGTTGACATAACAAACGTCATGTTATTATTATAAACCAATATATCGCTGGCTTAGAATGAGAAGGTCGTAAGTAAGCTTCATAAGAAGCGCCTTGTGATGCTGATATAAATACACATGTATGTATCAGTCACATAAGGTTGTAAGTAGTACTTTCGATCTTCTCCTTCTAAGCCCGCAATAGTGTCAATGCACTGTCCACACTACCACATATGGAGAACATGCGTTTAAACAGTTACATGTTAAACCGTACCGTCAGTCTAAAAACCACCAACGATAACAGGCCCACATCTCTGTCACAAGACATGGATGCCTGACGATTGTCTTTGTGAAAAATTGACTACATTTTGGCGCAACAGGCATACAATTCTCTTTTTTTCAAAAGCCACCCGTCACGTAGCCAATTCATTTTCGTGTGTCAAAGATGGGAAACCTCGAATTCCAGATTAATAGAAACATTGGAATTTTTATAATTACTCTCATTTTCAATTCAACACAACGATGGCTTAGAATGAGAAGACTTATACATATGTGAAGTCTACATCGTATGGCGCTTCTTATGAGCCTATTTTCATGAAAATCAGAACTTGTCATGTTGTCTTGTTTTCTCAAAATATCGATTTTGTACTTACGACCTTCTTATTCTAAGCCAGCGATATGTTGCCCCTTACTTCCTAATAGTTCGACACAGCTGAGGAGTTTACATCCCCTATCTTGAACAATGTAACAGTTTTTGATGAACTTTTTGTCCTTGATTTCCGTCGTCGTAACATTGATTTATGTGCAAATGTACACAGTTGAAGTTTTAAATTACAGTTGTATAATTACGTTTGTATTTTTTAATTTAGATTATATAATAATGAGTTCGGTCAATGAATACATTGATGATCGTAAGGTCTACTAGCTGGTGGTCTGTAGGATCAAACTGCTATATCATGACATGGTCGACGGGTTACCACTGTCGCTGATTATATACTTAGTACAGTGTATGCTTTGTTTGAATTATTGAATTTATTTTAGGTTTCAGTAGATTTAGTTCTTCCAGCAATAACATGTAGTTATAACTATATTATATATACAATGAGTGATGTATGTAATACACTCGTAAATTACTGGGTGCCGATGGAAGCCACAACATAACGGCTTTAAACATTCTAGCCACCCATTGATACGACTGGGTAAAGTTGAGCAGTGTGTGTCATTCTGGTTCCGAACAACAAAGCAGTGGCGCAGACGGTGATCGAACCCGGGATCTTTCGACCCCGAATCTCGCAAAGCCATCGTAATAGTCGTATGTATATTTTATGGTCCAAACTCCAAATGAACTCTTCACATGGTTCAAATTGATAATAATGAAATCCGACAGGGAAGGCAGCACTCAAAGGAAGCAGTCGAGTACACCAAACCTACTAAATAAGTGGTAACTTGATACAATTATGGCCTGACTCCCGGATTTATGTTATTACCCGTTTCGCCTTGTTTCGAGCAACTGCATTATTAATTTCAGGAATTTGTAGTGTGAACATCAAGTTGTTTGTTATTCCTGTCTGTATAAAAACTAACAGATGTGCTATGATCTCTTATATCGAAAACTTTTGGCGCAAAATTTCACCCGTATACTTAATATCATATAGAAAACTGGATTTATGGGAAAGTTAGTGAAAACATATGGAAAACATACAATAAGATATGTTAACGTTACGCCAAGAGGCACCGAGAACCGTTCCAATAAATAGGCGTACAACAATAACGCTCTTTGAACACATATTCAAAATAATATATTATAAGTATCACGGTCTTACACAATTAGTTTGTACCTGTTCACATAGACATGTGTGTTTTTGTTGAATTATTTTTTTCTTTCAGACTCAGCGAACGCTTAACGTGTTTGTGCTTTGTCTCGGACTGAATCATGCTTCTGGTATTATCAAGCTTTTTGTTAAACAGCAAACTTAAGATCAAATTAATGAGTCCAAAGACCACTTCACTAACAAGGCCAACTCCAAATCATGACCACAATTGTGTAATAAATGTTTCCCAGTTTCTCAATAGTACGACCCACTCAATCAAAGTACAAATGTACTAGTTTCCAATGATTCGATTTGAGGTTTCATTAATACCCTTTGTTTTTGTATCATTGCATCTTGGGTTTAGATGCCATAATATTTGAGTTATTAGTTCGTAACTTTATGAACAATTTTTTTTCTAGAACAGAAGGAATACTGTGACAGTTCTGTGATTAGTCTGTACACAACAAGATTTTGTGTGATACCACAACATATAAATCAAAATCACTGTATGACTTATTGGATTACTATAAACTTCAGCTTATATCAT
The DNA here is from genome assembly GCA_963678985.1 of Spisula subtruncata. Lineage (NCBI taxonomy): Eukaryota > Metazoa > Mollusca > Bivalvia > Venerida > Mactridae > Spisula > Spisula subtruncata. The sequence continues at coordinate 26,149,392 of OY787663.1, forward strand.
TTATTGCTTTTGAAATCACGTCATGTAAAATCTGATCACTGTACTACTTATTGTTGTACTATATAATTCAACGTGTATGCCTCATTGTAATTGACAGGAATCGACTCGTTTATACATAGTGGATACTCCACATACTTTCCTCAGTACTAATGATACTTCATATTATAGTTTACAAGTACCACGTGTGACTTGGATGTATGTAGGTATGCTGTGGGGCTGTAGTAACATAGTCACGTTCAGTACCAATACTAACCAAGAGGTTTACCAGTTACGAGGTTCAAAGACGTTAAATGACACGTAAACGTTATGTCTGCTGACTTTTATAACGAGATGACCCTCTGTAAACAAGTAAGGACATGAAAACACATGTTGCGATAGAACCGACGCCAAGCACCAGGCACTGGGTGGTCAACCAACGCATGCGTGATATGTTACATTATACATAGTGACGTCACTACGCTGGTGCCAAGTTCGATCATCATGCACTGTGATTTGAGAGCTTTTTTTCATGCTCAATTTTTTGTGCTTAAAATTCAAATCGTAAAATGTCTCGAAATTTACTGAATCGTTTACGTGCTCATGGATGGTCTTAAGGAAATCTGAGTACATGTAATAGTTTTGATACTATTAAAGCGAACAGTGGTAGAGGATCTTATAGAAGATTGGTTTCTAGATTTTAGTACTGTCAAAAAAGTTTCCTCCTTCACATCATCATAATTATTATTTAAGTGTTGCACTTTCATTACGTTAATCAATAAGTTGAGCATGTATTATGTTGTATTTGATGACATTGGATGTAGTCAGCCACATAACTATGGGCACGATCAGGCCACGATCTCCCAAAGCATCTCAAGTAGAAATCTCAACTAAATTTTTTTAGATTTTTCTAAAATCAAATGCAGAATTATAGATAAATCTTTAGTCCCCGCTTTCGAAATGAAACTGTTATAATCCCGGAATGGAATTTCTATATAGTGATCTCAATTTCAAGTTAAGCCTTGCATTGAAATTAACATAAAGATGCATGTCAATATTGGAGATGAGATTTTGCTCAGATTGAGTTGCTTCGGGAGATCGGGACCAGGACAGTTCTGGTGGATTCAATGTCGGCAGTATATAACACAACACAGATTATTTATTTATACAATGAAGACATACTTCATATACGAAGTGAAATCCCACTTTGTGACAAGCTGGTTGAAGACGCAGCTGTATAGAGTTAATTAATGTATGGATACGGATGTAAATTATCTCTGGCCGCGAGATAATCGTTACTCAAGTTAAACGCTGACCTGTTGAGTGCACGTTTCAGTGATAATGTTTTGGGCCTTTCTTACAAAACGTGACAACATAAAAGTACTGTACAGTACAATACAAACAAATAAATTCAGTCCAGTCTGTATTAAGAATCTACTCGATAAATTCACTAAGTATGATCGCTGTAACGAGGTGGTTGTTTAAAGCAGGAAATCCCTTCGGTGAAACAAAACCTTTGTGTCTCATCATATCGCTGGCTTAGAATGAGAAAGTCGTAAGTGCGACTTACGACCTTATAAGACTAATGCATATTATAAATCTAGATCATGACGCGCTTCTAATGAGCCTATTTTCATGAAAATTAGAAATTGTCATGTTGAACAAAATTATGTTTGAAAAGCTTGTTTTACCATGAGTAAAGAGCAATTATTAGACAGCTTTTCTTGTTTTCTCAAAATATTGATTTTGTAGTTACGACCTTCTCATTCTAAGCCAGCGATATATGTACGTAAAATCCTACATGACTAACAATATGAAGGTTTACGCAATACGTCCATGTATTCTTTTAAACTTTCTTGAAAAAAACAAATATTCACTTTTCAAAGCTGATGACTAATCAGTAATCACACTCTGTGCTCCATTTAGAACAATTGTCAATCAATTAAATATCAATTAGTATTTTTCTATTGTTAATTAAGTAGCATGGTTGACTCATGTATCCAGCGAATCAGCCCTCACAACGGACTATTGTTCTAAATTGAAGACAATTCGTTAAGATGTACGAGTGTGCTAGATCTGTAATTAATTAAATAAATATACATGTAGCTTGTTGTACGCGTACGTTTTTGGAGGAAATATAATACTGTGTGTATGTATACTTACACAGTTCACAACGTATAAACCAAAGTACTGTATGACTATAAATTTCAACCTGTATGCTTTATTGCTATTGAAAGCACATGTAAAATATGATCACTGTACTCATTATTGTCGTACTTTATAATTCAACGTGTACTCATTATTGCAATTACCGGAAATCGGTTTGTTTATTCACAGTGCGTATTTTATACCGGTATAATGGACAACTATATTTGTTTTAAATACCGAGCGTTCTGCTGAAATATGGCAGGCATATGGGTGCCTCCACCAGGATTTGAACCCGGGTCGCAGGATTAGGCGGTAAGCATGCTAAACACTCAGCTACGAAAGTGGGAAGAATCGACCCTCTCCAACATATGGTGGGGACAATAAATGGGCTATGTGACGTAGCTAAAAACAAGAGGGCCATGATGGCCCAATATCGCTCACCTAATTATACATGAAACCCTGCACAGCTTTCACCCAAAGGAATAATTTTAACATATTGGTAGAAAACCACAAGATGATGCTACATACCAATTATCAAAACTCTAGACAGTGTAGTTTTAGGCAAGAAGATTTTAATATGTTTTCCCTATATAAGTCTATGTAAAACGGTGACCCCCGGGTGGGGCCAATTTTGACTCCAGGGGCATAATTTGTAAAATCTTGGTAGAGGACCACTGGATGATGCTACATACCAAACACCAAAGCTCTATGCAGTGTAGTTTTAGACAAGAATATTTTATATGATTTCCCTATATAAGTCTATGTAAAACGGTGACCCCCGGGCGGGGCCAATTTTGACCCCAGGGGCATTATTTGCGCAATCTTGGTAGGGGACCACTAGATTATGCTTCATACCAAATATCAAAACTCTAGGCATTGTAGTTTTTGACAAGAATATTTTTATATGTTTTCCCTATATAAGTATATGTAAAACAGTGACCCCCGGGGCTGGGCCAATTTTGACCCCAGGGGCATAATTTGCACAATCTTGGTAGGTGACCACTAGATGATGCTACATTCCAAATATCAAAGCTATAGGCATTGAAGTTTTTGACAAGAAGACGCACGACGCACGACGCACGACGCACGACGCACGACGCACGACGCACGACGCACGACGACGACGGACGACGACGACGGACGACGGACATCTCGGTATGACAAAACCTCACCATGACCACTTTGTGTTCAGGTGAGCTAAAAATGGACAGAAAGTCCTTAGCACAAACTATACGTCTCAACCATCGTACTACCGTAATGCCCATATACAAACAACAACTTGGGTCTCCTTGAAAGTTGGTCGTCGACATCAGACCACACATATTGAACCTGGTGTCCCAAATTATGTTCATAATTTGAAGTGGCTGGTGCAGTCTTTCAGGTTGCAATGATATCAAGGTTTTACTGTATATAAATGTTGCTATTGTTCAGTGTTCGACCGTCTTGTGGTGAGAGAGGTGATGGACGTATTTACTAGAAGCCGGATATTTTATTTTCATCATGTTACGATAATAAGACAGAGTTAGTTCACTGTGCCAACATATCCATATTCTAGGCTGATATTTATATTTTATTTGGAAACGGTCGCCAATGTTCAGTATACAACCATTAAGAGAACATGTTTCAACTACTAGTATTGTAAAGGAACCGATATAGCAAGAAATTTACTTTACAAAGATATGGATCAGGCGCCTTGTTTCATGAACTGACAGAATTATACTAACGTTATATACTGTGTACATATTGTACAACACTGAATCAATAATTCTTCATATCCTACTTTGGTACTCTCCTCTCCGTCGAAAAATAACATTCTGATACAGACTGAATCAAGTCCGCACTTTGAATGCTTGAAAGGTCTTCTTAAAACCTAGGTCCCACTGACCATTTGCGTATCGACGATGTACTCCCGATTAAATAAATGAGCACCGGAAGGCGTCGTATTAAAGGTCCTCATGGTCCAGGGTAAGTTTCGAGGAAGTCATTAAAAAAAATGTGAAATCCTTGTTGCCGATGTCTGTCAAAGCTCATTTTTTTCCATCGGGAGAACATCAGCGAAGCATAAAATGCTCAGTGAGACATGGGCTTTAGCAATCGGCGAAAATAATTGTACGTATTTAGAGTTGTGCGTCGTGTGAGGAAACCAAGCTAGCCTACTTCATAAAGGAGGAAAGTGTTGTGCTGTTGGCGAGTAGTACCCGACCATCCGTTTGCCAAAGTGGAACAATATCTGGCAGAGCGTAGAGCTGCTGGTATGTTCCTGGTACTCTACCACTGCAAAGAATATACGATTAAGTCTCATAAAGGATTATTCTATTAACTGGTCATATATGTGAATGTTATATTACTTTCTTACAAATACTAGTCTAGTATGCTTAAATAACGATGTCTCCTTTCTAGTCGTCAGCGTATTATCAGACCCATTGGCACGGTAAGCGTCAATAATGACTCAAATACTGATCGTTAGAAAAGTTTTATCAGGACACGCAAATAACAAATATGAACAAAAATCAATCCATAAAACCGTCTTAATTCCCTTACAGCCAGATATAGCACACAATATTCGTCTAAAAATGTAGTTTACCACCGGGGCCTACTTTAAAAAAAATCAAATATTCTCCACATTTTGCTGATACTCTATGGGTAAAATTTCACGCTGTAGAACTATGTGGATTGATAACGGGAAGATAGATTTGACAGGCTTTAACCCCAGCTAGATTTTAGCACATTTCTTGGTGTACTCTAGCATATTATCTAACCGCGTTTTAGGAGATATCTCTGTATTTACACCTGTATTGATATAACCAATGTAATCACAACTGTCAGAATTTGGTCGAATTAACTACCTAGATGTTCACATCATCTTTATGTTCAAAGCTTTACCTAGTGTTTGAACTGACTCGTATAGTGACACGTAATCAATGAGGACTTATTTTTCAAGTCATGCATTGTCAGTTTGCTAGCCAAAACTCACTCGATGAGTGTTTTTACTAAACAATAGAGGTAATGTTAAGGATGTAGACTACCATTGCGCGACGTTATCGACCAAAAATCGATTTTTATAGAATTTAATGAAAATCATCATAGATATTATTTAATATGTTGTTTGTATTTTGTCGTCCCCCCCCCCAAATATCGCTTCGTTTCCTAACAACGCGACGTTAATCACATAGCGACTAACACTTTAATTAAGCACCCACTGGGGGACTATTGTTACAACCAAGCAGTCACTTTATATTTGATGTACATGGTGTTTAATAATATATGTCCTTTATTTGAAGTTTCATTTATTTTGATTCAGATACCTAAGTATGCATAATGTATAAAAAGAAATGAAAATATAACAGCAAAATGAAATACGGATATTCAATATGAAACACCATGTACATGTATGTATATAACGTCCACTTGCTTAAAGCACCCACATTATTATAAAGTATCCCACAACTCCGGTGTCCGTTATGTGGAACAAATTATTATACAATATTCACATGATTCACATCAAGACAGACCGTCCTAAGGAAATGCTTTTTCAAATTACGCAGGCAAATTGCCTACAAATTAAATATATATAAATATACATAACAGCTGCAACTTGGAATGATATTAAGCAATAAAATATATATTAAAATACCTTGTCTCTCTACACTTAGATTCGTTCTTTATCTTCACTAATTAACAACAGATTAAATCTGCATTCGGATCACCTCGGCCTTATGCATTGCAATAGACGAGCGAGAATGGCCGAGTTTTCACGAGAATCTCCAGAGTCACAATTCAATATCATAAACACAATTTTAGACTGTAATGAAAAAACCCTGTAAAACAATTAGATTCGTTTGAGATAAGTTTTTGTGAACTTTATGGATGAACTCGTGAAATAAACTCTTCAACGCAACGAAGACTTGCGAAGACTTGCTTGTAGTCCCCTATACTGAAACCTATGTAAATCCTGTTTAGGAAGTATAACAAAATCGACCAATTTGCTACCGAATATGCAATTCAACGTGAAATCATGCTTTGTTGCAATAATCGGAAGTTGACTCATTTATAATCAGGAATTTCTTGACAAAGTTGATACTATATGTAACCACCATGACCGCCTTAGTTGGTATTCATATGCATATCGCTAAACAGGCAGCTTGACTTTCGGTTTTCAGTTGGTAAAACAAAGCAGTGTATAACAGTACTTTAAACATTTGCACTTACTTTCGTACTTACTTATGGTATACACATACTTATTCGGTTTTATGCCTTTTCTCCAACGTCTTCGACACTTTCTTGACCCTGGTAGAGTTCGGACTTATCATAGACCAATACTCACGCGTCACTCAAAGATTTGTTGCATGTATGTGCAATAATAAATTAATGACGACTATTTTATATGATAGTTAGCAAATAAGCCGGTAAGTTTGTATAACATAATACGTCCTTGCTTAGTGAAGAAGCTATGTTATCTACGCCTCTATATATCAGTCGTACTTCATTCTGTTCGTACCGACATCTTCGTCCCAACGTTCGTTCAACATTTGAAATAACTGATCGCTAAGAATAAGATTTACATCCAAAATGTATTAAAAATTAAATATAATGACAAAGCTAGGATAGTACTTTTTATATTTTATAATGATTTATATTTAGGTTAGATTACTTTTATTTGATTATGTAAATTAAAAAGTTCAACAAACGTATAATAAGGACGGTATTCGGTCTAATGTTCCGGTTTGGGTACTGTTTGGACAGGTACAGTTCCTACTTGACATGGGCTGCTAACATGTTCATCACATATTATACGCCTTAAGTACAGGCTGATAACCAAGACCAGGCCTCAACCTCTCTAAACAACTCAATCTGAGATAAATCTAACCTCAAAATTGACATGTGTCATTGAGATAATTTCCTTGGGAGGCTTAAAAATGGCATCACAAAACGAAAGCATTATTTTAAGCTTAATTCTGTAAAATTAAGAAAGCTTGAACTTCAAATTTATCTCAAATTCAGATTCTGATTTGAGCAAAATCTCACTTTGAAATGAGATTTCTACTTGAGATGTTTCGGGAGATTGGAGCCAGGCACCAGACCATCTTCAACTTGCATACTCGTTAATATCCCCCTGGACCATCGAATGTGTCTTAAATTCCTTGGGAACTTTTTGAAAAATTGCACTGGAAAAAAACAAACATAATAAGGAATAACGTTTGTATGCTAAGGTTACAGAAATCTTATTGATTAATTTCAGATCACTTTGCCATAAAAAAAAGAAAGAAAAAGAAATATAATAGAGTGTAGTTTAAGAACGACCAAACTGACGATGCAGTTCTCAGAGATAGAGGCCATATGCCCTTTTTAAAAATAATATATAGGTTTTATTAAAATGGTGGTATAATTTTATCTTGACTTTGTATACAACGTTTATGTACGGTCGTAAATAAAGAGTGGGGACAAGTTTAATACCATTATGAATATAACATTCTTCTCATAATGTCCATTAGTTAAAGCTATAATAGATGTCGGCATTGATAGGCGAATCGTTTCAACAAAAAATGGACACGTGTAAAGAATACAGTCAAACTTGTCTGAAACCAACACACACCATATTAATTCAAACGTGGTATAAAGCTTATGCAGGCTTTTGTTCTTTTATCAGTAGATTTTGCACATAATACGAGTATTTGGCATCATTGTGGTCATTACTTACTTTAAATAATAAGAGAAGTGATTCGTGAGTTGGTTTGTAGCTGGTCCTTTCAATATGTGTTACACTTTAATAAACAAACAAACTGATGGAATTCTATTTATTTGTCATTTTTAAGACAGGTGCTAGCTGAACTTGGGTTTGCTTACACAGGTTTTGCAATATAACTACATATTATACAAAATGTATAAAACAACCGTACGTGCTAGTTCTACGTATGTGATCTCGCTAAATACTAATTATTGTCCTGACAAATCGTATCAGATATGCGTTTTGCTAATTGTTGTTGAATAAATGTATGTGTTATAAAGCGTCATATAAGCCCAATGGGCTGGGTGCTTTACTTGTTTGTAAATATTACTATGGTTGTAGTGACTGTTTTGTAGAATGCACATGCACATGACACTCAACGCTTTACTAACGTACTTTACACTTATTTATTAACTGTATATGCATCGTGACTATAGTGTACAATTAATGTAATCTTTAAAGCCGAATCATTTATATGTTTTCATGCATGGAGGAAAAAAGTCCATTCCCTCGATAAAAAAACGTCTAGTATCATTAAAACGTAAATAAATCTTTTAAATAGCTGTGAAATAGTGTGTGTTTTATGAGGGAATTGGGCGAGATATCAGCATACAGGCTATCATACACACTGACATGTTTGTTCTGAGGAGAAAAACTCATACACGATAGGTTAACCTACACCGTTCTCCCAACATAAATAATCCGCACACATCTGCGTGATACTTCTCACTCCCAACGTATAGGTTTCAAGCCCTCCAGATGGTAGTAATAAAATTGTTTCAAAATTCTGAAATGAGCCTATTATATTTGCCATTATATTATATTCATTGCAATTTGACGCCTTCTGACCCAGATTCACACCTGCTTGGTGTAACATAGTGATGTATGGTACAACCGCAGTATCTCTTTATATACGTATATGTCCCTGTCTAATAAACCATTTTCACTTGGTTTGCTACGATTATATACCATCTAATATTCAACCAATATGACATACAGTCTTCATCCTTCATACATTGCTTCGCTTCACTCTCTTATACACGTACGTGCGGTTTGTTTAGATACGTGAACCTCAGCCTTTGGTTTGTAACTTGTAAGACATGAATAATTTAAAAAAAAGTTAATTGGAAATTTCAATATTCATTCATTCCTTTGAACATGCAACAGAACTATCAACGTACAGTCATATATTAATAAATGTAGAGATACGGATCTCTGCATGTGTATTAGATCAAATTGATTAACCACAATTATTTCCAACAACATTATACATATTTCAAGGTTGTCACCATGCACTGACATCAAACGTTTTTGAACAGGGTGCTTAACCCTGTTGTGTGTTAGCGTTAAAAATACACTAGACATGATTACGAGCTAAAAATAGCTCCACTTGCGCATTCCGCGGGATGACTTCGGACTTTATCGCCTAATCTTTAGCCGAGACAGTGTTTATAATGTTGCATGATAACTTAGCACTTTATTGCATGAAGCTTGGTAAATATATCGAGACAGCGACTGTATTATGTTACGTAAGATAGGTTACCATCCGGTCAACGTTTAAATACTGTGAGTAGTATAGACAGTAGAGGTAATAATGTATTAACTAGATGCTGGAACATACATATGGCGTTGGGGAGGCATATGCCCTCATATGCTTTGTGACTGGAAAAATATTTTTCTGACGACAGAAACAATCCCTGTTCTTCCAGTGCCATCGGCGCTTTGGTTATTATTTTATCATCGTCATGGCAGAAGAAGAGAAGTGGAAGAAAAAGAAGTGGAAGAAGAAGAAGAAGAAGAAGAAGAAGAAGAAGAAGAAGAAGAAGACTTTATTCAATGTTAGTATAGCAATAACATAGTTTGCAATGTGCCAATATGACCCCTGAGTTAGAATAATGTCCTTGGTTAGAATATTGTACATGATGCGATTAAATTACGGTCCCTGACATGCATAGTGTCATTGGTGTGAATTATGTGGTGGTTGTATTAGCTTGGAGCAATCCCCTACCACTGATGTGGTCCACGTTAGACGTGAACACAGGAAGTAGGTGGTATAAAATCAATACATCGGTTTCAAAGTTTAAAACTTAATTAATCAATATTTAATTAAACATGAATTAGGTAAACATGTATAGACACCATCGATGTCGGTATAGCCGTGGTTTGGTTAGGAGGGGTTTCTATACATCGCTTCTTCGCTGGTTGTCACAAGAAATAGACGGATTAAACATTACAAAATAAAATGAAATAATGTAAAACGAACACATACATTAATACATACTCATGTATACTACAGTATCACATAGTGATTATTAATGAAGCTCGGGAAATAGATATGTCATTGTAAGAGATATACCACTCATCCAAAACATCGTGCTCTGTAATTGTATATACAGTAAATAACAACGTGAAACTACTTCAATCAAACGATTATAACAAGAGGAATATTATATAACACAATATAAATATATTGTCTTTTAAACGCATCCGTAGTGACGCAGAATATAGTGTAATTATCTTATTTATTGTTCTTATCCTAGGCACTGGGGCTAGGCTAGTGTTTCAACCGTTTATTTTTTCATTTCAGAAATAAAGTAACAACGCAATTGACAATTATGTTTTTTGTATATATAACTTTGCTTCAAAACAGAAGACTTGGGTTACGCAGAAGACATATAGCCCTTCACACCAGCAGACCAGTACTTGAGACAAGATCCGGTATAAAAACGTACATCCAACTGACATAAAAGATAAACGATTCAAAACAAAAGCCAAAAGATGTTTGTACACAAAAAAGTAACACATCGGGAAAAATGCGATTTAAACCTCCTGACAACAATGATGCACAACCAAGTTTGGAACCAAGTTTTCATATTTTATGATGTTTCTTTGAAACCCGATCAATGGTTCGGGAGAACTAGCGTAGATAAACTTTGTGACATTCATCTATCCATTCAGACAGACATACATCCAGCAAAAGGCAATGTCTCTTCCTAGTATAGACAAACTGGTACTGCAAGGCGATAAAGCACGAAGTCATCCCCGTGAATGACCATTTTTATGTATTTTTATCATCAAGGAAGGTCCTGTTTGATTTTGGAATTACTCTAACGTTGACCAGAGGTCTAACACGCCCTGTTCAAAAAGGAAATGCTTACAAAAATTGCATACAGTGCCTGTGTGTAACAGTAAACAAGACAGGCGGAACGAACAAAGATATCAGAGGACGTTTAAACCATTGCAAGACCTGCATATTATTATCGTAGTGAACTGAAGTCTATATCGAACGAAGGGAAAACAAATACGAAACTTTTCCATTCCAATGTTACGTCAGTTCGTCTTTATGGACGCGAAACACGGAGAGATGAACAATAGAAATACCAGGATAATTCCTCCTCTAGTATCTGAAACACTCTAAATATGTACTGACTAGATATCATCACTATTTAACGAACCAAGAAAGGGAACAGCATTGACTAATGTCAGCGAATGTCGAAATGGATCGGACAGATGCACAGAATAGACATCATCCAGAAACGCAATACTTGCTTTAAAGAAATAGACTAAATACGTCTGAGAGAAGAAGAAAACGAACCAGGCGTAAGGGACATGGAGACATGATCTTGAAAGAGAATGGAAAAAACTAGGTGGACCAATAACACGTTGATAACATATACCCTAGCAAAGGTACACAGGACAAAGGGCATTGAGGGAACACCTTCATATCCCCTTTCTCCACAATGACGCACATGATGGTCTTCATAAATATGGCAATGTTGGTAACAGTCAGTTTGTTTGGCGATATTGGAGAGGAAGGTGTAAGGTACAGGGCTGGGAGCACTCACACAGATATTCCAATGTTGGTAACTAACATTCATATTGCGAATAACAACATTATTTCAGCTGACATAAGACATGGTTACGTAGTCTGTTCGTCATGTGTCTGTGTACGTTGTTTATGTTACCATCCTATGCGGATTCCTCGCGCATCTCTGTAAGAATTAAAACAATAGATATGTCGAGAGGATTGTGCACGAGACAGATTTATTGTTGTCACTTATCGTTACATTTCTATGTCACCTAAAATGCCATAAAGCGGTATACACGATATTTATGAGAATCCTGCGCAACAAATTTTCACCAAGCACTTAATTCTGTAATTTATCAAACTGAATAATCAACAGTGTTTATGAGAGAAAACTTACTCGTTGACATTTTCCAGCCAGCAATTTTGTAGCTAAGTTTAGCATCAAATTTGTTAAGTTTTCGTCGAAAGTGTTTGTCAGCCTTCTATACTACACTGGAAGATTACGTAGTCAACAAATTCAACAAATTAATTGTGACTTTTATGGCCAAAACGTAACAAATTGTTCACACGGAATTTTTGTTTCTGAATGAATACATCTGGTGTAAGGTTTCAAGATGGTTGACATGTTTAAATGAAAGAATAATGAAACATTTATATGCGCTTCAGGTATTAATTCATGTGCTATTTAACATATATTCACAGTATTATAACGTTACTGAGACTGCGAGATTACAAGCGATTGCTTATTGTAATAACTCTGTGCACATTAGATATACGTGACCGCCTGACTAGGAAGGGGTTGCATATAGATATACGTAACCGCCTGGCTAGGAAGGGGTGCATATTATGATAGTCTGTCGAGTCTCTGCCCTTCTTATTATGTTCTTCACTAATGGCTCAGTCGTCAATAGCTACATCACTGCAAGCAGATGCTAGTAGACAAATCAATTCCAGGAAAACGGGTACAGTCAACGAAACAATGCCGGTGGATGCGAAAGATGCACGCCTTGAAAAATATTTATAAAGTTTCCGCACATCAAACCCTATTATATACTAATATGGATCGCATGGACCATGTGATATGACACCCTGTATCAGATCGCAAACCATTACACTGATATGACACATTCGAACTAAATCATACATGGTTTAATCCTAAAAAGTTAACAAGGCAGAATGCGGGTATAATGTACCATGGATATACGTCAAATGTGCGTAGCTATACCCAAATCTCAAGATGACATTGTAATGGGGTGTCATAATTTTCTTGGAACATATAGGACAAACTTGCGAATTCTTGTACATAGTGTTCATGGTGTAACGATTTATTATGTCAAGTTGACTGTGTTAAGGCCACGTCTGTGATATAACAGAACTGTTTGTGCTGTATACTGAATGCTGTGGTTATTTAATACCGACCTCATCTAACAATGAACCGACTGTTAGATGAAGGACTACACATTGTTTTAGAAGTGTGCTCATGCATATACCAAGTCTGTATTGTAAATTTATACAGCACGCCACATCTAAGGCTCAATACGAACACCTGTGTTTCATCTGTTAATAGTTTATCAGTCCCTAATCACTGAAGTTAATTAGCCAAAGATAGGATATAAAGTCTGTCGGAATAGCACAACCATACCATAGATTGTATATCTTGTTTTAACATAGCTTGCTTTTAATATCACGTCGGTACAAACACATGTGATGCAATCTGAATTTATTGTTGGTTTTAAAATACCCCTCACGATTAAAAAGGATGTCTTATATTAAAATGCCACCATTTTAGATACATGCAAAACATTTTACAGGTTTACTTTTACAGATCTTTAAAGTATTAATTTCCAAACGAACGTTGGATCCGACCGACTCGGCTTCGAAAGTATTTTACGAAATGTGTCGAGATGTTACGAGCATTCGTCACACACTTAGCATCAACAGTGCACGATGCAATTACAATCGTGAAAGCTCGGCCATTTCCGTCTGTCTCCGGTAAGTGTAGTGTATTGCATAAAGACCGAGGTGATCAGAATGGATGCAATCGTACTTGCCCGGTGGTTTTCGACAATGGCTATATAACCAATGTCGCACAAGAACAATACCTAGACCTTAAACCCAGCCGACAAACCGAACTCGTTGTCCGGCAGACGACAGTCAGAGGTTGTACCAAACTGTGCTAGCTGGGCGGACAGACAATGTCTGTACAGCATTAATTTACTGCAAATTTGTAACAAAACAAAGAGCTGAAATTTTACCCCCCCTCTCAAAACATAAACGTTGCATATCTATGAGTGCAAACAGCGAACTGAATGTGCTTCATGATCGCTCAATCAAATATTGTACGTAATCAGTTACCCCGGCTTCCAACATGAAATACTTATTTTCTGGGATTAAATTTCACTCTTTTATGACTTTTCTATTTTTTGGCGAAGGGTTTAATTTTATGGCAAATGTAGCTTGGAACCTTTTTATTGTAGTTTAATGTTCAGCATTTATCTCAATAATGCATGGAGCTTTAATTAAAACTGGTAGCTAGCTGTGGCACATGCGAGATAGGGAAGGATATTGTGTATGATACACTGAAATATAATGTATTTATTTCTTGCGTAGCCCCCAGGACATTAGATGGAAATGTTCATGAAATTGGCTGTGTAAAAGTGTTATAGTTTTGATGAAATTATGAGATAAAGCTTGTTCAAGATATAATATGAAATGAGAGGAAAGTAACGTATATAGGCCTACATTATACGAACTGAGTTTCTCGAATCCAAGTACATACGTCCGATACATGAATACCACTTTTAACTTGCATTGTGTAGTGCACCCTTAACGTTTCGTATGACAAAGCCTATGGATCTATTTTTTGGGGTCCATTCTTCTTTTATGGGTCGGTCGGTCAGAGGAACTATCCCAGACCAATTGCATTTGAACTCGTAAATTTATGCGTTTGTTTCAACGTTTGTATTCAGGGCTTTCACTAGGCTCCAATAGTGAAGAGTCAAAATGACTCCTGACTTTCAATTTTCAAGAGTCATCAAATCATTGCAAGAAAATTTGTATTATAAGTATAGTAAATTTGACTCATGGGCTTAAATTTATGAGAGTAAAAACAGGCACTTTTTTTCAAAATCAAGAGTCAAAATGCAGTTTCAAGAGTCAATTGAAAGCCCTGGTATTGAATCAGAAACATGACATAAAGGATGGGGTTCGTGGACAAAATTTTGACATTTTTTGTGCAAACATCTAACATTTTGGTAGCGGTAATTGATTATAAAAGTGACATTAGAATCATCGCATTGCAACATCATATACCACATATAAATGTTGAGTGTTTCTAAAATGATTATCCGGTAAACAACCAAAGACAAATGAGTACTCTGGAAGTATCTATCAGTGAATATGAACTTTCTCTTTACAAGGAACTTGCACCTTCTCAACATGTGCAGTGCATACATGTACATATGTTACACATTGTCAATATCACTGGAAAAATGCGCAAATAATCTTTAGGAATCGAGCATGGATCTACCAGAGGAAATTGTATATTATACTCATGTTGGATAGATAGATAGACAGACAGGGATACATTTGTATGCCATGGGTGGCTTCCTTATATGCATAATTTCCAAATGCTGCATTCGGGACAATATAGTCGAATATTTACACAACGAAAACACACTGACCAAGATATCGAACGACAGGGGTAACCTAACAGTTATAAGGTAGAAGTATTGACAAAAATATATACAAACAAAACCTAAGCGAGCGTATAATATTTAACAAACATTATATGGGTGTATGAATATGAAGATGAGCTATAATTAAACTTAACGAAAAAGAAAACGCAGCAACAAGATAAAAACACATATATTGAAACTCGGACAGGGAAGGAAGTACCCAACTTAAATATCCGAGCACAGAAAACGCAAAGATAGCATATACCACGCTTACACAGCACATTGCAGAACACACAGCTGAATCAGAAAATGAACGTCACTTATAATTTAAAATTCTAATTTACAGAAGTGCCAGCCGCCAAAAAGGTAAAAAACACAGTTTCGGTTAAATTCACGACCGAGGATATTGAAAAGACTAATGACAATCGAGCAGAGAAGGCATCACTCAACTGGATCAATAGAGCACGAGGTTATAAATCCCGGATCTAAAGTCTGGGAACAGGACTTACCACTGTATGAGGATGGAAAGGCACGAACACACAGAAAGAACAATCTTGGATATACGTTCAAGCCACAAGGTCAACCACAGAACTGATTCTCGGATGGAATCATATACCCTTTCATCACTCCTTGATTCAAATATTCATGTGGGAGATAGTCAACATACTCAGTTAGCGCAGTTTGTAGAGTAGAAGTATTGTAACATTCACCGAGACACATGGCCAACAAACCCCGTCAATGGAAAAGCATGCTCACACGTCAAGGGTGGTTTACACCTTATACAGTGTGTAGAATCTCGTGATCAAATGAATGCCGTTTTACACTCATAACTATTGAGGTTTCGTCTGCTAACGGTTATTTTTTCTTGATTATTACGATCGTGCATTTAATATGGTTATATTATATAGCCTAAAGTACATTCCGTATATGTAAGAATACCCGACAAGTACCGCATTCGCTCTATCTTCAGACGTTTTTAATTGATGCACGACCAAATGCAGTTTCCAACCGAGTGTAATAATTCGGTCGAGCAGACGAAATCGCCATAGTTTTGAGTGTAAAACGGCATTCATTTAATCACGTGATTCTACACACTGTTAAATACTCTACAAATTTTCTTATTTGCATATTAGACAACTCATCGCAGGCATGTGAATCAATTAAACCGTAACCGTCACATTACTTTATCCTCCGAGAAGTTCTCCCGGAACTTTGTCTGGGCAATCACACGGGTAAAACAACTCCGGTCCGGCAGTTGACACTTTATCCCACCGCTGCCACCAAATGTAACGTTCATCAAGACGCATGGCCAACATATCCCGTCAATGGAAGAGCATACTTTTCCATTGATGGGGTTTGTTCACCAAGAATCGATGCACGTTAAAGTATAGGTTTGATTACCGAATTGGAATTTGTAATGATATCTTGTGAAAAGTGCGTGAAGAAATGTGGTCTTAAGCTTGCAGAATAGCAAATATAGCAATTTCTCGTACTAAATTAATTAATAATTCATTTCAAGAAAACCGGCCAACTGGTTAGGTTATGCTGTATAATAATAAAACATTAGTCACACGCGGCATATAATGCCTTCAGAGATAGGAAGATAGTTTACATTAAAATGACGCGTGTATATTTATAATGAGTATATTATAACGTACAGTTATATTGGGTATTTACCTTGTTTGATAGTAATGTAAATGCACTCAATGTCACCAGCAAGCTCAAACACCCAGTACAGTAATAAAATATTCAAATCACGCATCATGGTATAATAAACTATGAATAAAATTTGCTTTACTGGTTTTCATAATATTGAGATGAGAATGTTTTATTATTATGATGGACCTTTATTCACTTCGGTTAAATATGGCAATCAGATATGTTACCTCAAGGCTCGCCAGGATTTTATGAGTTTCATTTTTTTTGCAAATTTAAAAAGTTTGCACAATACGCTGCATAGTTGTCCTATCAGTTAGTCATACCCATACGTTTAATATAACGGGTAGCAAACCGGTAGATTTGTCGCCCGTGAAACTCCACTTCGGCTGATTGTCATGCACAGATGCGAGGTTTGCATCGTTACATAGTTACATTGTTAGTTTATTCGACTTTAAAGCCGTTCATCAACAACAGTATGACCACACACATCATTAAAATCTGTACGACAAGGCGCATCTTATGAACATATTGTCATGAAAATCGAGAAAGGTCATGTTGACCGAACTGAAGTAGAAAGGGATTACTCTCCCCTATGGAAAAAGTAGTTTTCACTCGTTTTTCAAAATGTCATTTTGGCACTTACGACCTTATTCTATGCAGTTGTATATACGATAAAGGTCGTATCACTGAAACTATTCGATTTTCAAAAAGAGGCCAATCGTGTACCTGAACGTTCAAACCAGTGTATATAACTATCATTTGATTTCCCTTTTGGTTTTCTTATTTCGTACTTATAATTGAGGTTTTACTGTATTTCAATATCTCCATCACTAGCTGTGATAATATTTTAATGCGCCCACTGGCAGTTATCTGATTGATTATATATATAGGATGTACATACACAATACATAGGGCAATCAGTTTACCATCCTTATAGATATAAAAATCTACGATTGCATTTCCCCCCTTTCTCCACAATATCTGATCCAGCATTGATTGGAGTCAATTCTCAGATGAAATCTTGTTACAGTTCAATAAAGTGCTGGTGGTCTGTAGTATTCGTCCTTGATTCACATCGTCTCTAACCATTCATATTGTCTTATCGCATTCAGATACTATCTTATTAGTCCGGTAATGGAAAGAAGGGAGCGACCAAGCCCAGTACGAGCACGATACCGCAGATACTGCCAATGTAACCTCATGGTACCATCATACGCAATTATCAAAAGTATTTTATAGAGTTCGATTACAAGTAATACAGGTACTACGTAGCTTCGTGAATCAAGGGTTTTCTTAAATCTTCGTTATAGCTCACATGTAACAGTATCGTTGAAAACGAAAAAAAAACGAAAAACATTTTTTTTTTCGTTTTCAACGATACAATTTCCTGTGTTATAGCTCACCTAAAGTTTCAATATTATATATGCTGTCCTCAGGCCTTCTTAAAGTACGACTTAAGGGGTCCTCAGTAGCTGAATTATAGCCCCTGTTTCGTATAACGTTACAGAATATTATTTCGTTTGGACATGCATCTTCCGGACGTCTCACGAGTGAGAATTATACATGGACAATAGTCCGCATCACTAAGATTCGGTCCTTGATAACATGCGTTTGTTTCGAGAACTTGTCTCCACATGTGTCGTCTTGGGGCGAGAGTTTATTAGGGTACATGCATATAATAATTATATACACTGTGGTGATGTGTGAAACAGTGGAACAAATGTAGGAATTTGGATCAGAGATACATGTGTAGCAGAACATTCTCACTTTATCCCATTCTACACGAACAAAGACATGTACTATGAGTAATTCTGAATGCAGATATTGCTGTCTTCAGCTTTATATCTAGTATCCGATTTAGCAGCAACAAAAACACATAACAACACAAATACAGCCATGATATTTTGGTACATTTGAAACAGGCTAGATAACTAGCGTCAATCATGATAAGTCGGGGCTACTTGCCAAAATGTTACATCTGCTTCACCGTTCAGATCGACCCAAACTTTGTTATCTTCTACCGCAAGATCGTCTATTCATTGACCCGAAATTAAAACTATCTGATATAGCGAACAATTGCGACACACGCTTTGTTTAAAATCTAACATCAGAACACATGTTTTGCAAACTGTTCCAAATACAAATAATACAAATCATTATCTCACTGTATTCAAAAAGACTTAAAAGGATCCGTGTACTAAAGTTTGAACCATAGAGAAGTTAGTTCATTCAGTAACTTAAGCAATAGGCTTTATAAACTGTAGCAATTTATACAATTTGTGTTCAATACTGTATTAAACGTTTTTAGAATGTATCACGCGCTTAGATTCTTTACGAAACACACAGGTTACTATAATACGAACGCTTCACAATCGCCTCATTGTAAAATTGTAAATAATACGAGTTTGAATATAGTATGTGCACCCAATAAATAGCATGTTTTGTGGAGTCAAGTTTGCACGGGGATAAAGGTGTGCATATCATCATGTAACTTAACACTAATGACATATAAATTTGGCTACACAATGTTACCGCAACGACAAAGTACAAGCCTATTAATGATATAGTAATTTTGCATTTCATTAATGCTTATATCACTAATAATGCAAGGAGCCCCAATCTCTAGATGCATCGGAAAAAATAATCCAAGCTAGAAACAGCTAGGAATTTGGTGGTTGAAAAGAGTGTGCTCAAATCTCAATTTGACAGGTTTCTTTCAAAAAGTTTCAGCAAACAATCTCATCCAAGTTCCTGAGTTCAGTCTAAGATAAGTTGACCTTTAGAAATTGTAATGTTTTGTGGCAGTCATAATTTCTTCTGGGATCTGCCACACGCCAAATTGCTTCAGGAGAACGGGGCAATGAAGTACTTTCGAACACAAAGAGCTTTGAACACCAGGTGAACATAACACGTCCCTGTGATAAGACATGTGCAGTACACGGCTATCAGAGGTAAATTCATTTTAAATATTCACTTCAATAGCATAAGAATTCATCAAGAAAACGCGTATTTATAAATATTAGTTTCCCCGCAGTTAATTTGGCGCAATCACTCACCAACGCAGATATGTAGAACCCATATTAAAAATACACCAAAAAATTATATTTGAATTCGTGACAGTCGACAAGATTGACAAGGTGCTAAAATTCACTAACAAAAATTTTGATAGGGCGAGACAGCTGCGCCTCATAGGGGTAAACATGTTTTATCTCACTGAAACACTTTGACCTTCAATAAATCATCGCAACACAAACAAATCTACAGATAACATAGGCCCACACTACAACGACTAGGGTCAAAGAACTATCTGATGAATTAAAGCTAAGAATGTCATTCGACACAACAACCACGTTATTTTTCAAACAATCCAATCAAATAATTGATGGAATATGACAAAATGAAGTAACAGAATGACGTCACGTGTGATCCCTGCAGTGACCTCATTGAGCATGCTCAAACACATCTACGACTTCCGGAATTAAAAAAAACGTATGAAGTTAAGTGATCGCGTTCTCAAAAAGACAATTGCGTAAATAAATACGCATAATAAATCCGCGTGAAGAAATGGTATCATCATGTGTACAAAAACCACGGTACGGACGCACCGTACATTCCATGTGGATATGACGTCACATTGTCACGTGTTCATCAACAACGTCACAGCGGAAGCACATTGTAAACCTTTAGAAGTTTGGGGGATATGTCAGAAGTTACATGAAAGTAGCTCACTGCATGAAAATCTTCGTCAACAATGAGCTTGGGTCAGGGCTACCAAAACGGGTATATTCAGCACGATATGCTGGTACAAAAAACCACCTCGGCCACACTGAGGATGCAACAAGCGGCTTTATGTAGCTGCCAATCTAAGAATGGACTGTGCACAACCAGACAGAAGACATACATGTATAATGTATGTACTAGTATATAGATACTAGTACATCACGGAGCAAGATCCGTGGAAGCCACACATTGCTATGCAGACAGTTCTAAAGGCTTGACAAAAGTTCGTTACCATGACAACCTGACAAACATGGAGAGGTGATGAGAAGAACTACATCAGTCCAACCATGATTTACATCACATTAGCATGTTCCACAACAGTCAAAAAGCCACATTTAAAGTCTAGAAATTCAACCTTCAGCCATTGCGCATCACTACTTCACACGCGAAACTATGGGTACCCACCAAACAGCCGTGTGGACAGATTCTAGCAAAAGTGCAGAGCGGCACTCCACTCAAGAAGGTTCCAAATCAATGCATTAATAAATTATTACAAGCAATACATTAATCTGATAAAGTTACATGACCAGGACACTCTTTAAAAAAATCTGATTTGACATTCTTTTAAATAGCTGGTTGGATCCCTTCATGGGAACAAACTGTTCGGACATTTCTTGATAGAAAATAGGTTGGATCCTGCTGAATTATGTGCCACTGTGTACATGTGTTTAGACGAGGATTTAGAGGTTAATGTATAACAGATCAAGAACAATATGTTTCAGTATGTATAAATCAACGAGCTTACATCAATTAATCATTCATATATTCTATCAAGTTCATTTTTTAAATCAATCATCAATTGTCATCCCTCGTGTTTGATGTTCGTGTATTGACATCATTTACAACTACGTGTATAACAATCAGGTAGGTAGATAAGCAATGTTATAAGACGTTTAGGTTACGACAGGTGACATATTTATCCAAACACTAATGAATAAACACCTGTGTGGATGTATATATAGAAAAACATAATGTCTTAACTGAGACTCAAGTAGATCTACTAATAATCGACAAGACAGCATACAATACGAGCGTACAGCTGTATAGAAGACTTCAATAACAAAAAAGATACGCAGAAATCGCACAGAGAAGTCGGCACAGCAAACAGTAACAACACAACATAACGAAAATGCGCGGAGCAATGCTCACACACAACCAAAAGAGATGATAAAAAGCCCAAGTCCCTGTCGCAAAAATGTAGGATGACCCAAGCTCATAAAGAAATAACAAAAAAGCCCTGATCCCAAATGACCTAATGACTTATTATATTAGCCATTAGTTAATCGTTCCATAGACTTGATCTTCATATTGAGGTTGAATAGTATCATAACTTTAAAATTCACTTAAAACCTGTAAAAGTAAGAAAACATGCACTTGGACATATTGTGCTTTAACACTTAGCTTAAAGTTTACGTATTTATCACATAGGTTACGATAGTGTTGGTTAGGGACCCTCAAGCCATTATTAAATCAACAGTCTGTCATATGCGTAAGACTTCAATATTGTACACAATTAAAAGTATAATTATTTTTTGTATGTGATCCAAAGTACAAAATGAACACGACATTTATATATTTATTTATATTGACACCTATCCATCATTCATTGGTTTATTTCAATTTTATTTAAAGTTAAAAAAGATATACATATAAAACGTCCTAACATTTAGTCATTTTTATTTTATTTGCAAAAAGTGGTCATAAAATATGTCAGGGTTGTGTTTTAACAAACCACTAATCAGTCCTTACCTTGACACCTCATGCTCCCCACCCACCTACTAGTATATTACATACATATACAATCACCCCTTAGGCTCAATGACCTAATTCAAGTTCAATAAAAAATGGACAGAAAACATAAATATTGCTAACTGACACCGTCAGATGGGATATTATTGCTCTATAGGATTGCCTTACACTAGTTTAAACAGACCAATGGCTTAATCAAGCAGACATAAATTTGAAATTCAAATTCAAATATAGCCGAGCAAACAGAATCGGAGATTTATAAGACACTCCACTCACGGAGTAAACAAAGATCATATTTAAATGATCAATAAAATTCAAGCCCAAGTTACTTTATTAAAGCTCTACATTACAAAATGTCAGTAGCATTAAAACATATATTATTCACGGTCCTACATGCGAGAATTATAAGCCAAGTCAGCAAGAAATGACGAATACTGTAAAATCGTTCATGGATATCGTGGTTCACCTCAACCACGAAATTAAATCCCAACGAACATTAATTTTGATCCTTGTTTTATTCACTGAAATGCAAAATCCACGAATTCAAGTCCCAACGAAATTATCTTTTTTACCAAAACCACGAAATTTCGTCCCAATGAAATTAAATGATTTTACAGTATTGTAGCTGGAATAATTATGCAGTAATAGAAACAATTGGAATCAAATCAAAGCAGGCTTGTAACAAGTCCATTATAATAAGCTATATTACAAAAACGCACACAAAACCTTCTGTATTAACCATTTCTGAATATTTAAAGAACATGCAACAATTATGTTGTACTGACATCATGGACATGTTGTAATTGAATAATGCTGTAACAATCTTTGATTTTACTATATAAATATATATCGTCAGTTTTTGGAATGAAAATTTTGCCTTATTGCATTTCATTTGAGCAAAGTAAAAGATGGTCGTTCTGAGTTATACTAGCAGATCACACAATCATGATCGTGTTTCTTTTGATACCCATGCCTTCTTCGTTTCCGCAAGCAACAAGGTTGTACCGATCAATATGGTAGGCCTATATAGGAAGATATAACCTTGAACCGAGGGACGAAACTTACCACACTAAATAGTTAGGTAAGACGGAACAAAAACAAGCAGGAATATTTGCTTGAGACCACCCTGAACATTACCTACAGTAAACAGCTGATCCAATCACCAATATGTTATGTTGCAGTATGCACCACACTACAATGCAGCCATTGTATTCCAGCAACTTGTAAAATGTTTACTTCCTGATAATAATACATTAAAACAACAGTTGTAGACACAATGCACACTTTAGGAGCTGTATTGCAGGCACCGATCGTTGGGTGAGATTATCCTGGAGAAGTGGGGTACCAGTGAGAACGGCACGAGAGAAGGAAAGGGCACAGCTAAGATTATGAAATGCAGGGTCAGGGGTGGAGAACAGCCATAACAATGAGAAAGAGCTGTCAGGTGATTGGTAGTGGAACAAACAGAGTTTTTACCAGACCTATCTTGGCAGTTACTAGGCCTAATGTAAGGGAATCAGTAGGCAATTTGGGAAGCAGCCATACCATTGGGGGACATCTGGGCCATTTGTGGGTTAGCAGCTAAACCTATAGTGAGGAACAGCGAGACACATGGTCAGATCTATGATAGGAACAGCTATACATTCGGTGGGAGCAGCTAGACATTTTGTGGGAAACAGCCAAATAGACGGGACTAATTCGAATGGCCCCACATTACAACTACATCGGTCGAATGCAAAAACACGTGATGATATTTTTCTTTAAAATTTCTTGCAATATTTATATCCTGCAGAATTAACGCTTTTGATGATTCGCTATGTCCCTCTACGAGTATAACCCCCGATGTGTTGAATGAATTATTCTGATTCTTTTTGTTGGCCAGGAATATCTTCAGCAATTTATTGACTTAGATTGTTTACTATATAGTTATTCCACTAAAATGAAGAACGTTGTATTAACTAAGACAGTTTACTAGGACATGAAACACACTTTTATTAACTTACACTGTTTACTACGACATGAAACACACTTTTATTAACTTAGACTGTTTACTACGACATGAAACACACTTTTATTAACTTAGACTGTTTACTACGACATGAAACACACTTTTATTAACTTAGCCTGATTACTAGGACTTGAAACACATTTTATTTACTGTTTACTAAGACTTGAAACACATTTTATTTACTGTTTACTAGGACTTGAAACACATTTTATTTACTGTTTACTAGGACTTGAAACACATTTTATTTACTGTTTACTAGGACTTGAAACACATTTTATTTACTGTTTACTAGGACTTGAAACACATTTTATTTACTGTTTATTAGGACTTGAAACACGTTTTATTAACTGTTTACTAGGACTTGAAACACATTTTATTAACATAGCCTGTTAAGTAGGATTCGAAACACATTTTATTTACTTAGCCTGTTTACTAGGATTCGAAACACATTTTATTTACTTAGCCTGTTTACTAGGACTTGAAACACATTTATTGACTTAGCCTGTTAAGCAGGACTCGAAACATATTTTATTTACTTAGCCTGTTTACCAGCAATAAGAAAGAAGTTCATATCAATAGTAATTGCTTGGCCAGGTGTGCGATTAACAGGCAAACTAGATAAACCTGCCAGATAGTATAAGCTGTATGTGATAGAGCCTGAATATACCACATATCATTCATATCCAAAATGTTCAACTCAGCCAACACTATACTTACATACACTGTGTATGAATATATGTATAAATCTTGTGCTCTATGATATAAAAATGTCTGCAGGAATAATAATGTCCCATGTTGTATATATTTAATATAAGTATATGTATGTTCGTGTTTGACATGTACAGCACAACCTCTCAAAAGTGACCATGCATAGTTCAAGCTCACCAGAGCGGCCATATGCCGTACTAGACTCTAATGCAGTACAACCTCTCCAGAGCGGCCATATGTAGTACTAGCCTTTAATGCAGTACAACCTCTCCAGAGCGGCCATATGTAGTACAAGCCTTTAATGCAGTACAACCTCTCCAGAGCGGCCATATGCAGTACTAGACTCTAATACAGTACAACCTCTCCAGAGCGGCCATATGCAGTACTAGACTCTAATACAGTACAACCTCTCCAGAGCAGCCATGCACAGCACTAGTTCTCCAGAGTGGCCAGGCACAGTACAACCTCTCCAGAGTGGCCAGGCACAGTACAACCTCTCCAGAGTGGACATGTACAGTACAACCTCTCAAGAGTGGCCATGTACAGTAAAACCTCTCCAAAGTGACTATGTACAGCACAAGCTCCCCAGAACGGCCATGCGTAGTACAACCTCTCAAGATCGGCCATGTACATTACAACCTCTACAGAGTGACCCTCTTTTCACATAGTAACAACCTCTATTCAACACCATCTTCAAATTTTCCCTTGAGCAGATATTTGCTATAAATTCAACCTCAAAACAATGACCTGGTTAAGTTGAGTGCTGCCTTCCCTGTCCGATTTCCTCATATCTTTTTGCTTTTATATAAATTGTTCTATTTCAGGTTATTGGTAAAATCAATCAACAAAGTTTATAAGGACATCGGTGTGAGCACATTTAACATTAACATCAGGTATAAACATTCTTATTTACAAAAATGACCAAAAAAATAACATGAAGTGTTTTTTTCTATTTACTAGAAATTTAAGATGTTTTATTGTTGATGCGAATATGGAAGAAAATATACACGACTCAAAATCGATTTCGTCTCATTTCTATACCTAACAATGAATAACAATTCATAGGAAGACGGAAAAAAGTAAACAATGTTTCAACAGATATTGGGATCGATCAGTCAGATCACGGCGGGTAGGAAATGTTTCAAAGAAGCACTCAATGAATGAAATATATGTCCTCAAAACTTCTACAAGTTCAATATATGTCAATTTTAATATGAAGTATTTTAAGCTTATCTGAAAAGTGAAAGTTTAGCGGCACTTTATCATTCTATAAGGCTTCTTATTGAGTTCATAGATTTAATTAACCTATATAAAGCAATGAAGAACTTAATAACATGGTTTAATACATACACATCTGGATTAAACATGTCAGTATATTCATTAAGTCAAAGTATATCTCCCCTACAGAGGAGCCATATTTCACTTGAATCTAGCAAGAATATTAATTTGTGAGAAAGATTTGACAAATTAAGTAAAACCTCTCTTTGTCAATCTCAAATACTCTCTTGATATTATTAAACTCTAATGACAGTGGCCAAACATGTGTCTCTTGGTGGCCAAACGTGTCTCTTGGTGGTCGAACATTTGTCTTTTGGTGGTCAAACATGTGTCTCTTGGTGACCAAATATGTGTCTCTTGGTGGTCAAACATGTGTCTCTTGGTGGTCAAACATGTGTCTCTTGGTGACCAAATATTTGTCTCTTGGTGGTCAAACATGTGTCTCTTGGTGGCCAAACATTTGTCTCTTAGTGGTCAAACATGTGTCTCTTGGTGGTCAAACATGTGTCTCTTGGTGGCCAAACATTTGTCTCTTGGTGGTCAAACATGTGTCTCTTGGTGGTCAAACATGTGACTCTTAATGGTGTGTGACAGTGGTCAAACATTTGTCTCTTGGTGGTCAAACATGTGTCTTTTGGTGGTGTTGGAAAGCGATCAAAAATGTGTTTCTTGGTGGCCAAACATGTGTCTCTTGGTGGTCAAACATGTGTCTCTTGGTGGTCAGACATGAGTCTCTTGGTGGCTAAACATGTGTCTCTTGGTGGTCAAACATGAGTCTCTTGGTGGTCAAACATGTGTCTCTTGGTGGTCAGACATGAGTCTTTTGGTGGCTAAACATGTGTCTCTTGGTGGTCAAACATGAGTCTCTTGGTGGTCAAACATGTCTGTCTTGGTGGTCAAACATGAGTCGCTTGGTGGTCAAACATGTGTCTCTTGATGGTCAAACATGTGTCTCTTGGTGATCAAACATTGGTCTCTTGGTGGTCAAACATGTGTCTCTTGGTGATCAAACATTGGTCTCTTGGTGGTAAAACACGTGTCTCTTGGTGGCAAAACACGCTTCTCTTGGTGGTCAAACATGTGTCTCTTAATGGTGTGTGACAATGGTCAAACGTGTGTTTCTTGGTGGTCAAACATGTGTGTCTTGATGATCAAACATGTGTCTCTTGGTGATCAAACATGTGTCTCTTGGTGGTCAAACATGTGGCTCTTGGTGATCAAACATGTGTCTCTTGGTGGCCAAACATTTGTCTCTTGGTGGTCAAACATGTGTCTCTTGGTGGCAAAACACGTGTCTCTTGATGGTCAAACATGTATCTCTTAATGGTGTGTGACAGTGGTCAAGCGTGTGTCTCTCGGTGGTCAAACATGTGTCTCTTGGTGATCAAACATGTGTCTCTTGGTGATCAAACATGTGTCTCTTGGTGATCAAACATGTGTCTCCTGGTGATCAAACATGTGTCTTTTGGTGATCAAACATGTGTCTCTTGGTGGTCAAACATGTGTCTCTTGGTGGCAAAACACGCGTCTCTTGGTGGTCAAACATGTGTCTCTTAATGTGGTGTGACAGTGATCAAACGTGAGTCCCTTGGTGGCCAAACATGTGTCTCTTGGTGGTCAAACATGTGTCTCTTGGTGATCAAACGTGTGTCTCTTGGTGGTCAAACATGTGTCTCTTGGTGGCAAAACACGTGTCTCTTGGTGGTCAAACATGTGTCTCTTAATGGTGTGTGACAGTGGTCAAACGTGTGTCTCTTGGTGGCCAAACATGTGTCTCTTGGTGGTCAAACATGTGTCTCATGGTATTATTTGATAGCGATCAAACATGTGTATCTTAGTGGTCAAACATGTGTCTCTTGGTGATCAAACATGTGTCTCTTGGTGGTCAAACATGTGTCTCTTGGTGGTCAAACATGTGTCTCTTAGTGGTCAAACATGTGTCTCTTGGTGGTCAAACATGAGTCTCTTGGTGGTCAAACATGTGTCTCTTGGTGGCCAAACATGTGTCTCTTGGTGGTCAAACATGTGTCTCTTGGTGGTATTTGATAGCGATCAAACATGTGTATCTTAGTGGTCAAACATGTGTCTCTTGGTGATCAAACATGTGTCTCTTGATGATCAAACATGTGTCTCTTGGTGGTCAAACATGTGTCTCTTGGTGGTCAAACATGTGTCTCTTAGTGATCAAACATGTGTCTCTTGGTGGTCAAACATGAGTCTCTTGGTGGTCAAACATGTGTCTCTTGGTGGTCAAACATGTGACTTTTAATGGTGTGTGACAGTGGTCAAACATGTGTCTCTTGGTGGTCAAACATGTGTCTTTTGGTGGTGTTGGAAAGCGATCAAAAATGTGTTTCTTGGTGGCCAAACATGTGTCTCTTGGTGGTCAAACATGTGTCTCTTGGTGGTCAGACATGAGTCTCTTGGTGGCTAAACATGTGTCTCTTGGTGGTCAAACATGAGTCTCTTGGTGGTCAAACATGTGTCTCTTGGTGGTCAGACATGAGTCTCTTGGTGGCTAAACATGTGTCTCTTGGTGGTCAAACATGAGTCTCTTGGTGGTCAAACATGTCTGTCTTGGTGGTCAAACATGAGTCTCTTGGCGGCCAAACAAGTGTCTCCTGGTGGTCAAACATGTGTCTTTTGGTGGTGTGTGACTGTGGTCAAACATGAGTCTCTTGGTGGTCAAACATGTGTCTTTTGGTGGTGTTGGAAAGCGATCAAAAATGTGTTTCTTGGTGGCCAAACATGTGTCTCTTGGTGGTCAAACATGTGTCTCTTGGTGGTCAGACATGAGTCTCTTGGTGGCTAAACATGTGTCTCTTGGTGGTCAAACATGAGTCTCTTGGTGGTCAAACATGTGTCTCTTGGTGGTCAAACATGTCTGTCTTGGTGGTCAAACATGAGTCTCTTGGTGGCCAAACAAGTGTCTCTTGGTGGTCAACCATGTGTCTTTTGGTGGTCAGACATGAGTCTCTTGGTGGCTAAACATGTGTCTCTTGGTGGTCAAACATGAGTCTCTTGGTGGTCAAACATGTGTCTCTTGGTGGTCAGACATGAGTCTCTTGGTGGCTAAACATGTGTCTCTTGGTGGTCAAACATGAGTCTTTTGGTGGTCAAACACGTGTCTCTTGGTGGCAAAACACGCTTCTCTTGGTGGTCAAACATGTGTCTCTTAATGGTGTGTGACAATGGTCAAACGTGTGTTTCTTGGTGGTCAAACATGAGTCTCTTGGTGGTCAAACATGTGTCTCTTGGTGGTCAAACATGTGTCTCTTGGTGGTCAGACATGAGTCTCTTGGTGGCTAAACATGTGTCTCTTGGTGGTCAAACATGAGTCTCTTGGTGGTCAAACATGTGTCTCTTGGTGGTCAAACATGTCTGTCTTGGTGGTCAAACATGAGTCTCTTGGTGGCCAAACAAGTGTCTCTTGGTGGTCAAACATGTGTCTTTTGGTGGTCAGACATGAGTCTCTTGGTGGCTAAACATGTGTCTCTTGGTGGTCAAACATGAGTCTCTTGGTGGTCAAACATGTGTCTCTTGGTGGTCAGACATGAGTCTCTTGGTGGCTAAACATGTGTCTCTTGGTGGTCAAACATGAGTCTTTTGGTGGTCAAACACGTGTCTCTTGGTGGCAAAACACGCTTCTCTTGGTGGTCAAACATGTGTCTCTTAATGGTGTGTGACAATGGTCAAACGTGTGTTTCTTGGTGGTCAAACATGAGCTGTTGGTGGTCAAACACGTGTCTCTTGGTGGCAAAACACGCTTCTCTTGGTGGTCAAACATGTGTCTCTTAATGGTGTGTGACAATGGTCAAACGTGTGTTTCTTGGTGGTCAAACATGAGTCTCTTGGTGGTCAAACATGTCTGTCTTGGTGGTCAAACATGAGTCTCTTGGCGGCCAAACAAGTGTCTCCTGGTGGTCAAACATGTGTTTCTTGGTGGCCAAACATGTGTCTCTTGGTGGTCAAACATGTGTCTCTTGGTGGTCAGACATGAGTCTCTTGGTGGCTAAACATGTGTCTCTTGGTGGTCAAACATGTGTCTCTTGGTGGTCAAACATGTGTCTCTTGGTGGTCAGACATGAGTCTCTTGGTGGCTAAACATGTGTCTCTTGGTGGTCAAACATGAGTCTCTTGGTGGTCAAACATGTGTCTCTTGGTGGTCAAACATGTCTGTCTTGGTGGTCAAACATGAGTCTCTTGGCGGCCAAACAAGTGTCTCCTGGTGGTCAAACATGTGTCTTTTGGTGGTGTGTGACTGTGGTCAAACATGAGTCTCTTGGTGGTCAAACATGTGTCTTTTGGTGGTGTTGGAAAGCGATCAAAAATGTGTTTCTTGGTGGCCAAACATGTGTCTCTTGGTGGTCAGACATGAGTCTCTTGGTGGCTAAACATGTGTCTCTTGGTGGTCAAACATGAGTCTCTTGGTGGTCAAACATGTGTCTCTTGGTGGTCAAACATGTCTGTCTTGGTGGTCAAACATGAGTCTCTTGGTGGCCAAACAAGTGTCTCTTGGTGGTCAAACATGTGTCTTTTGGTGGTGTGTGACAGTGGTCAAGCATGTGTCTCTTGAAGGTGTAAGTTAATTTTTAAATTTTAAACTCTTTAAATTTAGTGTTTCCCACCCAACTAGAGATGAACTGGTTGGAAACACATAGTGTCACGTTTATTAGTGCTATACACTCGACATGTTTAAGAACAAAGGAGTCTAGTGATGGTTTAAAGTAGATGACTATTGAATGCAGTTATTCTTATTTTAAATATGACCAGTTGGAAGTTAGTATTTGTTGTTTACAAGTTGGTTGCTAATAATTCAGGTGACTGTTATATCACCAGTTTAACTGTACAAGTCAGTCAGGGGTGGTATTCAATATTGATCTTACTTGACTTATGGATAAGGACAAACAATCAGAAGACACCAAACTAAACTCTTGTTCTGTAACTGGGGATATGATTGGCTATCCTTATTCTCCAATTGAATAAGATCAAAATGGAATATCACCCCAAGATCTGCTTCTAGTAAACCGGACCATGATTCTACTCCTGTATGTTCCTGGTCTGTATATAATTACAATTAGAGGATTTTTTTTGCTATCAAGTGTGAAGAAAAGTTGCTAACTTTCATGTTATATACCATTTATATGATGACATAGTATGATACATGACATTATAAATGATGTGATCTATTACTATAAACTACATATATTCATACACAACTTAAAAACACGGCCTCAAATATATAGCTAAATCATCATTGAATCATGAATGTACATTGTTTAATGCTAGCTAGATTACACCTCTGATTTTCATCAAATTAAATTGTGAATTTTGAGAGATAATGTTGCAAAACACAAACAACAAGTACAAAATCAATGAAGAAAGATTGTCAATAGTGATGAAGAAACTCAAGCGCTAGGTTGCAAAATTATGTCTAGCAAAATTTTTATTTTGGAAAGACAGATATTCTAATGGAACCAATATGAGTGTCTGGTACCTGTTTGTTTTGTAAAGGATTTTTATGCGTTTTTTGAGCGAAATATTTTTATGCACACTATATTTTTTGTTTTGGGGTCCAACTAATTCTTAGTTTTGTTGAACTAGATTTTTCAGTGTCTGTTGGACATGTTTACAGTGTTTATCACTGCCAGTGTGAAATGATTGTGTAATGCATTGTCAGGAAGTCAGAATAATCTACCAAAATTACTAACTTCATTTTCGAAAGATAAGAAAAAAAACAATAGTGCAAATCTGAGGTGGTTGTTTTAATGAGGCGGACTTTATTTCAAGGTTGTGATCAGACAAGTTTTGATGTAACCTTTAGAGAGGTCAAACTGGTCATAGTGGTTCCCTGAAGTAATGTTTCAGTCAGAGGTCCCCCCCATACCTGCTTGTATACATAAATGGCTTTTTCTTTGCCGGTAATTAATTTTGTTGAATTTCAAAACAAGTGAAATTGAATATGATTTCACTAACGACATATATCACAAAGAATTACATTTTCTGAACTAATTCAGATTTTAAAGCATTACGGTTTAATCCGTAATGACATAATGAAATACATTAAGTAAGAGCTTAACAAAGAGAGTTCACACCCATACAGAGGGGATTAAAATAATGTATTGAACCAGGTTACAGCTATGCTTTTATATCTTTAGAAATTGTAAGAAACTGGTAACAATGAAAGGTTTTAGAACTAATACATTTTTGTTACAGTTCTTATTTTCTTAGTCATATCATGTTAAAATAGGTCAGCCGGGATTTACGTTCGATGAAAAGGTTCATTCAATATATACACCTGCTCAGCTAAACTGTGTAACACAATAGCTTAGTTTATACCTTTCTGCTTAACTTAAGACGGGTTCAGCCCAAGATTTTTTTACATACTTTATTTCTTCTCTCAACTGTACTAAATTTATGGCCCCATAAAGTTAACAAAGCATGAATAGCTTTGAATCATGACATAAAGTCAGGCAAATGTGCTATGGTGAATAAACAATTGAATTTTGTTGAAGTTCGTATTACAGCAATTAATGGTCTGCATCAGGTGAATAATGGGTTTTAAGTTGAGGTTTTTTTTTGCAATCAATGTATGAGTACTCCAAGCTGTCTTAATGTTCCTATCTAAACAGCATCTACAGTTTATACTGCCCACTTATACAAATGTACATAGTACTAACTTTATAACTCCCAGAAGTTTGTGGCCCCAACAGGGACCCCTATTATATGTAAACAGATTAAAATCAGCCAATGTTTCTTAGATTAAGGGCCCAATTTGCTGTAATATCACTAATTAATTTATAATTAATCTATACTGTAATTAAAGACAAACAAAACCACTGGTATATGGTCAAACCAGTGTTAAGCAGGAAACAAGAGAGATACACCAAAATGTGTCCCTTTGGTGCAACAAGATTGTACAGTATCTAATTATATACAAGTACTTAGTGAGATACAACCTTCTTACCCCAAAGGGACACATTTTAATGTGGCTGTATATAGCAGGTGGCTGTACATCTAATTCTTTTGTATTTAGTATTAAACAAAATATAATGTCTGGTGTAAAAATATTGGATGCAAAATATAACAATTAAAGATTTTTTTTAAAAAGTAGTCTCATAGTTCCATAATTCATGTTTGAAATGATGTGGTGAGTAAGACAGAACTGGTGGTTGCTTAATTCAGAGGACAACTAACACAGGGTTGACTGTGTGCAACAGAACTTAATTAGTCTATTATAAAATTTGAATTCAAAATGTAACATAATCACATTGCTGATTTATGCTAGACTCAATCATTATATCTGAAGACTTGACAAATATGTGTGAATTTCTATTGTAACATTTTCAATCAAAGAAAAAGTGAAGGTTAAATGAGGCACTAAATGGAACTGTTTGTATAGGAAGTAATCAAGTTGAGCGACATCAGTCAACATACAGTGTATGTAACACTTTATGTATTACCTCAAAAGTCACAAAATGAACCGTAAATTAATAAATAAAGTATTTTAATCATTAAAACTTTTCACTTTACTGAACTTGTTCACGAACTATTCAAATTTGAAAATACTCAAGGATTGTATTGAGTAGGTCTCCAACTATGATCAAATTGGCTTTGAACTAATGGTTGTCCTAATTATTCATGTTATGCAGTCATATCGATGGCTTAGAATGAGATGGTCGTAAGTGCCAATTACGACCTTTTAAAATTCATACATATTTAGAATAAGCATCACAAGGCACTTCTTATGGGCCCATTTCCATAAAAATCTGAACTTGTCATGTTGACCAAAATGAAGTTGTTAAAGTTTGTTTTACCATAAGTAAAGAGTCAAGACAGACAGTTTTTCCGTGTTTTCTCAAAGTATCAATTTGGTAGTTATGACCTTCTTGTTCTAAGCCATCGATATACAGCCACCTTGTATCTCAATTGTTGATTTTCAACTCAGTATTGAGGGCCAATGTTGTGGTAAATATACAGTCTCTTGAACGGACATTATATGTCTGAAAATAAAACTTGTACTTTGATATTTTTTATGTTTAAGTGGCTAAATATTGCCTGAATCTTGGCAATACATTTGTCAGTATTTATTTTAGCATTCATGCTAACTTTAGTGATATGTATAAACACTGGTATTTTTGGAATACAAGCCTACACAGCTGTTACATATAAGCATATGCAAAGACAAAATTTGATAGCATAAGATAAACAGTAGTTCTAAAGAAAGCAGATCAAGTTTTATCAAAGGTTTTGAACTTCGTTTTTCAAACCTTAAAATATAAACAAGATCCTCCTGAACAAATTTAAAGTGTTTTACTTGTAAGGAATATAAACATTGCCAGCGAATTTAATCTAAATGTGAGATAAATGAAGTCCATGCGTTTTTATGAAATACAATATCGCTCGATATTGACTCCCCACTATATATTAAGAGCAAACACTTTCTGCAGCAATACATTGTTTTAGGGGATTTATCCGGCAAAATATGAGGCCTGAATGTTACCATTATCAAAGATTGATCGGAATAAATGGTGAAGTATAATCTTTAAGTTTGATAATCTTATCAGAGTTTATATGAAATTGAAACTTGAAGTGTGTAAGATACCCTATCTTATACTCATACATCATTTTTTCTTTAAAACTTTACTGATTCGAATGTGTGAATGAGTCCTTTGGTGTAACTGATCAAAACACACTCACAGGTAACTGTATCATTGAAAAAGTATAGAATTGTTTTTTTTTTCATTTTCAATGATACAGTTACCTGTGAACACACTCGCACATATGGTCAATCAACAAATAAACTAAGCAGTGAAAATTGAAATTCTTAAACAGACTTTAAAAATTTCGACATGTTATGTGTACTCATGTCGCTCCGCATACAGAGAGCGGTAAAGGGGGTACATATTGAGCATGAACAAAGACGGTAAAACTGTTCAAATAAAAGTAGCACAAACAAAACAGAGTATAGAGATGGCTTTTATGTCACATATCCCCGTGTTTGGTCACACACTGGGGATCAACAATAAAACGTGGAGAATCACTTTAAACATTTTACTGTTTTGAAAAGCACTAAATTCATGGATCAAATAAAAATTTGTGAGGTGATTCAAACAGGGGGCTAGTACCTGAATATCGGCAAACACAATCATACACGCATTCTTTATCAAGATAGCTGAGTATATTAGTGTAATGTACAAGATTTCAAAAGCCACAATAATTTATAGGCTTATTTGTCAGTGTATTGCTTACACACAGGTCAACCAGAATGTGTCATTTTAAACAAAGAAATTGATTTCTGACCAAGTTCAATATTTATAGAAGAAGCTTTAACATTTTACAATATTTTTATGATCTGGTTTGGAGTTCATAAAGCTCCAGGTATGAATACATAACCAGTATATGAAGTGGTTCAATAAAATGGAGTTTCAAAATTATTACCCCAGTGTTTGACCAAATCTGTTTCTCCTTATAATAGCTGCTTGAATAACCTGTATTAAATTGCAAGCCTTAAAACTGTACTAGGTTGCATGTCATAAACCATTTCATACAGGTTTAATACCCTGTGTTTTACCGAATAGAATTACACATTAAAACCAGCAAAAAGATTTCAGACAAAACTTTGGAGTGTTTTTTGTTGTATGTCAGTAGCACGTTCCATTGAAACTTAAACACAAGCCAGGCGTGCTGTGCATTTTGCTATTTCCTGTATAGATGTGCATTAAACAACAACATTTACCAGAAAATCATTAACAACAAATAGTAAATGGTATTAAAACAATTTTTATTCAACAATAAATAACAAGTTAAGTGACAGTTTGTCATTTTACATCATAAAAAATCAGTTTTCATTGGGGTAAAAAACTGAACAAAACATCATATACTTATTACATATAAATGCCGTGCACATTTGTCACTTCATTAAATGACAAATCAGTCCTTGGTTTTAATGAACGCTTAAGTATATGAACATTAACAACAGAATTCAACTTAAGAAAAATCAGGCTAAATGACATAAAAAAGTGACATCAAATTATATCCTCACTTGGGTTAGTGTTACAAAATTGTTTTATACAGAATGTGAACATTATGTTCTACATTTATGACCTTCTCGGTATTTCGGCTCGGCTTTCTTACCATTAGTGATACAGACGAGACAGAAAACTTGGGTTATTATTCATACTGCTTAACAAGCCAACAGAAGCTATCTGATTTTAATAATAAATGAGCAAATATAAAACATTTCTTTGCCTAAGAATCAGAAATTAGAAAAAAATAGACAAAATGTTTGTGCGGAACAATTTTCTGTACAAATTTGACCGAAATGGATGATGTTTATTTCATAACATTTTAGCAAACAGAGAAAATCAGAATTTTCTGTACAAATTCGACTGAAATGAGTGATGATTCTTCATCTCATAATGTTTTAGGCTTTTTAGCACATAATACGGAGAAAATCAGACCAAGAAATCATCGGGCACCAAGAGAAATTCTTACACAGTAAGTAAAAACAATAACTGACATATAAGATTATACATCATCTAGCCTGCTTCTTCAGTACCTCTCTGTCCATATACATGTACAGACATGAAAAGTTTGGCACACTGCTACAAGGGTTTGAGGGAAGTGACTGGAAACCAATGAAATGTCAGGAGTCTTCAACGTTACACAGAGAGAAGTTCCAACATAAACAATTACAGACATTCTCCTATCATAGAAACTGTACAACAGACCTCTCTATTATAATCAATAACACAATGTTAACATGAAATTTCATTCCCAATAAATACATCCAGCAAATGTTTTAAAATAATCCAGTTACATTGACTGCAGCTGTGTATTGAAGTTCTGTATTCTGTAAATAACGTTACATCAGCAAGATAGTTACATCTTGGAGAATACCTCCATGGAAAAATACCATTTATGTACCATTTATTTGACGAGATTACTAACAGTCAAATTAACTCTTACTGGTATAAGGATTTTTATGAAAACTAGTCCAAATCAAAACCAGTCATGAAAATTGTGAAAAAAATCACACATAGCAGTTTGGATGAAATGTTTTAAATTATTAATTTATAATTGGCTTAAAATTTAAATAAATATTTTACACATTCAGGAATGGTATTGCATGGCCTTGTTTCATCAGTCATGGTATAGACCTAAACACATGTTTGTCAGATAAAATTCATGAATTCGGGGCAATGGACATTGTACATGATATAATAAACATTGTGAATATAAGAACTATATTGAACAATCTCTGATTCAGTATAATACACACTAATATTGCATTGGTAACTGACACACCATTCATACAACTACTCAACCAGTACTGTGATCACCTTACAGACACACACACACACACAGACCACACTCAGTTGTCTCTGTCTCTTAACTTTAGGCCATCCTTATATAATTGTTTACATGACCAGACCAGGCCCGGTGATTATAAACATTGGAGTACGTACTCCATGCTCCAACTCATACTCCGTACTCCAATTGGACTATTTCTTAGTTACAAAAACTACTTTTACTTCTTTATTACTGAATGGAAACATATAAAAGGGGGGGGGGGGTCATTTTCTTAATTAGATCATTTGCTACAAGATGGTGTTGGTTTTGATACAAAATTCTAAAATAATCTGTTTTTCAAGTTTGAGCATGGAGTATGAGTATGAGAATGAGAAATGTTTATAATCACCGGGCCAGTTCTAGCAATGTTTAGGTGACATTATGTGACGGGGAGACCTGTTGTAAATAATGTATACATACAATAGAACTATAGTTGGTCAATATATTACTATGATAATGAGCATACACAGACAGCTTAAATATCTCATTAAACCCTT
Source organism: Spisula subtruncata (assembly GCA_963678985.1). Classification (NCBI taxonomy): domain Eukaryota; kingdom Metazoa; phylum Mollusca; class Bivalvia; order Venerida; family Mactridae; genus Spisula; species Spisula subtruncata. The sequence goes on from OY787663.1 coordinate 26,187,760, forward strand.
TAATCCCCTGGCATAAAACTAGGGGCCAGTTTCATGAGCCAAACAAGAAAGGTACAGATGAAGATAACCAAACTATAATTTTGTTATGTTTATTAAAACTGAAGTGTTTAAACTATTGTTAAGACTATGGGTCTTCAGGACGACAATACAATATTATCAAACCTTCTAAAGAGTTTTGCTTTCAATAGATATAAGGAAAATATAGTTCACTCATTGACTAATAAATGTATCAATTACTTGCCATTGTTTGTTGTTTAATATGCTCAAATACATGTATTTTTAAAATACATATACATGTACATACTACATGTTATATAAATTGTATTAAAAGCCTGAAAATTGTTATGAATTGATATACTTCATGAAAGATGCACACACCATAATACTATACCAACAAAATATGTAATACTAAATAGTGACTTTCATAACCCAAATACACCTATATACTAACAGCAATAATTTGGTGTGTTAGCATACATTGTATATAAGATGTTATGTGTTATATTCATTATGTCATTAATAGTTACTCTAGGATACCAGAAACGTTGTGAGAAAAATACCACTTTCTAACACAACACAAGATAACTGTTTACATGTAGATATATATTCCTAACATCGGTATATCAATTATCACGAGTCAGCACATGATCAGTCAAAAAATCAAACTAAATATTGGCAAAACCTGATGACAGTTATATAATATTAAGATCAATTTCAATCATAAAACTGTTCATATCTAATCAGATCAAAGTTGATAATTTTTCATTTTTTTTATCTTGATATCTAATCTCGAAAAATAGTGAAATTTACAGTAAAGTTACGGCTGGCGAGTGTTTAGCCTAGGGAGATTTAGTACAGATAGAGGAGCATGTTTGTCCTACAGCTGTATGTCATACTGACAGTGTGACACTATATTGCCTCCAGTTATATTCAGCTTTACTCCTTCTCTCATTAATTACTACCCTCATTTGTATTATTACATCAAAAGTTGGGAAAGAAACTGAAAACTTTAACACTAGATATTAACCTAAACTTTCCTTTTAGTAGCTAGAGTAGGTAAGGTAGACTTTTAATAATATTGTAACATTTGTAACAGGAAAGTTTTATAATAATACTAGGGGTACATTAATCATGTTCCGATTACTGCAGAAACAACTCCCAAGTTACTTCAAAACAGCCTGATCATTATTATTGTGATATGCGTTCTTGTAATGATGGTGATTGTCTCTGACAACTGCAGTGTTGAATGTACAATGTACTTTTAAATTTTAAAACAATACTTGGTTGCTATGGAGATTTTAAAGTATTCTGTCATTTTGAAATGGCCTTCATTCATACACACACACAGTGAACAAAATGGTTTCATAAACCAATAAAGTTCTGTAATCATCATCAACAAACATTGGTCAGTCATACACAGAGCAGACGGTACTCAGTTCAGTTATACACAGAGCAGACAGTACTCAGTTCAGTCATACACAGAGCAGACGGTACTCAGTTCAGTCATATACAGAGCAGACGGTACTCAGTTCAGTCATACACAGAGCAGACGGTACTCAGTTCAGTTATACAAAGAGCAGACAGTACTCATTTCAGTCATACCCAGAGCAGACAGTACTCAGTTCAGTCATACACAGAGCAGACAGTACTCAGTTAGGTCATACACAGAGCAGACGGTACTCAGTCAATCATACACAGAGCAGATGGTACTCAGTTCGGACATACACAGAGCAGACGGTACTCGGTTCAGTCATACACAGGGCAGACGGTACTCAGTTCAGTCATACAAAGAGCAGACGGTACTCAGTTCAGTCACACACAGAGCAGACGGTACTCAGTTTGGACATACACAGAGCAGACGGTACTCAGTTCGGACATTCACAGAGCAGACGGTACTCAGTTCAGTCATACACACAATACTGGTCAATTACACACACAGCAGACAACAAAACTCACATATCAAAGACATATAGTCACTTGGTATAATATATAATATAGAAAAAAACACAGAAATAATTGGATTTAGCATAATAATCACAAGTTTTGTGTTGATGATAGTTAATGGATAATGAGCAATGGTGGATGAGATTGTCTGGTGATCTCACGATGTAGGGGATGAGAATGGCAGGGGGGGATGAGAATGGCAGGGGGCATTGAGTACAACTTACGGCAGTTCAAACACAGATGTGTCAACAAATTAATAGAGTAATCTCCCATGAATAATTTGTATGTTTTGTTTGTTTTCTACAAAATGCCGACACATCTGTTCACCGACGTTACGTCTGTATTGCCTTGATTATGTGTGTAGCGATAGTTAATAATAGTAAAAGAACTGTATATGAACATGACAAAGTTCTCACACTGCAAGCACTGCCATACATGTCATCGTAGATTTGTAAACTAGTTCTATTTTCTCCGATGAATTCTGAATCTAACTTTAGCACATCTTGTAATGCCGACCATGCCGACAGTTTAAACGTCTCATTTCCCGTCGTCAACAGATCAAACACACAAGAATCAAAATAGAAATCAACAAGTTTCGCACTACGACACAAATCCTCAGCGTCTTTTCGCGACATATTCACATCACGTTCACGAACATGTTCTTCTTTTAAAGCTAAAAATTTCTGGTAATCAATAATTTCTCTTCTGGGACATCCCCTAACACACAGCTCTAATGTGTTTGTATTGGTGGAATTCGCTGGCAACAACTCCTCAGGAATCCGGATAGAAAACGTCAAATAATTCCCGACAAGATGAATCACAATTTTGGTATCAATGTATTTTAATACGATCTCGACATGTTTGCCCGGATCAATCTCAGTCAAGGAGACACTATGGGACTTGCCGTACTTTGTCTGTCCATCTTCAAACATACTGGGTAACAAGTGAGAGTTTGCCTGGTAGAGTATATAACCAGTAGATGCACAGTCACCATTCTTCTTAATCAGCACAGTTAACTGAAAGTAGACAAAGCATAATGTTAAAACAAGGCTTTACAGATACCGGTACAAGTGACTGGATGGTGTAAAGACAAAATTGAAATGAATGTTGAATTTCATCCATAATGAGCAAAATTAAATATTAAATCATGTTTAAATGTATTGATGTAACTAACATGTACATGCTTTACTGAATATATCAAACATTTTTACACCCGTATGGAGATATGTTGTCCATTCATTGAGCAGTTTTTATACAAACACCCAATACAAGACTTTGGTATACAACAAGCATGAGAACATGAGTTCAGAGTACCGGTAAGGGAGCCATAAATGGGTTAAAAGGGGGAGGATTCTCTGGCAGAATCAAATCCCAGTTACATACAAATGTGCCTGATGTTATATCATAACCTGAATAACTAACAGTGTGCATAGACGAAACAATATCTCATATCTCAATCTGTCATAAGTTTTTATACTTAATTTAATAATTGCTGGTATGCCTTTTAGTGCAAAAAGGCAACACAATGACAAATTATCGTAAAAGACATTTATAATAGGCATACCAGTAGAAGAATGCAACTCTTTATAGATAGGAAATGTTGAGTCAAACATAGTATAAGGGGTTAAATGCATAATTATGAGTTTCAGTGCAAAAATGCAACTGAGCGAGAGTGTTTTTTCATAGACATTTATGAGAGGCAAGAATTTCAGCATTTGTTCTTCTGCGGTAGGAAAGTTTTGAGTCAAACGGTACAGGACATTAAATCAAGTTCTAACAAAGCAGTACATCAGATGTTCTACTACCAGTGTGTAGCAAACAAAGCGATTCCACAGGCTAGATAGACAGCAAAAAATCTTAACGTTCAGTAAAAAGGAGATTATTTCCAGGTGTCGAGACAAACACATTCCCTGATAACTTATCCAGTATTTCCTCTGCAACGCTTATTGACTTGACTAGAGCTACGCAAAAACCTACACTGTCATGAGATTCCACATAGAAGCAGCATTTCAACAGAATCAACAATTCTCTTCCGCCATTTTCATTCAAAATATTCAAGATATGGAGAAAGTTTTTTGCATATAAATGGAGTTTTGCATGAAATCAATGTAATCCTGAAGGCTAATATATACATTAATTTCACTAGAACATGCAAACTACAATGTATCTTAAAATTCTAAGCACATTTAAGCCAAGACTGCTTTGTTTTTTGTGTGAGGGCCATTATTTATAATGAGGGAATAAAAGTCAGATTTTTCACTGTAAAGAAATGGGTGGAAAGGTTTTGATTGTAACATTAGGACGCAGGCATATTTACCACATTTAATCTGAGTAATACTTTGTTCCTTTAGCACAACTAGGTTGTAGCTCACTATATACAGTTTATTGAGATACAACCTTATTGCGCCAAACCGACAAGCTTTGTATGGAGAATGGGTATGTAATGAAACCTTACACACTTTTCCGAAATTTCCCCACGAAAAAAACACTCCCCAGCAATAAATCTACAAATTCACCATTCTATACTGTCTGATATAGGGAATAAATCAATCTCTCCAGCACCCTACTTTAAGATGAATGAAAAACAAAACTGATTTTTGTTTATTTTTCTTGGAAATTAGTTTTTCGGAGAGATTCTCTTGAATTTGAAGAATGCATGCATGAATTTTCCGAAGGCACAGAAAAACGTCCTTCTGATCGATACACTATATTCAGCTCAAAACATTATCCCTGCAACATTTACAACTGATTTAACAGAAAGATACACAAAACATAGTTTGGCATTTGAGGAATGGGCTTCCAGAGAGAAAAAATTCCCAATCAATACCAATGATGAGCTATCGGAACATTTGTATGAATTTACGGCTACAAATTCGCCTATTTTTTCATTACTTAGACTATTATGTTGGTATCAGTGAATCAATCTGTAGAGATGATGATGGAATAGAGGCAGTGTTATATCATTCAAGTCAACAATTACCCTGCACAGACTTCAAACACCATGTGCATGTGTTACATTTAGTAGATCAAGTACCAGTTTGTTCCTAAAGTGGCGTAACAATGTTGTATCTATCATAATAGTGAACTGGAGAGACAACCATTGTTGCCCCAAAGAGCCAAAACTGTTACATTATGTAGTCAGTGACCCCTAAAATAGGCCTTATTCTATCTAGTGGACCCAAGGGTTCACTGTGATGTAACAGGGCACCGTATTCCAGATGTCAATAATCTCACCCCACCCATATACACAAAATTATTAGAAATATTTCTGTATTAAATCATATTGATTTTAAGAGGATGCATAGGATGTTCGCATGATGATTACAGATAGGGAATACTGTAAGTTGAGAAGCTGAAATATCCCCAAAGGACCCTGAGGCCCTTTTGATACAATCCCATGAGACTAATATCTTTCTCTAACCTTAATATTCATTCAGTACAGTACATGTAGAAGGATTCATATTTTTTCTAAAATCATGAATTCTAATAAGACAGTGATTTAGGTAATCATTAGATAATATACTGAACATTGAGGAAGCATGCAAACATGCGAGATTTCTAGCTTGTATTCACGATTATCTGTTTGTCATAGATGTAAGCCAACCTTCTCATCATTGTGGCTCACGCTATCATGGCATAATACATGCAGTCTTCAGATCAATGACTCAGGGACTGGCAGGGGGAGAAAGTGCATATTATGAACAAAATACCCAAGTTTGACCATGCCCGCAAAATTACATTTTGATAAAAGCTTTCCAAGCATTATACCCATGTATAAGGTGCTTGAAGAAAGCTGATTCTGGTGGGTACCTGCAATGAGTACCTTCTGACATTGTGGAAATGTCTGATATTCAGCAACTTATCACACAGTGACTAAGTATATGGTACTAGAATTTTCCAAGCAGTATTACCGGTATGTCAAATGAAGACACATCAATATGTACATGCATGTGCTTGTATTAAAAATATAAAAATATGATTGTACCTTAAGGGAATTAAATGATTTTATACATGTATTATATTCAATAATCATTATAATGAATTTAAACAATACAGTCAGGCTGCGGCAAGTGTTATTGCTGCTTATTAACAAACTCGGCAAACTCACTAAGTACTATATAATGCTTGAATCAACAGAAATGAAGCTTAGGGGGAAACTGGTGCGCAATTTATGAAGGGACTTTATAAATTATTCAATAGACTGATAGGAAATAGAAAAAAAAGACAAGGATGTATTGATTGAAGCAATAGCTTCATGTATCTACTGATTTTAAAAGCTTTGTATTACTTGCACAGTGATTACAGGCAGTCATGTGTTCAAAGGAAATGGCAAGAATTTCATATAGTGTACCCTGGGAACAGCTAACAATTTTATGAAGCGTACCAAGGGAACTGCAGCAATTTTATGTGCGTACTGTACCAAGTAATATAGCTTAATGTATGTTTACTACGCAGATACAAAGAGAATTGAATATTGTGCACATGTTAAAGGCTGGCCATAAAAATAAGCAACAACACAGATGTTTGAAGCACATATATACAGATGCTGACAAACAGAATCCTTCAGCTTTCATACAAGAAAGATTAATCATAGACTGCAGACAGTCACATTTCATTCAAATATTCCATTCAAGATTTTTATTAATAGTATAGGCCTAAATGTATATATTAAATATGGGTATAGTATATTGCCTGGGTCAACTTTGAGAGGAAATATTGGACAACTACGGTAGGTAAAGCATGGGTATTGTGCCAACATAAAATGGTGGAACTCACTTTAATACAAAAAGGACCTGCGACATTAAGAAGCTAGTGATATCCCTGTATAGTCCTCAGGCGCTGAGGTACCCACATAAATGTAAAATATTAAATAAATGCACATGTATATACATAACAATTGTATGGGTAGGTTTAAAATATGTCCAGTATTATATGAAATTATCATCACTAACAAAAATATTCTGACCTTATTTGAGAGTTCAATATTATCTGTATGTAGGGTAAGCTTAGGATATAGTCACTTCAAGTATGATGTAAAATTTAACTAAACCAAACAGAGGCGACTTATTTTGATAAAATGATAGCGAGGGATTTCACCATATTGACATTGTTATCTGGGTAGAAAATTTAATACAAACATGAAAGGGTAATGTAGAGTAGTACCTGGCACAATATAGGGAAAACTTAAATCATTCCAGTCAATATTACAAAAATTATATATGGTATAAGATATGTGCCTTAAAAAACTTAACATGCATGTACACGGAACCGTTATATCAAATGAATTATCGGATAGCTCTGATATACAGCTAATAAAGGTTATAAATGTTCACAAAATTTTCGGATCAATAGTTTTGAAAACAGAAATTATTTGAAAATGTAGAAGTACACTAAAGTATTCATAGAACCGCATACTTAATACAAACAAGATTGCATTCAGTTATCTCTTATGCCCCAGTGGAGAGCCTCAGAATTGCCTATAACAAATAGTAGTCATTCAGGGGCCATAATTCTGTTGAAATGTTTGATAATGTTACATGGCTTTGATAATGTAGTGTTAGAATGGACAAATGGACAATCACTATTATGACTACATGCCAGGGCATAAAAAATTCAAACGAAACCTTACCAAGTAAGTCACGTTTGTGAAATGCATCCTTTAAATTGTTGGATATTGGACTTATTATTTAGATGACAAGGTTATTCTACAATGCTAAAATGGAGGTGGGGCATAATAAGAGGGACATAATTCAAGGCAATACAGTACATTTAAAATCAAATAAAATCACTCAATATTTCAAACCCCCCCCCCCCCCCCCCCATTAAACTGTACCCATAATTGAAATCCACGAACAAAACAAATTATACAAGTGCATCATATAATATTACACAAGTACATCAGACCTTCAACAATAAAGATAATTTTATAAAGCCCAAATACACTCGGAACTTCAAGAGAAAGCTCTGGGAAATATTATGCACATACATGAGTATATTCAACCCAGCAACAAAAGTAATTATCTCGACTCATTGCGTTAGAACAAATAGCTATACCATAATTATATGTACAGATCTTTTCATAGCAAAAACGATTTTCCCTAGAATAACTTCAGTTCCCGTGTAATAAATATATGTTATAATTGATAATTACCATCATTGCGTAATTAAAACTTCAAAGAAATCAGTGCAGGGTGTATTAATCACGTAGCAGTTGCCCTTATCACATGGAAATCATGAAGCATTAAGAACTGGATACACTCATAGAACACATGTTTTCTTCACAAGTTTCGTGTGAGGGTTTTTAGAGGCTGTTTGAAGCATGTGCTTTGTTTATAAAGCAGAGAGATGGTCTGGAAACTCCATACACACAGCAGAGAGGGGATTTCTTTCAATGAACTATTTCAAACTAGCATGAAACAAATCAGAGAGATGGAGAAATCATTACACCAAAAAACTCAAAGCCCATCTCCTAAAAACATAGCTATATAACTATTTTGTAAACTGTAAAATTAGTTAAGCCCAGGTGGAATAATGAATTACTGGCTTTTTGTTAAAGATTGATATTGCCTAGTAGCAGGTATGATTCTTTTGATCAAGATTGTGCTAAAAATGCACACATGTAGGCAATATTATATGCATAAATTTTAATGTAGGCAAACAGCTGTTGTTTCTTAGGCTGGCATTGGTTTCCAAAAATGGTAGCAAGGACACTGTTTACATATTTTATTAATGGGAAAACTTCCTTCTTTAAGATGACGTTTGAGCTCATATTTGTCACAAATGGCCTAAAAGTACAACAGTGCTTAACTTAGTGAAATGATGTATAGACTAGGGACTGATGGCCAAGAGGCAACAATTCTACAGTGTTGCTTTGGCTTAAGCATGTGTAGCTGATGCTGAATGGGTCAAGGTCCCCCCGGGTACTACTTCACCGTACCCCGGGTACTTTGAAGTATACTTCACCGTACCCCGGGTACTTAGTAGTATACTTCACCGTACCCCAATATGCTTACAGGTACCCCATTTTTACTGATAAACAAATTAAATTACTATGATTTTAATCGCCGAACAAAATATTTATACATGAAACGAAGGTAGGAAGATTTCATTTCGGTATACTTCGACCCATAATCTTGTTTTACCGTCGAATTTCTAAAAAAAAGAATTCATTGTCGTAAAAATCGATCACATGATGGTCACGTGACTGCGCTTGGAACAAAAACCGAAATCAAAACACGGACGTTTTTGGCGCGCTTTATATATTTCAACAGATTATATGCAAATAGTGTTCAATTTCGTTTCCACCAGCCTGAATATTAACTTATTCTTCGTCCTCTTCTCGGCTGGATACGTACTCTTGAATAAAATTCATGTTTTTATTTCTTAGATTTTTATTCAACAGTATTTTTTTCAATGCCGAGACGGCCACCGGTTTACGTTATTCTATTATTTGTTATTTTACGACATCGATTTTTGGCGCGCGGTAAACCCGGGTACGGTTAAGTATATCGGGGTACGGTGAAGTATTATCTGTGAAATCGGGGTACGGTGAAGTATACTTCAAAGTACCCCGGGTACGGTGAAGTAGTACCCGGGGGGACCTTGACCCATTGCCAAGGATGATTTGCAATGGCTCAAATATAATACTAATTACTATAAGCCAAATTTTCAGCAAATCATATATTGCTTGATTATAAATTTAGAATACAGGGTTAATACAGTCTTGCCTCTTGGCTTATGGACATCAATTCGTGAATACCTTGATTATGACCATAAAAGTGAACTATGGGAACTTGATTCGCTGAATCAAGACAAACCGGTCAAGGAGGGCATTGAGTGCATATATGTACAAAATGTGGGTTTATAAGTGTGTTTTATATGAATTAATGGACAGCAGAGCTGAAAAATACACATATACACACAGTGACAAATTACAATGGTAGGGGACCCCCATCACATGTGACACTTTAATGGTGGACGTTATACCATACAGTAAGCCTTAGGCCACCCATTTTCACCTTGACAGCATTGTTAAAGTTCTTTCTACACAGCTAATGTCAGCATAAACGGGTCATAAAATGATATACAGTATGTATTTACATACATATGGTAGAACTGATTAGACAGGCTTCAAAGCCACACAACAAAAGAAATACTCAAACAACACACACCCTAAAATCTTCAGGTCTAACTCTAAATGAAATCCATATGTTACCATGTTGCGTTATATAATCTAAACTTTTTCAAATTACTTATAGAAATCCTTACTACCACTGAGCATTCCCCCTACTCAATGCTCTCATAACCAGTCAACTGTGTTAATATACTAACACTTCGTTACACACGGAAAAAATGCCAAAATATGAAAGACGGATTAGAGCAGTACTAGCGATTTTGAAATAACATTAAAAGTAGCCATATTACGAATTTAATGAGGTCTCCATGATAGAAAATATTTCAATAACTTATTCCTGCCCAGCAACCTTCAAGTATCACCGACAGAAATTGTTCATCAATTGGTTTTCTAATTTTAGTAAACAATCCTGGATTACTCTTGGCAGACATTTGTTTTTGTCCTAGAAATTTTATATTTGTACTGCGTGGTGGCAGTGAAAAGTCTACTGGTACATTTAGTCATCTATGATTGGTTAAGAGGAGTTATTCATCCTACTGGACAGTACTGGTACGTGTATGGTAAGATGTAGTAACGTTTGTGCAACCCTCAAAGAGTCGTTGTCAGAAAGATCTAAATGGCATTGCTTTCAAAGTTGGCAATGCTAGGTGATGGTACAATAGTGATACACGATAGGTTTGAATCCCACTATACTCTAAGAAGTTAGCATTCAGATTTTACTGCGGCTATGAAAATGCATGGACTCTGAAAGTCAGAAGCTGTATGGTAGGCTGTATTGATTTGTTGGACTCCAAATTCAGAAAACATTCCAAGGTATAACAAATAGCAATTCTTATTCAAAGACTCAAAGTTACTAACTTATTAAGTGCATGGGATGAAAAATAGCACCCTAAAACAATTTTACATGATTGTGTTCCTCTGAGAAAAGCGCTGTACAGAACACAAAAATATTCAAGCCTGGATCAAAATTTAAAGAATATTGAGAATGTTGCACTCAGGAATCAGGATGGCTATTAAAATAAACTTGACCTATTCAATGAGAGGCGTGATTTGTGTTGAATATTCGTATCTAATTTTAAAACGTTTGAGGACTTTGTGATTTTTAAAAAAATAAATATAAAGAAAATAATGATATGATTATGAACCACTTGGGAGTTACACACATAGTATCACTGTATCATACTGAAGATGTCAAGATGACTCATAACTTACTTTAGTTGTAGCAGTAGCACTTGTAGTATCGGAAACCTTTTCGTTCGTAACTTGTACAGTCAAATGATCATTGTCAATTAGGGGCCAAGCCCCTTCTACCCTACATGTTTGAAATCTGTTGTCAAATGTTCGAATATGAGGATCGCCAAAGACTCCACAATGTTTGTATTTTTTGGTTCCATGAAATGTACACAGTTCATCTGGTGGTAGTATAGTGATGATATCACCCTCGTAAACGTCCCCGCTTGAGTTACAACTATGTGAATTCATTTGATTACGCACAACTTTTTTAACACTATGGTATTTAATGTTTCCTTTACATCCATGCAACTTAACTAAACATTGCATGTAAGTCCGAAGACTTATACACCGAATGTCAGATTCTTCGCTGCCTTTATCCGCTGATTTTTGGCTCAATACAGTGTAGGCTGTTTGAGACTCTTCCCAGCAATGATCGACGTCACAGGCATGTACTGAAATATATACAACAAAGATATATGTATAAGTGTTTATCTTTTCATCATGCAAGTCTTTGATGCAGACAATGAAAGACTGAGCACAAACGATGCCTTAGACTTTGTACAAGTTGATGGTTTATGCAATGAATGAAACCAGAGGGATTTACATCAAGCTGTATTAGCATGACTAAAATACACAAATAAATAAATAATACCAGCACATTGCCGTCAGAAAATTCATTCAGACACAAAAGTGCATGATGTAACAATAATAAGAAAACCTTGAGTTATCCCCCTCCCCCTGCTAATTAAGCTAATATACCCCCCCTCTCTTTTTGGATTTTTTTTGAAAGTGTGTTCTTATTGAAGTTTCATAATGATGGTTATCAAACTACTCCGTTATTGCTTCATCAATAAAATAGACATTTATTGTGATTTTTTCACCATCTTCTGCAAAATGCATGGCCCTGAGTGCGTTTATTTGGCCAGTGGGGTATTCAGTATTCGGGACTTTTAAGTACCATTTTGGACCATATTTAACATAAATATATGAAAGTTCAAACTGTCAATTAAGGAGACTTATTCTTTAATAAAATGCATGCAATTTCTCCATCACCTGCCTTATGTACCATTTTGTTAAAACTCTGCATATATTATAATCAATTTAAATTCACATTATCACTGAATGAAAGGGACATGTGTGTCAATGAATAATCATTACATTTTATCACTCAAGGTAAAGATTCCACACTTGGTTGTTACTTTTACCAGATAATTTGGGAGACCGTACTTGCATATGATAAATAAGTAATTTGTATACATTTTTTATATGATGTCATAGCATAATTTACAATTAATACATATATAAAAAAAAAAATAATAATGTACATATAATGTATGTACTTGATCTATCATTCAAATTATTCAACACAGAATATTATGATATACTGTAAAATCATTAATTTTTGTGGGTGGGGGGGGGGGGGTTAAATTTGTGGTTCATCTTTAACCACAAAATCAAATCCCATCGAACAATAATTTTGGCCCTTGTATTTATTACCTGAAATACAATATCCACAAATTAAGGTTCCATCGAAATGGTATTGTTGACCAAAACCACAAAATTTTGTCCCATCGAAATTAAAGGACTTTACTGTATATTAATACGTTTTTGATTTTAATAAACCATGCCTTAACTTTAATTATAATAGGTCAAAACAAGTATAAATAATTATAACATGTATATATACCAGTATATCTAATAAGTTTTATGTATATCACATTTGTAATATAAATAAAGGCAATTTCATATTATAACATTGGTCCAGTACAGTATAACAGTTATTATACATTTTCTATTTCTTTTTACTTAGTTAACGTCTTGTGTAGTAGACACTGCATATTTGTAGATCACTACCATAAAAATATGTGCTAACCACCTCATTAACTTAATTAAGAAGGTGTCAACTGTTCCAATACTATAATTCAAGTGGTCACACATAATCGGTGCATATTTTCTCACTCCTAGCAACATGAAGATTGGATTAGCAATAAATCATTGGTCTTCAATTAACATGCGGTGCTAATTCAATCAATCAACCAATTAATACCGTCCAACGTAAATTGTTTCAGCAGCGGTTAATAGGCCAGGTGCGATATTTCACGCGATCGCTAATGTAGTGACATTAGGCAGCTGTATTTACCTTTCACAATGTGTACATGTAACACACAGGTATACACATATAATACCGTCCGAAGTACATGACCTGACTACACGGTCCGAATTATGTTTAACATATTATAACTAGAAAACAACTCACCAGTTTTAAAGAAAATTCCAAGTATTAGAATAGTCAGGATGATAGTTTCCCGACCACGCCGGGATATCGGAATAAACATCTCCGATTTTCCATGACACGAGTTCTTCACAAGAGTGTTAGCCTGTTTTTCTTCAAAAATGTCCGAAAACGTCTGCTTTCTTCCAAAGATTCGTCTGTAAATATAATATGAATATCCATTAGCCATGTAGTGGCATCTTGTGTTAGTCACCTGACGATATAATTAACAACAATATTCCATCTTTTCTAAAACTAACAGTAATTTATTCCAATAATATAACACCCCGAAAATCAAATTAGGTCCAATTTGCAACCGTGTACCGTACTAAACCGTTTCGTTATCGCAGTGTAAAGTGCTATTTTTAATCTAGGCCAGTGGGCGGAGCTTATTCCTCTATCTGACACCTACGGTCGCCGTTGTCGTCACTGATTGGCTAAAGATAAGCCTACTATATCAAATATCAATAGCGCCGTCAAAATGGAGTACAAACAAACATGGCGGCCTGTATTTTGATTGGATGATAAACGTATCGCTTTTCTCACCTGAGGTGCGAACGCAGGTCTTGATAATTGAATCTAGATTATTAATATGAAAATAAAATGTTTAAGATAAGCTAATGAATTACCGATAAATTATCAATATCGATCATCTGGAGATAAATCTGAAGTTAGGTACCAATTCCTTACAATTTTATGACATGTTGCTTTATATTTACCCGAGGGCTTTGATAGGGTTGTAGCCTCAAGAGTTGAAACTGTGTTTTAGCGCAAGCATTTAAGATTTTCTCCAAAGTAGTGGGATATATGACTAGAAATAAATAAGCAACATCAATATAAGATAAAATATCAGTGATTTTGACGAATTTAACCTACTTTTTAGTAAATACGACGAATATTTTTAATATCTAAGAGAGACAAGTCATATGCGCTTGTATAAATATGCATGTGCCCACCAGAGTTAGCCCCCTTGTTTATTTTGTTCACAATATCAGAGAAGAAATTTCACTACGGTACTAGTGTGCTGGGGAATGTCACGAATCAATAATGATACAAGAATTTGTTTATGAAGAAATAAAATTCGATGAATTGGATCACAAATCATCGTAGCAGAATAGGATGCCATTTTCAGTAACGTCGATACAATGTTCATTTCAATTGCTCAAAAGTAGGATAAAAATTGATTTATCCGACACGTCCAATTTTCTCGAAGCGTTTTCATTTGTATACTGATACTGAATTCAATGAGTCAGGGAGGATTTTTCTGACAGCATTTGAAATGGAAATCAGAATCGTTCCCCGTAATCTTGTCCAGGATATAAATTATCAGACTCCATAATTTGAGAAATTTCGGAAGTAGCTCCCATCGTTTCGTATTAATGCGCAAGAGAATTTATCCGTGTGCGCTAATGACACACCGAATGTGAGGAATAGAATGTTTCATTGCTTCATTATGCCATATAAAAAGTGGCATTAACTTGCAAAACAAATCGGAATGGAAGAATTTTATACTGGGCCATATATCTTCTGATCAATTCCATGGAATATCATGCAAAACTTTGGAAACTAACAAGACGTTGCAATCTGAACAGACATGAGTGTTTTCTCGTATTTTAAATGATGAATTTTTCATATGGCAGAAATCTTAACATATATCAAAAGCAATTTATATCAGAAAACTATTGTATAATGTACCTATTTCATGCATTATGACTTCGCTATCTCAGTTACGACATGTTTCCTTCCGTAATTGGTTTATTAAGTGTTTTACCAATTATCTATCTTTCCAGGCCCGTCGATACACCTTCACAAAATACACATTTTATGTAGATAATAAATAATACAAAAAACTTCAGATACTGACGTTTAGGGTCTATGTATTTAATTAAACTAGATAAGATAAACGGAACAGAATGTGCAACACATTTATAAGGCTACTAACGTTAGTGAAAATACGACCATACATGCGTTCATATCAACTTGAACTCGAACTTGCGTTATAACCGACCTAGTACAGGAACTGGTTAGGCATTAACGATGAATAGGGCCAGTGATTAATCATAACGTTAGTATCAAATTTATGGAGAAGATACTTTTGTATAAAATGTACATTAAACACATTCAGAAGGACGAAAAATCGTCTCTGAACTAACCCATGTCAACACTAGAATGTCGCGAAATTGATAATTTTACTCATCTTGCTAGCAATATCCGGTGTACGTTATACCACAGTGAGTATACATATGAAACATAACACACGTAGAACCAAGTTGAGCAGCTATGATATGCCACAAAAAAACTACATGTATTTTAGCACAGAAATCAACAAGTATTTATAAGATTTGGCGAAATGTATGTCATGTATGTATACGTCTTAGAACATTTACTGATAACTGACGTCATTAGTGTCGCATGTGTATAGCAATTAAAAGTTCTTTCTTTTCAGAAAGCTCAATTTAAACGATATTTCAATACACCTAACCGTTTGCATAATATTTGATAGACCCTCGTATATATTTGATAACGTTACATGTATTTAAATTTGCCTGCTCATCATAATTTCAGAAACATACGTAAGTATCTTGTTGTAAAGCATGTGAACGTTTACAAGATGGAATGGTGCAATTGGTTAAAAAAGTTTTGTCAGTTTTTTTTTATTATCAGTTTAGTTAAATATACTCTCTAAAGCAAACATTTCATCGCCATAAGGCCCATAACCATGTAATGCCAAATTCATCTGGCGTGTCATAAACGACAACGTCATAAACTATGATCAGCAAACAAGTCCACGTATAAGTATAAAGGTAGCTTCTATAATGATGCTGTTAATATAAATAAGACTTGTCTCACAAACCATGGTTTCTTTGCCTTTTGTGGCATTGACCAAGATTGTTAGTCAAGGTGACCTGATTCGTGGAACAATACATCTTGGACGAGTTTAATTATTTGATTATACACTTGAGTTATTTGAACGTCGCGTATGTTTAGAAGACACATACACCGCAAAGGTTTCATATTACTAGTATGTCAACTGACTTGATAAGAGCCACTAAAAGTCTTCATTGACTTACTTTTTGATTATTACATAAGAATGTAAAACTTTTACAAATAAAGCAAACGAGAACTGGTTTAGGCTATGTGCGTGTACGTGTAATTCTTGACCCATTTGGTTTGGCCATTGATGAGGGGCACAGTGCATATGTCCAGCTACAGGATTTCCTCTCTGACTAAATAATTGCCTATTTTCTTACTCATGTCCCTTTTTTTTTATAAATGTCACAATTCGTTTAGCAATAAAACTATCACACAGACAAGTGTCCACCGAACCGCTAAGGGAAGTAACTGCTTTGAGAGTTAGAGTGTGTGTAACAGCCACACTGGTCGGACAGATGGCATCACGGAAGGAACGGTTCCGCAAAATGTCAACGTGTAGACATTGTAACAAACATGACACTGTCAACGTGTAGTCTGCCAATAATACTAGTGTCGCCATTTGTTTAATCATTTAACATAACGTATCATTGACTAATATTTACATTGCATAGACATTGGAATAAAACCAGCCTGTAACCGAGCAAATCCGTGTTCCATTTCCGGGTTTGAACGGGTTAATTATATCTCCTTCACCTGCCATGTCCAAACACCATCAGAACTGGCGGTTACTCGATGAATATAACATATTGCTACTGCTCAATAACTGATTATGGGGACTTTTTAACTCGATTTGGTGCACGAATGTATAACATAATTATTCTTGGTTGGAAATCTCAACACATATTCATAAATATTCAATGAACATTTTCAGAGCCGTCTGGGTTATAAATATACAGGCAATGGAGCTGCTAAACTTGTTGGAGCAAGTTCGATACGGACGAGATGCGTGTTACTGTGCCAATGTTACTGATTATATTATACTCTTGCTCATCGCTTATAAGTATTTGCACACCACGTAGTTTGAGTCAGGAGTGCGTAAACAATTGTGTTTTGGTAAGCTCACAGCTAGTTAATAATGGTGATTGTTGATGTGTCTACCTGACTGGTTTCTGGTATAGTAAATATCTGTAAGTAAATGTGCTTATTAGGAGGGTGTTGGACGATACTTTTTTGTTAGGATAATGTTATAATACACAAAATACTTACATATGTAAAGTTAATAACTTTGGTGCTTCAATATGTTTTATACACACGTCCGTAGACATATTCTGATCACCTCGGACTTTATGCTTTGAAATAAACAGATGTAGCTGACCATAGCACAAAAGACGAATCACATACTAGTAGTTGTATTCCTACACTTATACACGAGTAATATTTACCGGAGGCAAACGGAAATGGCTGAGCTTTCACGATTAGGGGTACACAATTAATAGTCTGGTTCCCGTCATAATATGCGTCTCAACATTAACAGTGATGACGTAGGTATCAAGGGCAGGGAACTCCAGGCTTCACAATTAATAATTCATTCTGATCACCTCGGCGTTTTAGCATTGCAATAATAATTATTGTGTATTTACCGGAGACAACCGGAAATTGCCGAGCTTTCACGATTGTTAATAATTATGTCGACCATTATACGATGTAGTTTATTATTATGTGCTTGAATAAATTGGTAAAAAATGAACAATATAAACAGACAGCCTCCGCAATTATTGACATATGTGGCACGTGTGGCACGTGCTAACTAATATAACATTCTGCACGTTCTTATATACACATAGATGCATACTTAGTTTATTGAAACAACAATTACCGTACACGTGATTATTTCCAGATTGTGACGTCATATGATTAATTCAATCTTATGGATATAATTAAAATAAGTAAATTTACAGACTGTTTCTTTTGGTTTTCAATTTTCAGTTTTCAGTTTTCAGTTTTCATCATATGTACAGGTTGAGCAGACGAGAAATAAACTGTAGGTAGACGTCATGTGTACGTGTTGAAAGATGCGTCATGAAAACAATGAAAGTGCCAATATATTGTTTTTCTATCATTCTATTTGACGAACACTATTTACACAATAGATGGTATGGCGACGGTATTCTAACACTGTTTCACAAATTCGACACTTCTTGTGAAAATATTCTGTTGAAAATAGCACGAAGTTTGAGAGCTTGGTATTTTAGTTATACCCGATCGTTGAGTGATATTGATGCGAAGTGCATCACTGCAGTCCATCAATCGTCAAAACTTTACCAACAGTATTGCCTGTCAAATGTAAGTTATAGACATTATTTATTACAAAACTTCTAGTCGTTATAGAATATAGGTAGGTAAGCTGGTCTGATCTCACTGGCATACGAAATTACTACCAGTAGTAGTTTTACTCGACGAGAAATCATCTAGAGAGAGCTTTTGGAACATCTAAAAATACAAAACATACTTTATGCTGGTCAAAGGTTTCCACAGACTAATTAGTTAAGGTAGATGGTGAAACACGTTCTACATCGTGTATAAATCACTCTAGACACCTGATGGCATCCATCGCAACTACGATATCAGAGAAGAGAAGTCAGTTTCCATATTTCTTAATTCTAGCACAGGGTAAGATAAATGCATGTACTGGTAGCTATATTTCGCCTTGTTGAGAATAGCTTCAATCACAGACTGTGACATTGTAAATGATTAATCATGATACATATTGCTGGGTCGTAAGTACAAAATCTATATTTTGAGAAAACAAGAAAAAACTTCAATCTCTGAAATTTACCCTTTTCTTATGGAAAAACAAACTTTTACAAGTTCATCTTGGTCAACATGACAAGTTCTGATTTTCTTGAAAATAGGCTCTTACGAAAGCCTAATAATGCAGATTTCCAATATCTATCAGTCTTATAAGGTCGTAAGTGGTAGTTAAGACCTTCTCATTCTAAGCCAGTGATATATACATTTGTGTACGGATGTTCAACGCTAGATTCAAACCAGTCCTTTCTCAGAATGATGTGACTGGGTGGCATACACGTCACGTGATATATCGGAGATCTATGGAGAGAGGAATTTAACCTGAAATTAATTTTATTGAAATTAAAAAAAAAAGTTAAATGGTTTCAGGTTTATTAGTGTGTAGAATGGTATACATTTATTTAGATTTTAGTGAATTATAACTGTCGTGGTCCAATCTCTCTCAAGTTAGTGTTTGGGTATTTGGCCTTAGGATCACTTCGTGTCTCCGGGAACGTAATTTGGCGTATACATTTTTTATCTTCAACAAGGGGGATTCATAAATCGATTCATCATGAACAAAACAATAGACCAGGTTGTTTGTTAGTCCATACTTTCTAATTGAATAAAAAGGAAGCATCATTGGCACGCGCACTATATGTAAGTTCGTGCATTCGCTCCATTAGCTATACATAAATCGGCTTCAAAAGAGGCCTGCTCGTTTGTTTTCTCTATAACGGAGTCATAAATTAAGGAATTAAATGACACTCGGGAGATACGGGCCCGGAGAGTGATATCCATCTTCCGTGAAAACCATAAATACACAATTATCATTTCCTTCTTCCGTAAAACACTAAACACCCATAAAAGACATTGCTTCGTCAATACCCTGAAGATGAGCTATGAATCATGGTACTAATTCCAGGCAACGTGTCCCCTGTTCTCATGTTATGAACAAGTCTGTCTCGACTGTCTGTATTCATGACACAGTCCATTAACTTGACATAAGGGTATTCAGGATCCAAGAAATGGTACAAAATCATTTCAAAGAAACTTATTGTTTATGTGATAAATTGATAATACCGTGCACTTCCACTCATCGGCTTGTCAAAGAACAAGTGCTGATGCCTTCCATGTCCGATTTCCTCATATCCTTTTTGGCCTTGGTATGAACAATTTACATTAATTACGTAAATGATTATTTTATGTAACGTTTTCGAATGAAGTGTATCCGAATGCATCCGGATGATATTAATGAATATTTAAAGCTGTTTAAACAATCGTTTGTTCGACTATCTCAAGTTACACTATAAGCGTAGTTCTAGAATGCTTCAAAGTTTTCCTTGACGGTTAAGAAACTGGTAAACTCATCTTGCTCTCTAAAATGATTGATGGCACGTTGGGTCGACCCGCGGGGAATAACAAAATATCTCCCTACCAACATTCAATATGAAGATTCCCATATGAAAAATAAATTACGTCTGATGATTATCATATGAAGAGAGGAAGTTATGGGGCAGAGACGTGTTATTTTCGTACAAATTGGTATTGTTTTCGCATTACTGTCAAAAAGAAAAAAACGGCGGCGCATGCAACTCGTTTTACAAAGAAAATAGTGCGAGGCCCCTCGGTGCTTCACTATTGAGAACTGTTCTTACAAGGTACACGTACATGCGATATTAACACAAAACACTTATTATTGTTGTAGCAGATATTACATATAAACATGAACTTTCAAGCATGGAACTGACAAACGAACGAACGAACGAACGAACGAACGAACGAACGAACGAACGAACGAACGAAACGGAACAAAACAGCAAAGAAAATAGAATAATACAAACGAGAGGACAGTCATGGATTGCATTTATAGTTGACTGTAGCAAGGTACTATAGAAGTTTATGAGTCTAGTTTAATTCTTCGTTGTCGTGACTACAAAACAGCTAATAAAGGAAGATTCAAAAGGGAAGGACCAGGGCGCTTTATGAGAGTGGAAATGGATGACACACGTATCTCATTGAGGTTACTAACGTGTAATTTGACTTTTACACTTGTCGTTAGTTCACCTGAATTCTAAACTAACTAAAAGCACAGAGAAAAAACATGGACCAATCGAAATGGAAGGACTGGTGTGCTTCTCAAATATCATCGAACACTAGAAAGGACATCTCTAGCATTCCAAAATGGAAGGGTCACACGGTTATGAACTTGAAATGGGAGATAAGTCACTGAAGTTACAATTTACAGTTTAACAATAATTATTGCAGTAATGTTAAATCTTAATTTCAAACGAACAAAACAGCATAAAGCATAGTGCATGTAGAGAATCTACTCGAAATGTCAGGATCATGGACTTTTAGTGAACAATTGGAGAGTTCAACGAATTCCCTCATTACATTGCGATGTGCTCGCATGCACTTGTAATATTTCTAACAGTTATATACGTGCCCTGGGTATACTTTTATTCCAACATTCTATTAATCATAAAACTTGAGAAGTATCAATAGACGAGAGAAGCAGATATGAACCGTAACACTGGTGATATTTCTCTACAACACTCTTTGATTTCCACCCTGAAGGGGAATCATATCGCTGCATATATTAATAATATTATACATCAGTCGTTTATATAGATTTTACAGCGATATGAATGAGACGTGTTGCATATCGTGTGCATGCCATGAGTATTGTATTCTGTAGGTAATAACGTACCAGCAATTCCTGATTCAATTGTAACAACTCTTATACCGCATTGTGCTGATGAAATAGACGTGGAATGCTTCACTGAGCCAACTATAAAATATCATTACACAAGGAACTGCAATGGAACTCAGACAATAGGATCAAACCAAGACTAACAATCAGTCATTGGCAGGGAGGTTATCTAAAGAAAAAACAACGGCTCGTGCACTTTGTGTTCAAAGTACGTCGATGCTCCAGAGTGGCCCCTGGGGCCTTATTCACCAACGTTGTAAGTCTAAAACTCAGACTTAGATTTAAATTTGTCATTATTGATAACCACTGGCATTTCTTTGAAACTAGATTTAACCATGTGAAATTTTATTGGACTATTAGTTGTTACCCACTGAACATGTATACCAATTTGTATCAAAATCGGTAGATTTATAACAACATGAGAGCGAATAGAACATTTGACGATGTAAAGTCTAAGTCTATATTTTAGACTTACAACGATGGTGAATAAGGCCCCTGAACTTCGACGGGAAGAAGAAGGAGAAGAATTTCGATTTGACGTATACGCAATTAAGGGAGCACGTTGCCTTGTAATAAGCAGTTAGCGATGCTGTTTATGATGATGTTTGTGTTACCGTGTATGTCGCGTTTTCAAGTTTAATACAACAGCACAGTTCCATTGATAGTTCTGTTCTGTCATAATAATGTCACGTGACCATTACGCGACTTTGCCATAATTAGTTACAAATAAGTTATCGTTGATGACCCTGTTTCTGCGACGGACATGTTTCGGTAACTCGTTTTAGCTCGATTTTTCGAAGAAAAACAAGAGCTATAGTGATAGCCTGGTCGTCGGCGTCCGCGTAGGTTATTGTTGCTGTCAATATCTGGAAAACTATTAGAGGTATCAACTTGAAATTTCACAAGTGCATGCACCTCAATACCATCCATCTTCAACCTCCACCTTAGATCAAAGGTCAATGTCAACATGATCTTTTAATTCAAAACTTAACCTTGTTCATAAAATGCAAGATGTAATGCACCGTCCTAGGGTTTTCAAACTTCACATGTGCATGTACCTCGATGTACATTATATGACGTCTGTCACTAGGTCAAATGTCAAGGTTGACATTTTTATTCAAAACGTCACCTTGCTCATAAAAAGCAAACGCCTGGGCCTGCGCTATTGAAAGTTCATAATTTTATATACATGCATTTAAATGAGATCTATAACACCCACACACATTGCTGTGTGTTTGCTTCTTAAATTCTTAAATTTGCTATCAAATTGGAATCAAGTCGGGCATCCAGCACCCGTTGGCGGTGCTCTTGTTTTCCTGTGTCATGGACATATTCTATTGTGAAGAGTTCAACGATGCGGAAAAAATGAATTAGATGCAAACTCAACAGTCCACGGTTAACAAATAGCTGTCATTGCTGGGATAAAATTCGATACAATATGATTAAAATATAAGCAACCCTTTGTTTTGATCATTCTAAGGTATTTTGAAACATTTTCCTATTACGTGTACTATTTATACACTCAACCGCTTTAAAAACGCACCACTATTGAAAATAACCAAATTTTGTCAAAATACATTTTTTGCTAAAATTGATAGATTACAGGGTTTGTTCAGTTCATAAGCTTGACCTAATTAAAGAAAACGATTTATTTTTCATTCGGAATACCCCGCCCAGAGAATTTTTTTGATTTTGCATGTTTTGCGCGTGCAGCTCGATCGCGTCAATCTGTGTGATCAATATTACTTTTAAACTGTACGCTGTTGGTGTACACATTGAAAAAACAACATAAACACTATTAGCTAAAGGTATTTTTATGCTGCCAATATCTAAAATATTTGTCCTCGATGACTGTGCCTTCGCCTCCAACTGAAAAGAGACTCGGTGCCTTAGCATGGCGGTTCAACTGCCACCATACAATGCATGTGAGCTTAGAACATCGATTCCAAGTGAATGGCACAGTCAAAGACCGACCTGGATGAAACCAGCTAAAGGTATTGAGCCGAGCTATGAGGAAACATGACACAGGTTGTGTCACTATAATTGGTTCCGCATGGCTGCACACAGTGTCAAAATAATGACGGACGTCAATCAACAAAGCCAAAAGTACATTATTGCATTTTCATAACTATTTCTTTCATAATTGTCAATAAAAAGGAAAATTATTTTAGTACATTTTTTTATGAGTTTTCTCCCGTTTAGAGCCTAAAGTCCCATTTTTTTGTCTTCAAGCTCCTTGTTAGTGTTGATTTGAGGTGCCACAGAAGCACCACGGGATATGTCCTGAAAGTCTGATGCTCATAACCAAGACTTCAAGTTTAAATAAGGCTTGACTCAATCTTAGGTCCACATAATGCGCATATCTGAACCGCACTCGGTCGTATGATATAAGCCAGACTGCCATAGCCACATAACATTTATAATTCAAGTCAAACTTTGCTTGAATGGTGGGAAACATCACGTCGAACATATTTCTATCCTATTACGTAATTAATGTTATGCTTTAGGAGGAGATACCATGTGCATGCTTCAGTGGATCGGGCTCTTATACTTGCTTTTGAAATTGTGACTTTCACTTTCATGGGTCTCAGAGTTATCTATGTCATAATTCATTTCAAACTCGTAATAATTGCATGAAAATCACACACATCGTTGAATATAGACTTAAGATTATTAATCCGAAAATAAATAACCATAAATTGACGTTTTCATCATTAAAACCGATATTTCTTATGTGGTGCGTTTTTAAAGCGATTGAGTGTATATAATTTTATTTATTCTTAAAGTTATACTAAAATGACCCCAAATGCATTTTCATTTTTTCAGAGGCATATTTTTTCTGTCATAAAATTATTCTGCTGAGCTTACATGACCATAACAAATATTGCCCATTTAGTGTACCTTACTTGTCTCTGACAACCGCACACGGGCCTCCAGCCAAGACGACCAATTATCTCTGAACGATGTTTGTAATTATCAATTCAGTTTAATCTCGTGATAATCACACGTGAATTACTTTTACACGAGATTTTGAACATTCCAATTTATTCTTTTATTTATTTCCTCAACAATTCTTTCCCGAGAAATTTTAACTCTCATCGTATTATTGCTGGAATTGGATTCCCGTACCGCTAATAACATTCAGACATTACTTTTATGAAACGATGGAAAACAACATAGCGGAGAGGTTCTTAGAAGCAATTTCTCTCTATTAACGGAAGGAATATTAACAGGTCTCCGAGGAGTAGCTTGTCATTTAGTCATAAATTTCACAATTTTAGTGAGCAGAACCTGCCCTCATTGTTGCGATAATAGAAATATATTCATTTTAAGCAAATACCAGCGTTACAACATTAATCTTAGGTCTGCTGGGAATCCTGGGTTTTACTTCTTATGCAATTCCTCGTCATTTTTTTGTTCTTTTTTCTTTTACACGTATGATCTGTATTAGCTTCAACAATTCAATATTTCAAATATCTTGAATGGTAATTTGTAGCTGTAGAGAAATTTAATCAGTTTCAGCAGAATACGTCATTTCCAGTGAATGGTGGACTGTAAACCTCATATTTCATATCATTGCTAGGAATGGTTAGTCGTCAATAGTCATCAATGTAGTGCTGTAATAGATTGTGCACCAGTCAGCTTACTCACCAGGCGTTTCAAGATTGGTTATTTATTACTCATTTATTCCAGATAAATATAGACACACCAAAACAGTGTACAACAACAGCAGCAACTACAATCAGCAGCAGCAGCAGCAGCAGCAGCAGCAGCAGCAGCAGCAGCAGAAGCAGAAGCAGCAGAAGCAGCAGCGACGACGACGACGACCACCACAACAACAGCAGCAGCAGCAGCGGCGGCGGCGGCGGCAGCAGCAGCAGCAGCAGCAGCAGCAGCAGCAGCAGCAGCAGCAACAATTCATACAATATACTCAACCTTAAAATAGTATTCATTATTTTATGTTTGATGATGGTATACGCATAAAGGAACTAAAATACATTGGTGTCTTCGAGACCCTCGTAGAATATTTATAAACTCATACGCTGGACTTCGTGCTCATGGACTGGATTGATCGACTTTGACTGCACATCCACCAAGAGAGAAATAGTCTCCAGAGGGAGACTCAAACACAGATTACTGTAGGTAACCCAATGGCCAGTGGAAGTTGAATTTTCAAGGGGGTTGAACGGCTGAACTGCTGGAATCAGTCCTCGGAAATTGGTAACTCAACTTAACCTTTTCATGACCGCCGTCTTGTTCTTACGAGTATTAGCTTTGTTATCATTGATGTTGTTATGACTACCGGTTTGTATATTGTTGTTGTTATTATCAACATTTTATGTGTCTACAAACACGTGCTTTACTTCTTCAACCGAGGAGTTTTAAAATAATTGGACCATACCACTTAAAACTTAATATAATTCCTTTGAGCAGTATTCGAATTCTTGTATTATCCGAATTTATGGGCAATAAACACAGAATATTAATTTAGTAATGAGGCAATTTGCGTTATAGATCGATTCATGAATTTAACACATTTAAACGAAATATTGTGATGTTTGGATAATAAACGCACTTCGAAACGCAAACAATAATTGGCAAAAACCAGATGTGATTAAAGGAAGTAATTAGGAAGCTTTTGAATTAATGCATAATCTGTGTACACATTGCTGAAAGTCTGAGCAGCGTATTCAGTTTAATGATTGCCAGTTTATATCCCGCAATTATAATGCTATCTGTCAAACAATTATACATTTTTATTACCATTTTGAGATAATTTACAAATTATTTGTAAAGAAACTAATCGGAAAATCTTAATTTTGAAATTAATTTCTCTTTTAGAATTCCGAGGAAACAGTCACAAAAAGATTTTCTTATTGATTTTCTGGTATTGCCAGACTCTTAGACTGGTGTAGAATTGAGAAATTGGTCTTCCAGCATTTGATTAGAGCTGCCTCTCTCATACATGATGTAGAACGTGGTACATACCGCTTATGGCTTTATTTGACTATTGCTCAGGGTAGTTGTGTCGTGGTGTTTCTGATTTCTGTGCTCGGCTGGTTGGGTTGAGTGCTACCTTCCCTGTCGGATTTTCTCATACCTTTTTACTTTCAAATGAACACTAGACTTAGTAGTTTAGCAAGACATCTCTTAATAACATCTTTGAAATACTTTGGCATATCATTTAATTTAAAACAGACTAACAATAAAACAAAACAAAACATTTTAAAGAGTATCCCAATACTTAGACCATCTTGAAATTAAAAACACAATTTCCAAGTTCAGCTTAACTGCACACTTTGCCTTTTATTCAACCACGATACCAAGAACAAATCAAGCCAAATGGTCCAAATGATGGACTACTATTGCGGTTATATTGCCTTTCGGTTTTTTGTTTTAACCACACGACTCTAAATCACTTGATATGTTGAAATGTATAGATGCGATGTTAGAATTTATAGGGTAGCTTGTGAATTTTCCCACTTCTCCTCTAAATGAAAGGTTAGGTCTGTCGTTATTTAAACACAGATGGGAAAATAACATGCAGCCAAAATCATTATACAACTTGATTAAAGCTGTTTGCAACTATTAAAAATTTTAAGTTTAACTTCCACCACATACAACTTACAAAACAAGGATTAGGCAAAGCACATGAATAGTGTGGTTATGGTAACATTGTGAAAAAACAATGCCGGGTTTGTAGGTAGCAAACATTTTACTTTTATTTTTGAACATCATTTTATTACTTTTATACACTAGGTATCAACTATCCGCTATGGTTTTCCGAAAAAAAAACCCATAAAAGAAATAGAATAGGGCTACAATTGGGGTAAATAGTCCTGTGATGTCATAATGTTTTGGACTTAAGTAACTATTAAAGAGGAATGCTTTATTTAACTTTCCCGTTCCTTACAGACAAACAATGGGTATATGACTGTAACACAACAACTGTTCACATTAAATAAAATCTGAAATTGAATATTTGGTCCAGATCGTTTTCATGGCAATCAGAAGAGTTGAGAATAATGTGAGATTGTGAAACGTTTAAGACGACGGTCCCAAGATGCATGCTGGTGAACCATTGAGTATGGTAGATATTCCTCGGATTTTGGAAGTGGACAAAAGTAGCACTGTCGTTGACCCTGTTCTCCACAAGGAATACGCCAAGAAAGTCAGATGAATTATTTGTTTATGAATTCATTGCATGAGAACCCAAAAATATGCAAGTTTCATCCGCTGATGCGCTTAGAGTAATATTCTATGTACATGTACTTAATGTTAATAAAGGTACCCATAATTTACGGCCAAATGCCCGGAACAGGCTTTAGTTGAAGGTGATAGGTTGTTGCTATGATAGAAAGAGGGTAGTGCTGTTGGGGAAAGATTGCTGATCAGTTTATAGAGTCTTCAATTATTAGATGTTGTGTAACAGAATGATTTAATTTTTTATTACACACGTATAAAGAACTGCGATACAACCAATACACATACATTATACGAACGAACCAATCAACAACGAGAACCACCATGCTGCTATTTTGCTGGTTCCATACATTTGTCATTGTGAGGCACATATATTGTGTGAACAAGCAGATTGATTTAGTGCACCTATAAGAAGCTTCAAATAATTGCGAGAACAGAATTATTCAAATAACACGAACCCATAGATCACGTACTAGAAGTAGGTTACTGTCGATAGAAAAATAATGACAGCTCATGAAAACATTAATTAACAATCTATAACTTCAAAATGAATTGTGTGCAAAGTTTATCTACTCTGATCAAAGCCAACCTATCCGGCTGCCACAGACTTACACTTTGGGAATCATTCATGTTGATAACAATCACCCCTGACAGATACACGTGCTTTGTTAATTAAAACACGTGGGGAAACCATAGCAGTACGTGGAGATACACTCTATAGTTTCCTATCTACGCCTTACACTCGCTAGACGGACATCTGTGTATGTAAAATTAATTATTTTAGGGCAGATTTTACACACAAGTGTATCATTATATCATTTAGAATGTATATGTGGATTTTAATTGTTCCTCCAGATGTTGTTCTGGTTTAGCATGTGAAAACATTTCATATTTTGCAATCCGATCATCGATAGATTCTCACATTTCCCAGGAATAAGATCACGTGTTATAAACCTGCCAATGTGTTGATTTGATGGTTCAACAGTCGCGTAAGGATTATTCATTTTGACTGCGCTCGATGTACCACGGACAGACTTTCCGTACCGAACCCGCTGAACCGCGTGTGAACGTTTTGGCATCGAACATTATGAGATATTCAACGGCACAGTATGGTTTCACAGTACGACTATTAAATATGATAAATACACGTTGATAAACCGAACAATGCCATAAATCATACAGGACACACTCATCACGGATCAGATGGACCATGCGAAATGTGATTATAAGTATGACAGTAAAAAAGCTTAGGCCACTCCAAATTCCCGACAGAGTTGTCGTTTGTTGTTATCATAGTGGTCTCCTATTGACTCTGTAGAAACACGAAACAAAGTGTTTTGAAAGTTGTTCGAATTTTGTTTTGATATAGAGCTACTGAGCAACCAATTAAAAATTGATCACGTGTGTTTTATTGAATTATACACGTGCTTATACTTGTGAATCACGAATGCGAAAATTTCGCGTTTATTCTGACACCACTTGTAAAGTTATGGTGGCCGACCTGTTACACACACGGCGGAGTGTCAATCTATCTGCGGCACACATGACATCGATACGAAAGCCAGCATGTCGCTGTGGTAATTGGTTTAACATTCCTTGACTTTTTTTCTTAAGCCAAAGAGCAATTATTTCAAATTAGTGAACAGTAATTGAATGAAATTAAGGCGACTCCGAGAAACAAGATGTTTGTGTCTCCCCTTAGGAAATGAATTGTCAACTAAGTTGATTTGTCAAAGTCTCATATGGAAATGGCTGACGTAAATTTGTGCTTCCGGAATGTGCCGGGCTTTAAACCTCATGAATTGTTATCCGAGTGACGGTGTACTGGGAAATGTGGTATGAATTAAAGATGACTGGAATCTGGTACGAGGCTTTCTGAATGACATTCTTGTCAACATAATCCAGTCACTAATGTTTTAATACAGTGAACTCAATAAAAGTAAAATCACAAAAATAAGTGGGGAAGAAATTTCAAGAATGTTGATAAAAATTTTTATGTGACCGTACATTCTTCGACAGAAAAAAATAAGTCTTTAATTTAGAAAGAAAACTAATTGATAATCGTCGTTTGGAAAAGAGCATAAAAACAAACGAAAACTCGTCTCCAAAATGAATTATATTTTAAATAAAGGTTTCAAAGCTCAAAATGCTATACAGAACGAAAAATTCTTTATCATGATTTGTATTTAACATAGTTGTATCAGTATCTATCATTTCGCATTTTTACAGATTGCGTTGAACGCCAACTGAACGTGGTCAAAAAGTATAACCAAAAATCGGACAGGGAAGGCAGCACTCAAAATAGCTTAACATAGAAAAAAGAAATAACACAGACCACACTCGCACGACACAATTCCAAAATATTGCAACTTATGAAATTAGAAGAATACTAGTTTTTTTTGTAAATTTAATATTGGGGACGAGTTTCATTTGTATCACGTAACTTCAATCAAGAATGTGTTTGAAGTGTTCTAACGGCTACTCAAGTCATAAGCAGTACATGCATGCTTTTTAAAAAAATTTTTTTATGAAGTCACCGTACAGTAGGTGTCCAGTATGGATTCGAAATCCATTTCATACATACATGTCCAAACCATTTGGTTTCCTGAGTAAAATGTTGTCGCTACTTCAATATCGTTGTTCCGTACTATCTGTCGTCATATAAAATAAAAACCAGTTTGTATAATGTAGCTAGGATCAGTCGGTCGATTGGAACTGAACACCTATCGACAGACACTAATGATTGACAAATATTTGTACTCCATTTTAAAACAATTGATTTCCGTAAAATGGTAGTCTCGGTGAATGGGCTAAAAACTATTCATCCGGTACAGTATGGATAAAACTCAGTATCCGGTACTGTATAACAAAGCTGGCCCATTTTCAACCTTTACGATCATTTTACCACAAAATGCAACATTAAACAGCGGGCTTCATTGACTTAATGTGCTATGTATTATATTTACTGTGTATATTCATCACAAAATGCTTATCAAATCTCATATTTATGTTTGTCAGAAACTTTAAACGGTTACAGACGTGAATAAATGTACACATTTCGTACATTGTACTTCACAATATGTCTAATAAATGTACTTTATATATAATACAATGTATAGCCATCTCATTGCTCAACAAACGATATGCATTGCAAACTTTTATATCCACTACACACATATGATTCCTTCAATAGCAAACTCGTGAACTGAAATACAAAACGAAGCAAAGTAGTAGGGGTATTAGACATAATTGTTGTTTTCGTCAACTTTAGACCATGCTTTCCTGAGGACTGCGGCACGCTTGGGGGCATGCGTTCGAATCTCTTCTTCAGACGTTAGTTCTGGTTGGTAAATTTTTTAACGTAACTTGAAATTACGAAGACGACCAAGGTACACAATTTAATCCTTATATAATTTTATGGTATCATTTAAGCTTTTAAAACATCCAGGATTGGGTATAAATTGGTTAACAATTCCTTTACACACACCCGTTTTATCTCACGCACACGTCTTTAATAGCAAAATACACACATTAAGTGTGAGATTGTGTGATGCGTAGCACGCTTTAGGTTTTAATGAAATACTTAGTACCACCAAAATGATAAGTCGGAACCTTTATGTAATACTAAATTTTAGTACGGGTGTCATTGAAATGTACTCGTTACGTAAGCCTCATAAAATAAAAAGAGACTATTCAGATTGTTTTATGTGCACAACGAACTTCATTCCGAAACTAAGTCTAGGTTCAGGACACTTAATTGCATTTATTTGAACGTGTCCATGCATATTTTCTGGCTAGGTGTACACGTTCTTATCAATAAACAATGATTTAATTATATCACTACTGTACAAGCACGTTACTTCACAATTATATACTATATATTATATATTGACTACACATAATTTATAATAAATTCAAACATGTAGTCTTAGTTTGGCAACTTTGCTTTCTCTGATAAATGTATGATATTAAAACGTCCAAATCGTTGTACAGACTTTAAGAGAATTCCAAGACCCTGAGAACCCTGAGACAGTTCTGATGGATTGAACAGGTTAGGTTTTCTTCTGTAATTGTCGACCGCACGAGGAGTCGTTGCCTGTCGCTTATGGAACAATTTAAGATATAGTAAAACTTCGTTAAGACGAGCACATGGCCTATGTCGAAAACTTGGCACGTCCCATTGAGTCCTCGAGATAATGAACTTTTACTGAAGTCAGCTATGGACGAATGAACGAGGTACTGTTTAAATCCCGGTTCATCACATCTCCGTTCCGTCACTGAAGTGTAAGTTGTTTTCTTACGACTCTGTCGGAACTCAGATGTAACGTGTCCTCATTAATGTCTGGTTTTGAGCGTTACACCGGGTTTCAGTTCCACTAGAGCCATATGAAAACAGCACACTACTCTGATGAAACGATGAGGCGGTGAATCAAGTTTTCTACCGTGATGAAGAATGTTAGAAAGCCGCGTTATATCCACTTAAAACAAACGTGCTGCATATTTACAATACAAGCACATGTGGCATGTACAAAATACGTTTGTATCAAATGTAATTATTTCATCTTTGAATTAAAAGAAACCTTTAATCATATTAACACCTCTTGCGATTTCGTCGACAAACAAGTCGTAAGTTAACGATCTTTGTTTCTAAAGGTTTCAGCAGTTTTAAAAGTCTCATTACACATGCTCTGTAAAGGGTTGTCTTAATTGGTATCGAAGAAATACTTTAAGTATTAGATAGGTGGTGTCCGGACTTAGACGATCACTGAGTACACATAATTTATAATATATCACCTGAAGATCACCTTTACAAGCAGACCAGTTTTCCAGGGACCTGTGGCTGCTCTTGTTGTTTGGGTAACAATTCCCAAAATGTCTAAAACGTTATAGTGTGTGAGTGGACAAAACGTACATACATGTAAATAAGTTATAACTCGACTAAGCTGGTAGAAGTTTAGATTGCAAACATTTTAGTTTTGTGTCTGACAAACACAACAAACAATGCACCGTTATTACATACATAATTATGTCTCTCTACATATAGATGTACATTTTAAATCTGAATTCCCACAAATCCTGACAAACTGGTCGGACCTGCCCTGACAAATCTAAGCCAGTTCATGTAAATCGTGCTAAGCTTGAGTTCGATACCTTTACCAATAATTTTTGTTCCATGACCATACGTTGTTCTAAAGGGACATGGAGGGTAAACGAATGCATTTCCATAGGTAGCCCACTGATCAGGGGAAGTTAAACTGTCAAAGGATGCTTAAGCGGCTGAAAAGAGCCTTAGAAATTTGTAACTTTAAAAACTGTTGTTTTTTTATTGCAGCGTGTAGATTGTACAGAAGTTCTTATTAACAATCGGCATTATTTGTTTTTGGAAAGTTAGACAAACTTAGAATTTCGATCTTGTCACAAAGATCACACAAGTTGATTGAACATAAATATATTTGTACAGTAGGCTTTAGCAAACGTACATAAATTCTGTACATAATGACCCACGTGGACTTATATGTGAAAATACCCACTTCCATGTATGCTAATATAATTCGAATCAATAACTTTATTGTCACAGAAAGTGTCACATTTACCCTCAATAATTATCGTAATGAAATAATTTGATATCAAACTGAACATTATATGATTCGTTCCTCGCTATCAAAGGCATTGCACATAATTGTATGTTGTACTCATACACGAAGATTTCATCAAGAACGAATATAGTCAGTCTTGATATATTTTGTTTCCACATATAGCCTTAAGAATTATTTTTAAGTGTACATGTAAATATTTGAAAATAAAAGACACCATAAAAGAGCCGATGCACACTCTTAAATGCATGAATGGTTATTTGTTGTTTTATATACAATTTATATGCATGATATATAAATAAGGTTACTAATTCGTCATTTTAGACTATATGTGTTGGTTATTCTGTGGCTTAAAACGACCCATTTTCTTTGGAGGTGGTTCATGAAAATATAATGAAGCGTTCTCCCGGAAAGCCGGGCTTAATGACTTCGATGTAATTATAATTTAGTTTTACGTTGATTAAGGGTTTAACAACGTGAAATTAGAAACAATGTCATGTTTATTTATTCAGTATTGAGTAATTTCATTACAAAGTGCTTTATACACATGTAATCTCATAAATATTACATTTTCTCATGAATTATAGTGAAGTTACTTATTTCGTTGCTATGGTGAGTTGGTGACCGTTTTGAAAAGTACCCATGGCAAGCGATGGGTTATTGCTTGAAAACAGCAGTTATTCAGTTTCTCTAAAGCAAAAATTCATAATTCGTTTATGTTTCATTAATATAATAAAACATCATGTATTAAAGCACCATTCTAAAATGCCATAGTTATTTTTGAAAAGTTTATGACAAGAAATTATCAAAAAGATCTACTAGTTGTACGAATTGCTTATTAGGCTTATAAGAATTACGCCAAATAAAGTTTGAATGACGTTTGTGACGTCTCTATAAACGTAGCCATAAGTTGTATCAGTATGTGGTGCTTATGAGATTTAAAACTTTGTAAAAGTAAATAATTTGCTCAAATTTTCAAAATTTCAGGAGGATATTGTCACTTCTTTGCTATATTATCCTGTTTTTCATCATTTTGACAGCAAATGTGATTTTTCCGGAGAACGGCTCGTATTACTTTGACCTACTGCTATAGGTCGTAAAATATAATATTATGCTTACAAATTCATGTTGCAATTCTTAAGTAGAGCGGTTATTAAATTTTCTTTCTGACTTTGAAAACATAAATATAACATAAAGAATAGAGGTACTAAATGGGTTGTTTAACCAATTAAACAATTTATATTTCTAAAGCTACTAATAAATCTGAAAAAATAGAATGTTTAAATGTACAAGTAATTTTATGTGAAAAACACTGATTTTTAAAGTTTTATTAAATTCTAGTGAATATTCGTGACTTGTTTAGCGACAGTACCATATACCACGGGTTAGGTCCCATGATTATAAAACTTTTCAGCTCAACACAATTGTAACAATGCTGAAACTTTAAAGGCCTCAAACAGTAAAATGGCTCATAATTGTCTGAAACTTTTTTATTACATAGATAGCCTTAAAGATTGAGTAATACAAATTGCTATTGTAAATATTTAAGTTTTACTGAGCTAATTAAGTTTCCTGCTTGAGTTGAGCATGGGAAGTGCCTGGCCATGGTCTCCCGAAATACCTCAATCTGAGCTAAATCTCATCTCAAATATTGACATGTGTCTTTTAGTTAATTTACATTGGATGTTGAATTCAAAATTTGCATCTAAAAACTGAAATATAAAGAGTTTGAACTTAAGATTGATCTGAAATCCAGACTCTGATTTCAGCAAAATCTTAATTTGAGATGAGATTTCTACTTGATATGTTTCGGTAGATCTTGGCCAGATGTATTTCTATAAATATAGATACATGCAATCACTCTTATAGGTGATAATGTTATTATTTTATTACTCAAATGCTGTAGGTGTTTCACTTCAATTTTTAGATTAATATTTAGTTTATAGTCGTTTATAGAATCTTCTAATTTATTTTAAAGTCGATTGTGAAGCATGTTTTTTTCTAACTCATATCATTCACTCTCGACACCTCATTCCTTACGTATTCTATCGCCACGAGGACATGATAGAAGAGAAACCAGTCTTAATTGATAAACGCCATAGGGGTACCAACTGACACAGAGGTATATGTCTGTGCAACTACTATGGTTTGTTAATTAATATTTTCAATAAATTTATTACTAATTTCTTAGTAATTAGTGATTTCTTCTCGTATGTATTGAATATACAGGTACTCACCCGACAAAACGGCGAAAACGTTATTAATATAGTATGCTCTATTTATTAATTGACGATTTCAATATATTTTTTTCAAAAACATGTTCCAAATTGTGAATTGTTTAGAGTTCAGTCACAAATATCTGCTTGTTACATGAGCAACGATTAATGCAGTTTTTTTAATATAATAATCTAGATATTATACTTACTGTTCATCATTCTCCATAGTATATTCCAGTATAACACGTGAATCTTCTAAAATATTTCTTGAATTCTATCACATTTTACCTAAGCGATTCACATTTTACAAAAGTGAAAAACTTTAATAACCCGATTTTTAAAATAAAAAAACGCTGGTTTAATCCGTCAGTATTCCCCGGTATCACGTACAGGAAATACGAGACTCGCTGTGTAAAAATCTTAATCAATTTGTTAACACTTTCACTGACTCGATAGATGGTTTTGATTGTCAAAAGTGGTAAAATTAATATCGTCTGTCAAAGAAGATTCATTCATTCTTCACGGTGAAAATTAACTTTGCCACGACGAGTCTGACGAATATTTGCTATTCTTTATTTCCCGTATCGACAAACAAGCAGTACTATCGTATCCCACTGTTCGTCATTGTATATTATAGCGTGTATTATCAATAATCATTGTTGCTTTATATCGTCCTCATGTTATAACACTTATATATGATGTAAATGTAGATAAATACCAAATGCGCGGGAATTTACACCAAATGTCGTCTGTGACAAGAAAATAATGAATTTCCCGAAGTTAGTCACACGAACATCTATATTATAAGAAGAGAATGCAATCGAAGGATGGAAGAGAGAGAGAAAAGTCTTTGTATACGATTAGTATAAACTACTATCACAGCTGACTACGAGAAAATGCAAATCTAATATCCATTTTTTACACTGAATTAACTGTTGCTATGCGCAGACGATCAATTGATGAAGAACGCGCAGACGAATTAAATCGCTCACTGTATCAGACGATATTCAAATGCAATTCAAATAGCCATCCGAAATTTTTCACTCGTTTGCCCACTGCCGCCGATCCTTAATCCGAGAAAATTAGAAATTAAACATGTTTGTGTAATGCTTGGTATGAATATAAAAAATCCAAGTCGGAATTTCTGTGCCGCAGTTTATAATACAGAGAATGTAATAAAATTTAGTTGCATCGATATAAAATTCGCATATTGTTTACATATATCGTATAAAACTGGTAAGGCAATACTCTGCTCTCAGATTAGCACGCAAACTAACTATTCCGTGTTGAAAATGTACTCGTTTTAAGTTCACTATCGTATATATTAAGCGTATTCTTTCACTACCTGGGTCAGTTTATATACCGAACATTTTAAACATCTGATGAAGAAAACACCCAGTTTGAATCAAACTGAAAAATAATCCTTCCCAGGATATGTTACTATAGAGGGATACGTTACTGTTACATACTATTTTAATAACAGTTAAAAACACACATTTTGGCGAACTTATTCTCATTTGTTGTTAAGACTAGAGACTAAAGTAAAGCAATTTCTGTTCCCGACATTCCAGACGATAAAACCCCGACTTCCCCATCACAAGCATACAAAACTGAAGTTTGTATTCCACCACCGGCGAGTTAATGTTCGACCACATGCCAGTTAATATGAACGTTTGTTGTCTGAGACTGTAGATATTCACACAGACATACATTGTCGTAGCTTGTTGTTGTTTTTGGTATGTAATATATTAATAATGTCTGAAATCATGTCAGAATCATAGTCTGTAAACAACCAGACCCTCACAACACTAGCAACATACGGTACTCATCCACATTCAACAACGTGTACTCGGCTTACAACTGGCTCGGACATTATATCCATTCATCATAGGACACCAATAATAAATTTGAACATACTGATAAAGTATCATCAGCAGCCACAATAATAGTCGATTTGGACATTCTTATCGAATCGTCATCGGCTACAAAGAGCCAACTTGGACACGATGACGTTTCAGTGCTTTGACATTTTAGCAGCTTTCTAGTCGAGCATCCAGCTACTTCACTAACGTTAGTTTCTGCTAGGCGCGGCTTTTGATCGTTGTCCGTGTACAGTGTACGTGTCCTTGTCATTCAATAGTGTCTGTTGACTTTACTTTGGTTATATGTTGTATAGAGCATTGTCGCTGTGCAATTCCATTTTGAATTGTTCATTTGGTGTGTCCTTATACCTTTTGCATTATATATGTGATTTGTTTGTGCCTATTGTGCTCTGCTGATTCCGTAACATGTTTCTTTTCCTTTCTGATGCATCACTTCACTTATATATCTTGTCCAACAAAACAGTTACACATAATTTCAATCCTTCAACATATGGCCAAACCGTCAGCATGCAAAGCTTTGTTTGGAATCTCAAATTATTATCGATCTACGTAAATGACTTTAGTTGATTAGAATTTTAGAATATCACTAATTACTAGTACATGTATAATACAACTTTATATAGAACATAAAATTATGGACACATTTATGATAAAGGGCTAAACAGAGGTCTTAAAGTCCACGCAGTTCTTAAAATCACCGACTTATTTCTACTACTGGGAGCGAGGGGTTGATTTCTTCACTTAACTTTGGCCAAACATGCAAAAGGTGCAAATATGACATGTTTACCAAAACTACATCGTTCTTTTCACACATCGTTGAAAATCACTCGCCTGATTTTGAAATCATGTGTCGGTTAAGTCTGGTATACGTTTATTGTCCGGATCTCTGTTGTTCCGGATCTCTGCATGGGAACATACTCGACCTGTAGAGGAACGGGGTGTCTGGGTACGTAAACTTTTTATAACTTATTTCCATGTATCAAACTGTATTGTACATTATACTCATTTTACTTACAATGTATATATGTGGCTAAGGAGATGTTGCTATGTAGATGTTGTTATGTAGATGTAATTATGTAGATGTAATTATGTAGATGTAATTATGTAGATGTTGTTATGTAGATGTTGCTACGTAGATTTATTATGTAAATGTAATTATGTAGACGTTGTTATGTAGATGTAGTTATATAGATGTTGTTATGTAGATGTTATTATGTAGATGTTGTTATGTAATTATGTAGATGTTGCGATGTAGATGTAATTATGTAGATGTAATTATGTAGATGTTGTTATGTAGATGTTGTTACGTAGATGTTATTATGTAAATGTAATTATGTAGACGTTGTTATGTAGATGTAGTTATATAGATGTTGTTATGTAGATGTTATTATGTAGATGTTGTTATGTAGATGTTGTTATGTAGATGTAATTATGTAGATGTTGTTATGTAGATGTTGTTATGTAGATGTAGTTATGTAGATGTAATTATGTAGATGTTGCGATGTAGATGTAATTATGTAGATGTTGCGATGTAGATGTAATTATGTAGATGTTGCGATGTAGATGTAATTATGTAGATGTTGCTATGTAGATGTAATTATGTAGATGTTATTATGTAAATTTTGTTATGTAGATGTTATTATTTAGATGTTGTTATGTAGATGTTGCTATGTATATGTTGCTATGGAAATGTTGTCATGTATATGTTGCTATGTAGATTTTGCTGTAGAGATTTTGCTATGGAAAAGATGTTCAAGCCATGTTGGTCTATATTCTTACTTGTCTACATGTGCTATGATTTTTACACAATGCATTAGCACAAAATTAGCTTGATAATGTTCAGGCTAATTTTTTTGCATGGCAATTACATTTGTGTTGTTGCAAATGATGCACTATGCTGATCAATGTCACATGAAGTCAATGAGAATTTTGCATAAAATTATCAATTTGATTTTTTTATGTCAAGCTTTGTAATGTTTATCACAACGAAGAACAATTCACATAACACTATGTGCTGTCTTTAAAAAGCTTTCAGACTGATGCATTTTTCTTGTTTCCAATTTAAAAACTCTCGAATTCCACAACTTAATCAAATAAATTCATAATCTTGAATAATTCGTGTTTTTTAACGAAATTAAAATTGTGACTGCGTTAATTGAGATCTTCACAGTTCACAAATTTCAAAGTGGAAATCGTGAATTTATTAAAATTGTGTGAGAGACATCATGAGAGAATTTTCCCATCGATGTTTTGTAAGTTACATTGTACGACTGTGTGTTTTAACATTTAAATGTATTGCTTTTGACGCAAAATGTAGCACCGTTTTTGGCGTCATTTTCTTTCACAACATAGTATACTAGGCAAAATTAAGTATGAACGTAACTGCATTGCAATAAATTGTTTTTAAATGGCATAAACAGTTTATAGAAAGTCAGGATGATGTGACAAACGATGAAGCTAAATAGGTAGAAAAACCGACTTTCAATGAATGAGCGTTACGTTGGTCAGAACCGTCCGTCATTGGTCCTCTTGTAGAGATAGAAACGATACAATTTAGTACATACCGACAGAACAAGTGTGTTTGTATATAATAAGCATACAACTGATTACGGGAAACGAAGAGCATCATATTAACAGTGTTTAAGAGCTTCATGAACTGGTATAGTCGAGAGGGTGACGTCGTACGTCATTTCTGGGTGTGCGCCGGGTATGCCTACCACGCATTCTTACAATCACTATATGTATGTTATTTTTAATCATATCCGTATGATATTTGGTGTACTTGCTAAATAGATATTCCATTTTATAGGAACCACAGATTCGTAACTTTCAGTCAAACGTTTTTTTTTTGGAATAAGAGTAACATCCAAGTATTTTTGGACAACCCCGCGTATAATTCTTAACCAAATGGTACTGTGTTGTCTGTTAGTATGTATCCAAGACATGTTAAGTAGCATGTTGGAAGCACTAAATAGGCACCACAATTCCAGGCATTGCATTCGATTTGGTGTAAAGCCATCGATTTCGTACGTTACGTTACGTCATTTTTTAAATGCTACATATAACATAAAACATATAACAACTACTCGAACATGGTATTGGACATAACACTCAAAAGAAACAGCAGAGCATGAACATGTAATAAACCGTAGTCTGTAGTCAGGTGGTCTAAATGCGGTTAACTTGTATACGAAATCGAAATGAAGATGGTTCCTAGTACCTACCACTATTTTATTTTCTTGATGCTCATCCCTATAGAGGGAGGGATCCCACAACCCTGTGCCAATCGATAACAACATAATTTCAATATTTGGTGGGGCTGATTGTTACATACATTACTGTGAATGATAGAGGTAATCCTGAATAATTTGGTGATGTTGGTGGGGGGGGGGGGTAATGATAAAATCAGATTTTTGTGGGATTGCAAAATGTTAGGTCAAGGAGAAAACCTTGTACTGTATTCTGTGGGTCTTATACTACGCACATTGCTCATTATTCGACCATAGAACCAACATTCTTTAACAATTATCACATGCAGACACTGTTCACATTTTGTTTGTGCATTCAAAACCTACTCATACTCTGCGTGTCTATCATACAGTGTTGCGTTTGTTTCTTCAATGTGTTGAAACATTTGGGCGAATTTGAAACTTCTATGCATACGTTATTTGCCTGACTTACGTGTATCAGTCTATAATCGGCCAAAAGGTTTCATCATTGCGTGATACAAAGAAGTATTATATTGCATCAGTGTGCATACGGACATAATTAGTAATTATACGCATGTAAACGATCGGTAAACCAATACATTTCATGACAGGACATATCGGTGTAAGAATCAAATCAGAGTTAACAAGCTAAATTTAAAAATACAGCAATTAATTTGTTGGTTCTTGAATTTAGTATCATGGACCCATAACACATGAGAACGCTACGATGTGACATTGAATATTGCGAAAGTAGAAATAACTAGAGAAAATAGGGAAAGATCTACAACTAAAGGAGACAGGAAAAAAGAACAATTGGAAACAAGGCTTGTTATACTGAACTACAATATGCCTAAAAAGAAGGACATACACCAGGCTGAAAGACAAGCGAATAAACCATATAGATAACAACATAAGGCTGAGGGGCAATGGAACAATGCAAATAAGGAGACCACACAAGGCTGAATGGTAATTGAACAATGCAAATAAGGAGACCACACAAGGCTGAAGGGCAATGGAACAATGCAAATAAGGAGACCACACAAGGCTGCAGGGCAATGGAACAATGCAAATAAGGAGACCACACAAGGCTGAAGGGCAATGGAACAATGCAAATAAGGAGACCACACAAGGCTGAAGGGCAATGGAACAATGCAAATAAGGAGACCACACAAGGCTGAAGGGCAATGGAACAATGCAAATAAGGAGACCACACACGACTGAAGGGCAATGGAACAATGCAAACAAGGAGACCACACAAGGCTGAAGGGCAATGGAACAATGTACACAAGGAAACCACACACGACTGAAGGGCAATGGAACAATGCAAATAAGGAGACCACACAAGGCGGAGGGGCAATGGAACAATGTACATAAGGAAACCACACAAGGCTGAAGGGCAATGGAACAATGCAAATAAGGAGACCACACAAGGCGGAGGGGCAATGGAACAATTTACATAAGGAAACCACACAAGGCTGAAGGGCAATGGAACAATGCAAATAAGGAGACCACACAAGGCTGAAGGGCAATGGAACAATGCAAATAAGGAGACCACACAAGGCTGAAGGGCAATGGAACAATGTACACAAGGAAACCACACAAGGCTGAAGGGCAATGGAACAATGTACACAAGGAAACCACACAAGGCTGAAGGGCAATGGAACAATGCAAATAAGGAGACCACACAAGGCTGAAGGGCAATGGAACAATGCAAATAAGGAGACCACACAAGGCTGAAGGGCAATGGAACAATGTACACAAGGAAACCACACACGACTGAAGGGCAATGGAACAATGCAAATAAGGAGACCACACAAGGCTGAAGGGCAATGGAACAATGTACACAAGGAAACCACACACGACTGAAGGGCAATGGAACAATGCAAATAAGGAGACCACACAAGGCTGAAGGGCAATGGAACAATGCAAATAAGGAGACCACACAAGGCTGAAGGGCAATGGAACAATGTACACAAGGAAACCACACACGACTGAAGGGCAATGGAACAAAGACAAATAAGGAAACTACATAAGGCTGAGGGGCAATGGAACAATACATATTAGGAAACCACACAAGGCTGATTGGCAATGGAACAAGACAAATAAGGAAACCACACAAGGCTGATTGGCAATGGAACAAG
The DNA here is from genome assembly GCA_963678985.1 of Spisula subtruncata. Lineage (NCBI taxonomy): Eukaryota > Metazoa > Mollusca > Bivalvia > Venerida > Mactridae > Spisula > Spisula subtruncata. Next base: position 26,230,967 of record OY787663.1, read on the forward strand.
ACAAATAAGGAAACCACACAAGGCTGCGGGGCAATGGAACAATACATATTAGGAAATACACTCCTTGGTGTCAATAGCACTAGAGATATAACGAGGATCTTGATGCAATACGTTAAATGAAATAATGACAGTGAACACGAGAAATAATTAACATCACAAGGCTAAAGGGCAATGTAATAAGACAAATAAGGAATGACTCGAGGATGGTCGCGAGTACAGCAAAGACAATAATGAACAAAACACAACGCTGAAAAGCAATATAGCAAGAGACATTAGTCAATACTATAAATGTGAACATCTTGAACTACATTTTGTACTACTCGAACTACTGAACAATATTACCAGCAAAATGTTAGACGTTGCACGCTCATGTGTACTCATAAAAGTGAGTGGAAGTGTGGTTTCGTACTCTCATCGTGGAAGGGACGAAACAAAGTCCTCTTTAAATGGTCGAACGTCTTTGACAGGGTGATTAATGTAACTCGTGACGAATTGGTTAAGTACATGCAACAATTTTTCTACTATTTGATGGACCAAACCACACCTTGTGGAAACAAAATTTACATGTAAGTATTTGTCATGTCGGTCTGTGTGATGGCAAGGGAACTTCAATGAATACAAGCACAACACATGAATGTGATCATATCGTTGTCATGGTAGCAGTTGGACAAATTTAGAGATCAAACTCTTATAGTAAGGAAGAGGCATGTGACTCACCATTCTCAATACGTCAATAAACTTGATATTGCTGTATCATATACTGGTAATATGTTTTTGTAGTATAACACAATGCTAGAAGCTCTTTATTGACAATTATGTTGTTGACGTAAAAAATTGTGTCAAATATATTTTATAGATTGTATTATGGATAGTTTTCAATCCGCCATTGTAAACAAATTATATTAAACTGCTAATGAATGAGGTTTATGACATAAGAGATAGTTTAAGTGGTTTTAAGGGGACTGTAAATATTTGTCACCAGTCGCTTGCGTCGTGGTCGCCATTGTTCCATTTCTTTGCGCATGCGCATAGGGTGTAAATATGAGTAGCGCCATGTTGACACGGATCCTATGGTTCTTCTCATCGGACAATAGAGGAAAGCACTTGAGTTTCACCAATAAAGGGTGTAGATAACCTGCTCATAAACGTCGAATTCAATTATTAGCATGAAAGAATTTGAATGAATTGATTCAGCTTTGAAGGAAACAAATTAAATAGAAATCGAAATACTGAATAGGGAACTGTCGGGGTTAAATAGTTTCACTATTACACAAATGCGATGGGAAAACACGAATCATGTTGAGAGTAGGTTAGACTGGAGAGGATATTGTAAAGATTTTTTGAATACAATTTGCATTTCATTTGACTTTCATCGTGAATTAATTAAATGCTTGCTAGGTATTGGGATTATGAAAATAAGCCGATGCTTAATTGTGGGCTGGTAAAACGCTTTCAAAAATTGCCATCTGACATCGATATGTAAATTATATGTTTACGGTTTTCAAAAGATAATCTGTGGTATTTTTGCCAAAGAAAAAATTGGGGATTAGTTAAAACATTTATGAATAAATTGTCAATATCGCTGTCGTCTTATTCGTAGTTATATGTGTCATCGCATGTTTTACTAGGCTATGCGCGTGCAATCGTTTATACTTGCACAAGAGATGATCAAACACCAATATGCCCATGTATCAAATAACCGTGCAAATATATGCAGTTTTTTAAGCACTTGAATTATTTTGGGGTACTTTAAATCTGTAGGTCGTCTTTTCCATATTTTAAAAAAAGATGGTTCAGTGATTTATGTAAGTAACTTGGTGTTGGGTTGATAATGAATAGTTAGTTCCTGTTTCGTCTTACAGCAGTAACGTGGTTATTGTACATGAGCTTCTATCCTATATGGAGGTTTCTTCGCACTACACCATACTGTAAATGTAAATATTGTACCAGAGTTACGACAGAAAGCAACATGATGACTGTAATAATCAACTTGGCGAGATTTATTATTACCATCAGCGGCCCTATGTCTACAACTCAGACTTAGACTTCATATTGCCAACTGTTCTATTCGCTCTCGTGTTGTTATACATGTATAGATTTTGATATAAATGGATATACATGTTCAGTGGGTAACACCAAATAATCAGATAAAATTGCACATGGTTAACTATAATTGCAAAGAAATGACAGTGATTATACATGTCCTCAATTTTAAGTCTAAATCTAAGTCTAAATTCAGTCACACACTGTTAGTGAATAAGGTACCAAGTACCGTCAGTTGAGATCTGATACACAACAGATAGAAAACAAAACATACCGATATCTTAGTGTAATCTGGAGCAACATTCTCGACAAAATTAGATAACCGTGTTATTCAGTTCTCTATATTTATATAATTTAGTTTCTGTTCCCTATATATGACATAGACATTGGTTGAGTTTATTTCAATAGGTCCATGGCTTCAGCATTGGCACAAGTACCTTGATGTACCTAATACAAAGAGAATGTATTTTCAGTGGACATTGTCCCGTTGGCACAACAAGGTCGTACCTTGCTATATATTATATAGAGAGATAAACCTTGTTGCACCAAAGGGACGACATATTATGTTAAGCCACTAGTATAGTAACCATTACCTCCTATTTATATGGGGTGCCCTCTGATAAATTGGAACCTAAGTGTTTATTTTCGTATCAACAGACCGATATATGTTATTTTATTTTTGCCCAGATGATAGTTTTCTGTAGAGGTTAATACATAATAATTACAATTTTATTTACACATTTAAGTGAAATCCTGCGTTCGTTTAATTAACTGACGGTGCAAACATCATTATATTTTTACTTTTTACGATCGGGTATAATAAATGAAACAATTTCATATCGTTGTCGTCCATGTGCAAAAGCTCTAAAATGACGTAACGTGAGCAATGACTGAGAGTGCTTTCATCGTGGGTTTAGATTGTTAGGTAAGTAGTTTATAATGAAAACTGAAGTGATACTTCATATGATATGCATGAATACTTCAAATATATCCAACTCATCATTGGGTAGAACACGTGAAGAGCTAGAACGACTAAAAACATGTCGAACATTCCACCTCATGTTATGTAAGTTAGATGGTAAGATTTTGTGGTGCTCCCCCTCAGAATATCGGTACTAGAGAATAAAGCATTGCATCGCATCGCATCGAATCGAATTAAGCTGTTTTATCCATACGTGGTTGTCGCCGAAGTTGTCTTCATTTAAGAAACAAATTTGTTTCAATTTTCAGTTTTGTTATAAAGTTATCCCAGGCAGCTATATGAGTGATGGTCTCTTCTGACGGAATATTCTCTCTTGAGAAAATACAACTCCTTAAAACAGTTTAAATTTTATATTTCCCACTACGTAGTTTATCATGTAAAGTATGCAATTTATGCTGTCAGTTAGATGGCTGTTATAAGGTGAAGATTCACTTGTACATGTAAGTTGTAACATTATGTATCTGTTAAAAATTACAACCAAAATAGGTTTCTTAATTTGTATCAGTTTTAAATCAATTATTACAAATTTACTTAGCTGTGCTGTGCTGTGCTGTGCTGTGCTGTGCTGTGCTGTGCTGTGCTGTGCTGTGCTGTGCTGTGCTGTGCTGTGCTGTGCTGTGTGGTGCTGTGTGGTGCTGTGTGGTGCTGTGTGGTGCTGTGTGGTGCTGTGTGGTGCTGTGTGGTGCTGTGTGGTGCTGTGTGGTGCTGTGTGGTGCTGTGCTGTGCTGTGCTGTGTGGTGCTGTGTGGTGCTGCGTGGTGCTGTGCTGTGCTGTGCTGTGCTGTGCTGTGCTGTGCTGTGCTGTGCTGTGCTGTGCTGTGCTGTGCTGTGCTGTGCTGTGCTGTGCTGTGCTGTGCTGTGCTGTGCTGTGCTGTGCTGTGCTGTGCTGTGCTGTGCTGTGCTGTGCTGTGCTGTGCTGTGCTGTGCTGTGCATTACATTCATTATAAACGTACAATCTACAAAAAGTTTTAGTTCGTTAAAATATCCCCCAGAACTTCGGGCTTTTCTAGATTGAATCATCAAGCTTACAGGTGTGTAGGATAATTAGTTTAGCTAGATCGTTTTAGATTTTTCTTTCACCTCTCCTGTTAAAATATTTACATTTAATTTGAATAGACATTTTGTTTGTTTGAGTGCTACTTTAGTCAAGGGAAATATTCGAGCGGTTGTATAGATGAAATAACGAGTGGTTACCCAACGTGAGACTGGTGGTAATTTAAACCAAATACACATTACCAATACAAGGCCTGAGTCACGATCAGGTTTTAAAAGATAATGGTTAAAAACTATTCGTCCAATTTGATATCATATTCTTGCACGTTCGTGTATTTGCATATAAAATCAACAAGCGAATATCGCATTCGGCCTTTTTTTCTCTCTAAAACGTTTTACATAAAAAAACTGTACAAACGTCACGTGTCACCGGCACATATATCCACCCCACTAATTGAAGCCAACAATAAATGCGTAAAAATCTGAAATCACAATATTTCGGAAATGGATTTAATTAAGTAAACTGACGGTGCCTGCGGTTTACTGGACTGCCAACAAGTTTTGTGACAAGCAGTATTCTAGCGTGTTAACAGTATTTGTTTTAGTTCAAATTGTACAAAATCGTGTTTACTTTCTCTAATTCAATATTTTTCTGTCGGATCAAATGACTTGCTCCGTATTCGCCAACACAATGCAACAGCTTTAAGTATTGTTTGCAAACATAAGCCCCAATTTAAAGTTGAAATACGAAGTGTTATATTTTCTTCAAAAGGCACTTGAGGCTTTCGAATGCTCGTTCAGTAAAAATATTTGAAGATCGAATTTTCGAATCCTGGCAACACTTATACACTCGGATTGCCGTTTAATGACATAGAGTTGCGATAAGGCTGGTATAAATAAGGTTGACATTTGTATTGTTGCTTCCCTCCACAAAGACTTTAAGTGTTTGAAGGGCCAAAGTACTTTTATTGGCTTAACAAATCGATCATAAATTACAAACGGACACGTCGGAAAATACATATTTGTGTTACAAACACAGACAAGGCGATTGATATTAAATAAGAACAGGTAAAAGTACAGTGGGGCATTGTGTACAGGGCCATGTTGTACTGTATCTGGTTCGTTCAAATATCAGCAATAAATCGCTGACTTAGAATGAGAAGGTCGTAAGTACAAAATCGATATTTTGAGAAATTTCAAAACTAGAAAAAAACCTGTCCAACAACTACTCTTTATTAATGGTGAAATAAACTGTTTCTACTTTAGTTTGGTCAACACGATAAGGTCCGATTTTCATGAAAATAGACTCATAAGAAGCGCATGTTAAAGCTTATTCTAAGTATGTATCATCTTATAAAGTCGTAAGTACGTTAACAGTTACGACTTTCTCATTCAAAGCCAGCAAAATGTATTAACCTGATCTCAATATCAGGGTCTTCTTATATTATTCAACATACGCAATCCGTCCATGTAGCCAAACGCCACGTGATATTGCTACCCCTAACCAGTATACGTACCATATATCAGAAATAAGACAACGCCGGCATACTTATTTATTGTACTCCATATTATGTTAATTCATACAATCATGTATGTGTATGGATATGTCTCGTTGTATTTGATATTGCTAATATTATCGGGACAAAAAAACTCACCAAAAACTTCTTTTATTACGTGAAAATGCATGCATATCGTAATAAAGGGAAACAACATAGTTAATCCATGCTCAAAAGTGTAAGTCGTTTTTGGTGGGACAGAAAATGCTTTTATCCCGATACTATGAGAAAGTACATTATAGAAAGTACTCTCTGACTAGAGTATTCAGTTCAGTTTATATGATTCTATATAAAGTAGATCTCCAAATGTCAAGTGATGTCTTCTTGTTATTTTGAACTATTCCTGAAGTTAATGGTTTAAAAATGAGAAAATAAAATTGTTCGCCCTAAGAGGCCGGGTCATAAGAGAAAATAGGATGTATCTATAGGATCTTGTGTTCGAAAAACACCCGACCTGTTACCGATACGTAACATACATTCACCATAGACAACCCAACCATTGGCATACTATTCACTCATTAATTAAAAATGAAAGTAAGAAGAAAAAAACAATCTTCCTACTTCTGTGTAGACTGAATAAATATCACGATGTCAGACAGACGGAATTCATAACATCCCAGCTGCATTATATTCTGACAAGCTGTCCCATTTCATATGAAAAAAATATAGGCGCACGAATATAAAGAGAAATAAGGCAAATGTTGAGAAACGTTCTCGTATATACACCAACACCTAGCGTCGGTATATGATTCACACAGCGAAATCTGTTACTAATCAAGAAGCAAATAACGTACAAAAATAAAATAGCTATCTTGGAAATTAATTTGAGTCGTGGCACACAGCTCGACCAGATGTTTGGCAGGTTTTCATCAGATTTCTAATGAAGCATTGTAATCCTTCTCATGGGCGTATGAATTCACACAATAATGTCGTACCACGTGCTTATAGCGTGCATATATACACGTGCTCATAGGCTAGCAAGTACAGTGGGTGTATAAAATTTATAAATAAATGGAAAGTTTAAAATAAGTTACCGAAATGTTTAGTTTGTACTTTTGATACTAAACAATTAAAATAAGATGGTATGTATTATACATCATTGCACAATACGAACAGTCTCTATCTAGAAAGATGATCAACACTTCAATGACTACACCTGCTGATTTGATAGCACTTTGTTCCATTTTTAAACCTCTCTAAAGCGACCAGCTCTTCAGTAACTAACTACCCTTCTTAACTAACAATATCGTAGACGCTTTCATCATGACGTTACGCACGATGTTGCGATACCTTTCTGTAACATGACGTTGACGTTATTTTAGTTCAAAATGTACGTCACACACATTGTTACGTGTTGTAGTTTAACCGTTATCTAGATCATTAATTAGACGTGTAGATAATAAGCATTATCATTAAATGAGAAATAGTCGATAGCACAATCATGTATGTAGTACTTTTGATTTTTCGCGGACAAATGTGCGATCATAACGTCTATTTGGATTGCCCTTTAAAAATGTGAAAAATAATGTAAACATATCCCATAATTTTACTTTTACACATGCGTTTTATCTGTTTATTACATTTATACTGTGTTTGAATTTGTTATATCATCACATAATGCACTCTAACTAGTTGGTTTCTTGTCGAGATCCAACTTAATTAACTCCTGGTTTGACATAGATAATGACATAATTTAAATCATAATCATCACAGGAAGCAGAACTGTTTAATCCTTTACGAGTCTTCAATTGTCATGATCGGTTCAATTAAATCATAATCCTTCAACCACATTTGAACCCCAGACAAACGATTACATACCTTTCACGGTATTACATTGTATTTCCTTTGGTCTGCATTTGATAGTTCTTTGAAATATTTTTAACGATTGCATTTACTATTTTTATTGGGTTATTTTGCTGCCAATTCATTATGGAAACCATTCAATAATAATGCAATGAAAAATGGTAAATGTTTCATATTTATTCCGTTACCAATAATATTTCAAATACACCCGTCTTAAAATGATTAAAGTACGATGTCGGGTTAATTACACTCGAAATAAAGCACACCAATTTAGATATAAAAATAGTATACAACGCTCATTTGCAAATTATAACGTCAACTATCGCGTTTTAGTCAGTTTTGTGCCGTGGCTAGACCTAGCTCAATAACTATAACTTTTATAGTTTTGCACGTATCACAACACAAATTACTGCTAAAGAAACACCGTTAAATGAGTCATACATATTCCAGTTACCGTTTTCATACAGAGAACGGAATTTTATTTATTTGCTTTGAAAATGCACAACATTACCGGTACCGATGAAAATTATTAAAAAATGTCGCCGTGGCTAGACTTTTTCAAACAAATATATCGCAATACTTAAATTTTATATTTCTTAGGATAATGATACTAACACAATCCATATCAAATGAGATTTCATTACGTACATTATATATCATATTTCTCTGCCAGGATTTCTTTCTGAAAGAACTTCTTGCACTACCAGTCGACCTTTTTCTTATGAAAATATCAAATGGGACATTTTACGCATCATCACACAAATCTATATATCCGGAACACGCCCGACGTTTTGTCCTTTCTGATTTCATATACGTATAACCTCATTTCCTGCCAGTATTATGGCGAAATTTAGGTAAATTTGATCGAAGAATAAAAAAGATGTACTATATTATGTTTATTGCGCGAGGAAATCATGTTACGTTGGGACATCGTATTTTAATACCCGCGCGTCAACTAAAGCTTAATAATTACGGTTAGTGTAATTAATTAATCACGTTTGAATGCATTAGATTTATTGCATTTTCTTTTCTGAATAGTTTGATATCTTATTTATTTAAGTGTTCTCAATAATAAGCGTACTACTGCATTTCATGCGTGTGCTACTCGCGTATTTTCGACATTTCTCGCAACATCGTGCGTAACGTCCATACATGTTCATGTGCAAAAACAAAATTGTATGCATAATAGAACAGTAGAATGTACATAACCATTCAAATTTGAATTATAATAGACATGTTGTACTAAAATACTCACAATAGCACCCTGATAACAATAATACCACAAAACTTACATTAAGCATTATTTGCATATACATAAAAACGTGGAAACCTTTTAAACACTTATGCGTATGATTCCACCGCCCCTAGACGGACTATATATTGTCATCCCATGTGCAAGCTTCACTTACCCTTCTGTGGAAACATTCGTCATCCCTGTGTGGAAACTTGCTTTCTTGTGACGGCAAGTATATTTATATAACGACAATGTTTTACCCCATATTTTATATCCCCTTGCTTAAGCAGACGACACTTTGTTCCGGATGACATTCAAATGCATCTTCTACAAAAACCACCGAAATAATGACAGCCAAATTGAGGTAATGGCTTTTTATTGCGCGATAAATGCCGAATTTATGTGTTATATCAATCGAATATAACTCCTTACATGTGGAAAATGCCTCAAGAATTTTATTAAAACGAGGGAATAAATATCAACTACGGAATGCTTTCTGAACCAAATTGTTGATGACCGTGGACATGTTATTGCCAATTCCATAAACAACGTTTTGTGTTTATTATTCCGCATGAAAACACGAGTACAATGCTATATAAATCGCGAACCAAGTTGCATTGATATACGATGAACGCTCGACTATATAATGTTATATATGAAGATAGCGCGCGGTAAATCACCAAATCTAAAGAAGAAATCTACGACAAAGTCACGACACTGCATCATTTGACGGTTGTGTATTGCGATTTTAACTACAATGTATGCGTACAAATTGCGATTTTTATCATTTAATATTTACATAATTTCACAATCGTTAAAAATATTAAACCAATGATTTATCAACCAATGAATTAAACATAGGATAACAAACAAGGTTACTTATATTATAAATGTCGGGGGGACATATACATGGAATAAACGAGTGCTAAACCCGGCACCTCTCGATCCCTATCTCTAGGCCACCGCTACCCACTGATAAATGTCAAGGTCAATGAATTATCTTCGGATCTGACCAAATGTGTTATATTAAAAGCCATACATATGCATGTAATGCGAAGCATGGATTTACTTAGGCTATTGTCTTGCAATGACGCTTTCCTACTCTGTAATGGGTTGACGTGTTATTTGACATCAGCAAATTATATGTAACTGTCTATGTGTCACGTTACCATTACATTGTTGTAAATGATCCATCATTAAATCACAAGTTAGAAGCCATCGCAAAGGTTCCCATATAATGTCGAGGGTACAATATATAGTAGGCTGCCAAACAATAAGTGCGTTACCGAACAAAATTAAAGACCGCTTATCAATCTACGTTTTTATTTAGAAGGATGTATGAATAAAAGGGGCTGGGAATATTGTAACTGAATAATATGTGTATTTGTATGACGAAACACATGGTAGAAACTTTCGAACATTTTCCCCCGTGGAACTAACTTGTGATTTCAAATATCAAAATATTATACTCGCGAAAACATGTGACTTTAGCGATTACCAACCGTGCTACAATGGTTATACTTCAAAATGTGAGACTCAGTGATTTAGTGGTTAGTTGTTTAATGGTGGGTAGCTGTATAGCATACAGGTGCTGTGAATATTATATAACATATACCCACATACAGCTTCAAGTATTTATTACAGAAATTTGTTCGCATATTTATTACCTAATTATATCTAACACCTGAGCGAGGTATTAACGAAACACTAAAACAGACCATTACGCTTACAAAACAGATGCATAACTCAGTACAGTTAGAATGCCAGCAATATAAAATACCATGAAAAACAGCTGACAATAAGAACGTATTATATGTTGCAACGTGTTGTACAGTTGGCCAAAACATAAAAGAAAGGTTTGCAGGGATGATTGCAAGCTGGGAGGAGAGATACCGACTACAGCATGTACATCACATTGCCATAAACATGCTTCCGTTTTCCTGCCAAAATCTGCAAATATAACTTGATTAGAAATTTAGAATACAAACACGTGTACATAATGGTTCACAGAACAGTTGAACGTTTTATTACTACAACAGTCACTGTATATCGAAACATAATATTACATCCTTATGTTATCTACAAACTACTTCATGGTGAAATACAGAACCTGAAGAGCAACAACTTTCTGTCTTAATTAGTTCCCTGGGTTTTACTCGTCGACTTGTTTCTATGCGGACTCACGACAGATAAGTTTGCACAGATATGTCGTTCGAGACTTAGCTGTTGCGAGATGCCAATAACCGACAGAAGAAGACATGCACATCGTTACCACATACAAAATGAAGATATAAACAGAATGGAAGAAGTAGACGAAGCAGAAAACGCCGAAGAAGAAGAAGACGTTAAAGAAGAGGACGATTGTGAAGAAGAAGAAAAAGAAGAAGAAAACAAAGAAGAAGAAGAGTTTATGAAGAAGGAGAAGAAGATGAAGAAGAAGACGTCTCTGTTGGAGATGAGTAACACCAGAAATGAGATTTCGTAAGATTTTTATTCAAGAAAATAATAGGATCATACATTTTAAACCTCGGAGTACTGTAAATGTATTTTCCGAGCTCTTGCAAAAACTATCGAAGTATAATTGTTTTCTTTCAATAAAAGGCTGTTTAACAAAAGTAATTCGATGCATGGCAACAAGCAATAAGATGCGCACGCACATTTCAGATTCTTTTGGATTGTCAACAAAACCATTTAAAAGAAAGCGAACGAAACAAAAAACTCGAGCTATTGGAGCAGAAGCACGAGAAATAACTGACTATTTTAATGCATAGAAACGATGATCGTAATTCTTGGCAGACATTTTTCGAATGGAAACACGCGAGTGCGACATTAAATATTACAATTTTTGGGTTTTGATTTATGTCTTCCGGCATTGTATATGCAAATTTCATACAATAAAAACTCGAATATCTGTGAAGCACTTCAGCCGCTATCGAGAATGAGAAGGCGTATTCCACTGAAGAAAGTCGACATAAAATGGTTTGTATTGTGTTATTATCAAGTACACATGTACGAATTCTATCGTCTCGTATATATATATATATACCCCCTGTTAGTAGTTGAAGGGCATAAACCACTAAATAAATTTCTTTGACTATAGATGAATGCGACAAGTATCAGCCCTAATAGCCAGTTAGCACATATACTGGTACTAGTACATATCACTAAAATTAAGTATGATTCAGCTACAAAATAATACCAAAGAGGTAGAAGTCGTGTTTAATATTCAAAAGAAAAAAAACATGTTCGTCAAAAGCGCTTTTTACATGCGCTCAGACTTCAAATCACTTGAGCACAGTGTATAAACCAAATCACTGTATGACTTATCGGCTTATTATAAAACTCAACTTGTATCATTCATTGCTAATGACAGCACATGTAAAATCTGATTCATTGTCGTACTATATAATTCAACGTGTATGCCTTATTGCAAAGCCGGAAACCGACTCGTTTATACACAGTGATGAAACTGCTAACGAGAATTTAACATATAAACTGGAAGTGCAGATACTATCAGGCATACTAACCGATAATGTACCGTATTTGTTCGTTAAAACACAATAATTAGCAATACAATTTTAGGAACCGACGAAAAATCAGATCTTAATGAATTGAAATTGTTTATGAGATCTGTTAATGTATGATTTAAACATTAGAGGTGGTTTTTAGCCCGATATAAGATACAATCATCATCTTAGTACTGTTTTCAATGTGTAATGAGATCAAATTGAATTTGGATTGCCTGTGCAAATGAATAAGTCTGCAAAAATTTGCATTGATCTAATTGGAAGGCTCGCACTTGTACCCGGGTTGTATAATCTTAAGTTGGGAGAAAGTTATTTAGCTAGCTGCTGTAACGGTGTATGGTCTACAATAGTGGCTGATCAGGGGCTTTATTCACCAACATTGTAAGACCGAAACTCAGACTTAAACTTAAAATTAGCAATATTTATACTCACTGCTATTTCTTTGCAATTAGATAAAGTCATGTGAAAATTTATCTGCCGATTCTTTGCTGTTACCCACACTTATATCAAAATCGGTACATTTATATTAACATGAAAGCAAATAGAACAGTTGGCTATATAAAGTCTAAGTCTATAAGTTTTAAACTTACAGCGTTGTTGAATAAGGCCCCCAATACCAACATTGGTGCACTTCTTCGTAGAGAGTGCTTGTGACAACAACAGCAACAAAACAACAACAACAACAACAGCAACAACAACAAGAAAAATGAAGATGACAGAAGATAATGTGAGGCATTATTTTCTTCAGATGAAACCTGCTCTAGACTGGTGATATCGGATTTGACCGGACACTTCCGTTGTCCTCCGAATGCTGAAAACACTATAGCAGTTCTGGAAAGGAAAACGGTCTCGTGTGCTAACCATACGGCGTCACTTAGTTTAATACCAAAACGATAGTTAGCATAATTGTCTCTTGAACATGCTTATCAAGATTACAACACCAATCTTCACATATATCACCTAGACGCTTGTAATATCACATAGACGCTTGGAATAACAGATGAAGCTGAATAAGCATAATAAACAACAATATAGGTAGCCATTATATTTCTATATTTCCATCGTACGGAATCATGGTGTCTCCAAACACGAGAACCAAGACCTGCTGTTGCTATTATATCCTTATAACGGCTACATTGAGTGACAACAATATGACATTTCTATACAAAAACAGAACCATAAAACAGGGAATCAAAAACGTATGAATCATTTACTCCAAGACAATTTCTTGTAATTTTCATAATCAGATTTAGGTCACATATTAAAGGGTTACTATAATGCAACAGCACCGGGCGCCGGACGCACGTCAATGTGCATAAGGCTTCTTCTCATAATCTGGCATATACAACTAACCAGAACATGACAATGCTAGAAATTCTTACATTCATTTTGCATGTTAGCAACATCTATCCATAATTGTAACTTTGGTGTAAATGTCGTTTCCAGTCCACCGTAGTCAAGAGTGTTCTTATGATGGACACCTTGATGTAAATGTCGTGCTTAGTTACCGTAGTTAAGACTAATCTTATGATGAACACTTTGGTGTAAATGTCGTTTCCAGTCCATCGTAGTCAAGAGTGTTCTCATGATGGACGCTTTGGTGTAAATGTCGTTTCCAGTCCACCGTAGTCAATGTGTTCTCATGATGGACACTTTGGTGTATATGTCGTTGCCATTCCACCGTAGTCAAGAGCGTTCTTATGATGGACACTTTGATGTATATGTCATCATCTGGGCAACATACCATTCAGTCTTCGTACGGGACATTAAGTCCTCTTCTCGCTGTATACCGATTATCAACTACAGGATACGCAATATTGACAAGGGTATCCTAAGTGATTAATGCTTGTATAGATAGTTTCTATATAAAATTAAATATAAGAAGTATCGCTTGAAATAACGGCTAGAAATGGAGAAAGTTAGCTGTTTCTGATATTCTAATGTCGTAATATTGAGAGGTTTGGTTGCCATGTCGCCATTATCTTAAGGTGAACTTAATGTCTTATACACTGTTTAAGACCAAATTACTCAGATAAATATGGTAATATATCCATAAGCATGCACACATCCATTCCAGTATTTGACGTCATAACGCCAACGCCACCTGTTGATGCCAGTATCGTTTATCAAAAACAGGATAAGTAATAATGACAAGTGTATTCTGAGTGATTAATGCTTGTTTAGATAGTTTAACTATTTCTGTATAAAAATATAAGCGCCATTATCTTAAGGTGAGTTTTTTGTCTTATGTTCATTATGTATATATTTCAGCCTATGACGTCGTGACGCCAAAAAGATCGCACTTGTTGATGTAACGTTGTAGACGTCTCAGGAAATTATATTACATGACATTTACCAACCTCCAACCTCGCACGTGGATTTTAATTTGGCATATTTATGGGACTGACCAAAATCCTCCGACTGATGTTTTGATGAGTAGTTGCTAAAAATACCGAATTCCTCAATGACTCGCAACGCTATAGATGATCCTGTTTTGACATACCCTCGTCAAAAATAGTATTTTTAAAAAGGTCAAGCGGCACCAAAGACTCGTGCAATATAGCGACCACACCTTGGTATTCTTTAGTTGCGGTGCATGAGTTTACATTTAATAATGATAATGGTATGTTCGAATTTGAACAAGTAGACCTATTAAAGATTTTAAAGTACCATATTCTAGTATGAACATATGCACCTGAATGTACTATCCTTATTTTACAATTAAAAATGACAATTAATTTCCGATTTCCATTCTATGTTCGAACTGGTGCATCGTCACTTTTAATGCAGATGCTCTTTCAATATTCACTGATGTCAGTGTTGATGTTATCCATATTTGTTGACAAACAATGCTAGAGTTATATCTCCAGCAAACTGCATGTAGGCCGCGATATTACAGTGCATGATATTATATACAGCCTGAAATCTCAGCATTTTACGCCAAAATAATAGGTACATGTTAACCCTGAGATAAATGATTTATACCCGGTATATTGAAACTTTTATTGTTATCTATTATTCATTAAAAACGAAGCGTTTTCGTCGTAAACACGGCAGTTTGTGAAGACTTTATAATTACCATCATAAATCTAGCACCACGTGTCATGTAATAGTTTATGATACCCGCACAAGTTGCTTAAGTGTCGATTAACTCCTACAATGTGATTTTGTTTGCGAATGAATTCATTACATAACCAGTGTGAATAAAATATGCATAATGATCAAACATCATTAAACCTTAAGTCGGCCCATTGTAGTTAACTGCATGTGTAGTTATTCTTACGGAACAAATTACTCTACGGCGTTTCAATTTGTAGACAAAAACACATCACATTCTCGCACATCTTCTAACTCTGACAGTTTGTAAGACTGGAAATAATGAGTTGTAAAAACTCGCATCAGTGTAGATCCTATTACACTGGCATCCTTTTTGTAAGGGCTGACATGGTGTCAAAACAGAGAATGACTAATGGCTTCGATGTATACAATGTCATAACAAGTTCTTCGTTTGCAATCCACACTGCATAAAGATTTCGCATTCTTCATATCTGTGTACCAAATAAGCCTGATAAAACGATTGTTCCTCTACTTTCCCCCTTTCCAATCTGAAGTCTACATCGGAAAGCTATCCATCTTGTAATGCATCAACTAGTTTTGTTTTAATGTATTCAATACCCATACATGCATTCCAGACTCGCCTGTAGAACTTCTGTGCTTCTAACAAAGTTCTCCGGTATTAGAAGTCAGTGATATTGTTTACCAGCACTAGTTTGCTTTGTTACATTGTAAACCTTTCTAAAGCAGCAACCCTTCAACTACCCTTTTTCAGCAGCAATATCGTAGACGCTTTCGTAGACTCGTCATAATAACAGCAACATCACAATCAATACTAATTTTAAGGATTATTTACATACATAAATACACGGAAACTTCTGTAACCCTTATGTGGAAGATTCCATCGCCTCCAGACGGACTATATATTGCGAGCTTCAGTTACCCTCCTGTGGAAACATTCGTCATCCCTGTGTGGAAACTCATTTAATTGGAAACGCTTTCTTGTGACGGCAAGTATTACATTTATATAACGACGATGTTTTACCCCATATTTTATATTCCCTTGCTTAAGCAGACGACAGTTTGTTCCGGATGACATTCAAATGTATCTTCTACAAAAACCACCGAAATAATGACAGTCAAATTGAGATAATGGCTATTTATTGCAGTGTTGCGCGATAAATGCTGAATTCATGTGTTATATCAATCTAATATATAACTCATTACATGTAAAAAGTGCCACAAGAATTTTATTAAAATGAGGGAATAAATATCAACGATGGAATACTTTCTGAACCAAATTGTTGAAGTCCGTGGACATGTTATTGCCAATTCCATAAACAACGTTTTGGGTTTATTATTCCGCATGAAAACACGAGTACAATGCTATATAAATCGTGAAACACGTTACATTGATATACGATGAACGGTCGACTATATAATGTTATAGATAGCGCGCGGTAAATCACTAAATCTAAAGAAGAAATCTTCGACAAAGTCACGACACTGCATCATTTGACGGTTGTGTACAGCGTTATTAACTACAATGTATACGTACAAATTGCGATTTTTATCATTTAATATTTATATAATTTCACAATCGTTAAAAATATTAAATCAATGATTAATCGAACAATGAATTAAACATAGGATAACAAATAAGGTTACTTTGATTCTAAATGTCGGGAACATATAAATGGAATAAACGAGGGTTAAACCCGTGATCTTTCGACCCCTATCTCTAGGCGACGCCACCCACTGATAAATGTCTAGGCCAATGAACCGTCTTCGGTTCTGACAAAATGTGTAATTCATTTATTAAAAGCCATACATATGCATGTAATGCGAAACGTGGATTCACTTAGGTTATTTTCTTGCAATGACCCTCTGTAATGGGTTTACGTGTTATTTGACATCAGCAAATTATATGTATCTGCCTATGTGTCACGTTACCATTACATTGTTGTAATTGATTCATCATTAAATCACAAGTAAGAAGCCATCACAAAGGTTCCCATATACTGTTCGAGGGTACAATATCTTTTAGGCTGCCAAACAGTAAATGCGTTAATTAACAAAGTTAAAGCCCGCTTATCAATCTACGTTTTATTTAGAACGATGTATGAATAAAAGGGGCTGGGAATATTGTAACTGAATAATATGTGTATTTGTATGACAAAACAGATGGTAGAAACTTTCGAACATTTTAACTCGTGGAACGAACTTGTGATTTCAAATCTCAAAATATTAGACTCGCGAAAACATGTGACTTTAGCGATTACCACCCGTGTTACAATGACTATACTTCAAAATGTGAAACCCAGTGATTTAATGGTAAGTTTAATGGTGGGTAGCTGTATAGCATACAGGTGTTGTGAATATTATATAACACAAACCCACATACAGCTTCAAGTATTTATTACAGAAATTTGTTCGCATATTTATTACCTAATTATATCTAACACCTGAGCGAGGTATTAACGAAACACTAAAACAGACCATTACGCTTACAACACAGATGCATAACTCAGTACAGTTAGAATGCCAGCAATATAAAATACCATGAAAAACAGCTGACAATAAGTTCGCATTATATGATGCAACGTGTTGTACATTTGGCCAAAACATAAAAGAAAGGTTTGCAGGGATGATTGCAGGCTGGGTGAAGAGATACCGACTCCAACATGTACATCACATTGCCATAAACCTGCTTCCGTCTTCCTGCCAAAATCTTCAAATATAACTTGATAAGATATTTACTATACAAACACGTGTACATAATGGTTCTCAGAATAGTTGAACGATTTATTCCTGCAACAGTCACTGTATATTGAAACATATATCCCTATGTTATCTACAAGCTACTCGATGGTGAAATGCAGAACCTGAAGAGCAAGGCCAGAGTACAATCAACAACTCACTGTCTAGCAAAGGATGTTTTAATTAGTTCCCTGGGTTTTACTCGTCGACTTATTTCGTAACTTAAGAAATGACTTTCGTTAAAACTTAACAAAATGACGGAGAATATTCAGATGAGATATATTTTCTATAAGACTACCGTGATTCTGAATAATCACAAACTTAATCACTATGATTTCGTTAAAGGTAAATACAAGTAAGGAATTCATAAATAATGTAGAGTTTTACATGCAACAGTTTATTTCTAGTTTGGTGGAAAACACTGAGATTCAGAAATGACGATGTGCTTCGAAGGTACTCTGCTTCTGCATTATGCACTCGTATATACTCGAACACCGTGTTGAAAATTAAAACTATGCAAACTCACGACAGATAACTTTGCACACAGATATGTCGTTCGAGACTTAGCTGTGGGGAGGTGCCAATAACCGACAGAAGAAGACGGTGCACATCATTACCACATACAAAGTGACGATATAAACTGTCGCAAGACTAGAAGAAGACGAAGCAGAAGACGCCGAAGAAGAAGACAGTGGTGAAGAAGGAGAAGGAGAAGAAGTAGAAGAAAAAGAAGAAGAAGAAGAAGAAGAAGAAGAGGAAGAAGAAGAAGAAGAAGGCTCTTGACTACGGTAAAAATCAGTAAAGATTTTTTTTCAAGGAAAATAATAGGATCATACTTTTTAAGCCTTTGTGTACTGTAAATGTATTTGCCGAGCTCTTGAAAAAAACTATCGAAGTATAATTGTTTTCTTTCAATAAAAGGCTGTTTAACAGATGTAACCCGATGCATGGCAACAAGCAAAAAGATGCGCACGCACATTTCAAATTCTTTTGGATTGTCAACAAAACCATTTAAGGAAAGCGAACGAAAAAAGTGCGACATTAAATATTACAATTTTTGGGTTTTTGATTTATGTCTTCCGGCATTGTACGAGGGTCAGTCAAGAAAAACTGAGAGTTGTTAAATTAAGCCTTCAAAATGTATTTTCAATTATATTTTCTACCAATTGTCGTCAACCATTATCCTTTGCGGGTATTCTGATGAATTCCGTGATCGGATATAGGCTTATAAATAAAGTTGCTAAGCAACCAAAGAACATCACTAAAGGGTATGCGTTCGCGCCATCGACTGGGAGACTGATTTTGTTGTCAATTCGAACGTTTATTTCAACTTTATATAGCGTAATTTAGTACAATTAACATGTGTATCTTGTAGAATCGTATATATCAAATAATAATGGGCGTTTGATATAGAATAGTCACTAATGCTGTATTGTTTAGTTGCCTAGCAACACTTTTACCCGTATTTTATCGATTTTCTCGGCATATGTTCTTTGCGTTGCCATGGTATTCTAAAACTAATCACTAAATTCACAATTTCTGTTCAGGAGGATCATGCATGTATCTTATGGAGTCCAGTGACCGAAATAGAAATAAAAATTATAACTTCGCTTTTGAAAAACATCATCCGTTCTTTTGGGTGGGGTAAAATTGTGGTCTCAATACCAACAAATAAAGTGATAATTGATAGTTCCATCAAGTATATTTTCTATATTAGAGGAACAAATCAACTACAATTAAGTTTATCTGATAGATTAATGTATAACAAAATAAAAAATAAGTTTGAAAATGTTCGACATAACTTTATGTTTCCATAGCAACGTACAATTGTGTTCTACAGACAGCGCGAACGCATGCCTTCGAGTTGACTTTTTCGGTTGCCTGGCAACAAGAATCAAATTTCTATACCCAAAATTGGTATTCGCCATAACATCGATGAGATTCAATAGTTCACGATAATGTATAGACAATATACAAACATTTATTATCCTGATCACCATTTAGCAACTCTCAGTTTTTCTTGACTGACCCTCGTATATGCAAATTTCATACAATAAAAACCCGAATATCTGTGAAGCACTTCAGCCGCTATCGAGAATGAGAAGGCGTATTCCACTGAAGAAAGTCGACATAAAAGGGTTTTTATCGTGTTATTAGCAAGTACAAATGTTCGAATTCTATCGTCTCGAATATATATATACCCCCTGTTAGTAGTTGAAGGACATAAACCACTTAGTAAAGTTCTTTAACTCTAGATGAAAATGACAAGTATCAGACCTAATAGCCAGTAAGCACATATACTAGTTCTAGTATATCACTAATATTAAGTATGATTCAGCTACAAAATAATACCAAAGAGGTAGATGTCGTCTTTAATTTACAAAAGAAAAAACATTTTCGTGAAATTCAAGCGGTTTTTTCAGGCGCTCAGACTTCAAGTTATATGAGCACAGCGTATAAACTAAATCGCTGTATGACTTATCGGTTTACTATAAAATTTAACTTGTATCATTTATTGCTATTGAAAGCATATGCAAAATTCGATCATTGAATGAATTAATATCGTTCTTTATAATTAAACGTGTGTGCCTTATTGCAATTGTCGAAAACTGACTCGTTTATACACAGTGATGAAACTACTAACGAGAATTTTACATTAGCTATCGCATAGACGTCCGGGAATATTATCCATAAAAGGAAGCATATAGATACTATCTCGCATACTAACCACGAATGTTCAGTATTTGTTCGTTATAACACAGTAATCAGCCACATAATTTTAGAAACCGACGGACAATCCGATCTTAATGAATTGAAATTGTTTATGAGAATTGTTAATGTATGATTTAAACATTAGTGGTCGTTTTTAGCCCGATATACTACAATCATCACCTCAGTACTGTTTTAAATGTGTAATGTGATTAATTGAATTATGCGTTAGGGTTTCGATTGCCTGTGGTAATGGACTAATGAATCTGCAAAACTCTGCATTGATCTAGTTGTACTCGGGTTGTATGATCTTAAGTTCGTGAGAAAGTGATGTAGCTAGCTGCTGAACTGGTGTATGGTGTGCGATAGTGGTCGTTCAGGGGTTTTATTCACCAACATTGTAAGACCGGAACATAACGTTGGTGAATAAGGCCCCAATACCAACATTGGTGCACTTCATCGTAGATAGTGCTTGTGACCAGTCCATAACTTATCACAGAAAGAAAACCGTTAACAACAACTATAACAACAACAACAGCAACAAGAAGAAAACATGTAGATGACAGAAGATCATGTTAGGCAGTATTTCCTTCAGACGAAACCTGCTCTAGACTGTCGATATCGGATTCAATCAGATATTTCCGTTGTCCTCCGAACGCTGAAAACAGTATAGCAGTTCTGGAACGGAAAACGGTCTCGCGTGCTAACCATGCGGCGTCACTTAGTTTAATACCAAAACGATAGTTAGCATAATTGTCTCTTGAACAAGCTCAACAAGATTACAACACGAATCTTCACATATATCACATAGACGCTTGTAATATCACATATACGCTTGGAATAACAGAATAAGCTGAATAAGCATAATAAACAACAATATAGGTAACCATTATATTTCTATATTTCCATCGTACGGAATCATGGTGTCTCCAAACACGAGAACCAAGACCTGGTGTTGCTATTATATCCTTATAACGGCTACATTGAGTGGCAACACTATGACATTTCTATACAAAAACAGAACCATAAAACAGGGAATCAAAATCTTATGAATCATTTGCTCCAAGACAACGTCTTGAATTTTTCATAATCAGTTTCAGGTCATATATCAAAGGGCTACTGAAATGCAACAACACCGGACGCCGAATGCACGATCATGTGCGTAAGGCTTCTTCTCATAATCTGGCATAGACAACTAAGCAGAACATGACAATTACTTGAAATTCTTACTTTCCTTGTGCATGTAAGCAACATCTATCCATAATTGCGATGTGTATATTTCGTCTCCAACTCGCCTTAGTCAAAAGCGTTCTTATTATTATCATTATTATTATTATTATTATTATGGACATTTTGATGTAAATGTCGTGCCCAGTCCACCGTAGTCAAGAGTGTTCTTATAATTGACACTTTGATGTGTATGTCGTGTCCAGTCCACCGTAGTCAAGAGTGTTCTTATGATGAACACTTTGCTATATATGTCGTGCCCAATGCACCGTACTTAAGAGTTTTCTCATGATGGACACTTTGAAGAAGATGTCGTGCCCAGTCCACCGTAGTCAAGAGCGTTCTAATGATGGACACTTTGATGTATAATATTATGTCGTTGCCAGTCCACCGTAGTCAAGAGCGTTCTCATGTCACCATCTGGGCAACAGACCATTAAATCTTCATACAGGACATTAAGTCCTCTTATCGCTCTATAACGTTTATCAACTACAGGATAAGTAATATTGACAAGGGTATTCTGAGTGATTAATGCTTGTATAGATAGTTTCTATATAAAATAAAATATCAGAACTATCGCTCGAAATAACGGCTAGAAATGATGAAAGTTATCTGTTTCTGATATTCTAGTGTCGTGATGTTGAGTGGTACGGTTGCCATGTTGCCATTATCTTAAGGTGAACTTTATGTCTTTTATACTGTTTAAGACCAAAATACTCAGATAAATATGGTACTATTTCCATAAGCATGCACACATCCATTCCAGTAATTGACGTCGTAACACCAACTTGATAGGTCGCACCTGTTGATGTAACGTTTATCAAAAACAGGATAAGTTATATTGACAAGGGTATTCTGAATGATTAATTCTTGTTTCTGTTTCTGTATGAAATTAAGCACCGTTATCCTAAGGTTAGTTTCATGTCTTAAATATATTATGTATATATTTCAGCCTTTGACGTTGTAACGCCAAAAAAGATAGCACCTGTGGATGTAACGTTGTAGACGTCTCGGGAAAAGATATTACATCACATTTACCTATGTAGGTGCTAAAATTAAACAGAATTCCACAATGACTTGCAATGCTATAGATGGTCCTGTTTTAAATAGTATTTTCAAAAGGGTCCAGCGGCTCCAAATACTCGTGCAATATAGCGGTCACGTCGTGGTAGTCTTTAGTGTGCGGTGCATGAGTTTAAATTTAATAATGATACCGTAGTGGAATGTTCAATTTGGACAAGTAGACCTGTACAAGCTTTTAAAGTAACATACCAGTATACGTAGTCCCCCAGTGATACTTGAATGTACTACCCTTATTTTACAATTAAAAATGACAATTAATGACTTTCCGATGTCCATTTGTTTGTTCGAACTCGAGCATGATCACTTTTAATGCAGAAACTCTTTCAATATTCTCTGATATAGCAAACACAGTGTTGATGCAATCAATGTTTGTTGACAAACAATGCTAGAGTTACCTCTCCATCAAACTGCATGTAGGCCAAGATATTCCAGTGCATGATATTATTTACAGCCTAAAACCTCAGCAATTATACGCCCAAAATAATAGGTACGTGTTAACCCGGAGATAGATGGTTTATACCCGGTATATTGAAACTTTTATTGTTATCTATTATTCATTAAAAACGAACCGTTTTCATCGTAAACACGACAGTTTGTGAAGACTTTATAATTACCATCATAAATCTATCACCACGTGTCATGTAATAGTTTATGATACCCGCACAAGTTGCTTGAGTGTCGATTAACTCCTACAATGTGATTTTGTTTGCGAATGAATTCATTACATAACCAGTGTGAATAAAATATGAATAATGATCAACCATCATTAAATCTTAAGCCGGCCTATTGTAGCGAACTGCATGTGTAGTTATTCTTACGGAACAAATTACTCTACGGCGTTTCAATTTGTAGACAAAAACACATCACATTCTCGCACATCTTCTAACACTGACAGTTTGTAAGACTGGAAATAATGAGTTGTAAAAACTCGCATCAGTGTAGATCCTATTACACTGGCATCATTTTTGTAAGGGCTGACATGGTTTCAAAACAGAGAATGATTAATGGCTTCGATGTATACAATGTCATAACAAGTTCTTCGTTTGCAATCCACACTGCATAAAGATTTCGCATTCTTCATATCTGTGTACCAAATAAGCCTGATAAAACGATTGTACCTCAACTTTCCCCTTTTCCAATCTGACGTCTACATCGGAAAGCTGTCCATCTTGTAACGCATCAACTAGTTTTGTTTTAATGTATTCAATACCCATGCATGCATTCCAGACGCTCCTGTAAAACTTCTGTGCTTCTAACACATTTCTCCGATGCTAGAAGTCAGTGATATTGAAGCATCATCCAATGACGTACGATGGTCGCCAGTGCTATTTTTTCCAGTTACCAATCCGGTGATTGGCTATGGACTATATATTCTGGGTATACACGTAATTATAGATTAAAGTCGGATGGGGACTTTTAATATTTCGGATATATATCATTAAGTTCCTAGCGGACTTGTCTATACAGTTACATGTACACATGTAAGAAGCCAGAAACAACAACATTATTCACACATGTGTCACTACCTCACGTAACACTACCCCCTTGCATATGATTGTGTAACATGTGACTATTTTTAAGTCGATAACTATTTAGTGGTGATCCACGAAGCTTAGAATTGCGACAATAGTCGATCAAATCTCATCACATGTATGACGGAAAAATGATATCATTTTGTCTGAATTATCAGGTGATATCGCTGGCTTAGAATGAGACGGCCGTAAGTTGTTTTAAAAAATATCGATTTTGTAGTTACGATCTTCTCATTCTAAGACAGTGATATGTCCACACTGAGGTTGACAAATACCCACAATGGTATACCCAATGGTGATAAGTCGCAAGGTAACCCTGTTTGCGGTCGGTTGAACGACATGCACTTTATAAAGGTGTTTGCTGTATACAACGTACTGGCAAATTACACACATGGACAAAGCTGAATTTATATATGTACTATATGCATATAGTTTGAAACCCAGTTTTTCACATCCACAAATAATAGCCTTGTCTAATGCATCAGTCAGTTGCATCCACGCCCCCTCACCCCGGAGATGGGAAGGGATTTTTACTTTTGGGTTGTCAACCCCCCGTTATTCTCCCGCCCTGTGGGGGACAGCTGATGGTGAAAACTCCGGTATTTCCTCGGCCCCTAATAACCAAGTATGGAGAAAATCCCCAACATATCCCCGGCCGTGAGGGGGGATGGAAGGTAAAAAATGGCCGTTTCCCCAGCTTTCCACCGCAAATACCCGGGGTTGGGAGGACCGTGGATGCAACTGACTGGTGTATAAAAAGAGCAAAACAGCAGTTAGAATATTCAATACCGGAGTTTCGGGTGCACCCCTGGGATATTGAGATAACATCGCGAACACATGTATGCATTGAATGTTGCCTGCTGTGATGCCTCAAGTCTCCACGATGCTTCACTGAAACACCGGGGAGCTTCCTTGGGCATCGGGCAATATGTTTCCGGCCCAGAAGCTCCTTACTAGTCAATACTAGAAACTTGTAGTAAGATATAAAATGTAATTACCTTTGGAGTACGTCCTCGTTGGCGTTTGATCGAGGTATAACATCGTGAGTTCTACAGATGACCACGCTACTCCCGATGCAAGGTGTGTATGGATTGTTTCTTTGGTCAAGAGGTTATGATGGCAAAGTATCAAATTGATATTGTCTGATGTATTCGATTGTTATAGTAGTCAATATACATGTACAATGTACAAATGTACATGTTTTAGAATTGCATATACAATTTTGTATTCTGTCTAAGTCCTGATTCTGATAACACCTTTCTTTTAGTATTGATTATCGCCGCATATTCAGCAGTGAAACAGCACATTAAAATTTACATACGTAAATACGTGGCAACTTCTGTAACCCGTATGTGAAAGATTCCATCGCCCCCAGACGGACTATATATTGTCATCCCATGTGCAAGCTTCACTTATCCTCCTGTGGAAACATTCGTCATCCCTGTGTGGAACCTTGCTTTCTTGTGACGGCAAGTATATTTATATAACGACAATGTTTCACCCCATACATGTATTTTATATTCCCTTGTTTAAGCAGACGACACTTTGTTCCGGATGACATTCAAATGTATCTTCTACAAAAAAAACTCACCGAAATAATGACAGCCAAATTGAGATAATGGCTATTTATTGCAGTGTTGCGCGATAAATGCTGAATTCATGTGTTATATCAATCTAATATATAACTCATTACATGTAAAAAGTGCCAAAAGAATTTTATTAAAATGAGGGAATAAATATCAACGATGCAATGCTTTCTGAACCAAAGTTTTGAAGTCCGTGGACATGTTATTGCCAATTCCATAAACAATGTTTTGGGTTTATTATTCCGCGTGAAAACGCGATTACAATGCTATATAAATCCCGAAACAAGTTGCATTGATATACGATGAACGGTCGACAATATAATGTTATAGATAGCGCGCGGTAAATCACTAAAATCTAAAGTAGAAATGTACGACTAAGTCACGACACTACACTGTATACGTACAAATTGCGATTTTTATCATTTAATATTTACATAATTTCACAATCGTTAAAAATATTAAACCAATGATTAATCGACCAATGAATTAAACATAGGATAACAAATAAGGTTACTTTGACTCTAAATGTCGCGGACTTATACATGGAATAAACGAGGGTTAAACCCGGGACCTTTCGATCCCTATCACTAGGCCACCGCTACTCACTGATAAATGTCTAGGTCAATGAATCGTCTTCGGTTCTGACAAAATGTGTAATTTATTTATTAAAAGCCATACATATGCATGTAATACGAAACGTGGATTCACTTAGGTTATTGTCTTGCAATGACTCTTTCCTACTCTGTAATGGGTTGACGTGTTATTTGACATCAGCAAATTATATGTAACTGCCTATGTGTCACGTTACCACTACATTGCTGTAAATGATTCATCATCAATTCACAAGTAAGAAGCCATCGCAAAGGTTCCCATATATTGTCGAGGGTTAAATAAAAAGATATGGCTGCCAAACAATAAATGCGTTGATTAACAAAATTAAAGATCGCTTATCAATTTACATTTTACATAAAATGATGTATGAATAAAAGGGGCTGGGGATATTGTAACTGAATAATATGTGTATTTGTATTACGAAATAGATGGTAGAAACTTTCGAACATTTGACCTCGTGGAACTGATTTGTTCTTTAAAATCTCAAAATATTAGACTCGTGAAAACATGTGACTTTACCGATTACCACCCGTTTTACAAAGACTTTACTTCAAAATGTGAAACCCAGTGATTTAGTGGTAAGTTTAATGGTGGGTAGCTGTATAGCATACAGGTGTTGTAAATATTATATAACACAAACCCACATACAGCTTTAAGTATTTATTACAGAAATTTGTTCGCATATTTATTACCTAATTATATCTAACACCTGAGCGAGGTATTAACGAAACACTAAAACAGACAATTACGCTTTCAAAACAGATGTATAACTCAGTACAGTTAGAATGCCAGCAATATAAAATACCATGAAAAACAGCTGATAATAAGTACGCATTATATGATGCAACGTGTTGTACATTTGGCCAAAACATAAAAGAAAGGTTTGCAGGGATGATTGCTGGCTGGAAGAAGAGATACCGACTCCATCATGTACATCTCATTGCCATAAACCTGCTTCCGTTTTCCTGTCAAAATCTTCAAATATAACTTAGAATATACATTTAGAATACAAGCACGTGTACATCATGGTTCTCAGAACAGTTGAACGATTTATTCCTGCAACAGTCACTGTATATTGAAATGAAACATATATCCCTATGTTATCTACAAACTACTCGATGGTGAAATGCAGAACCTGCAGAGCAAGGACAGAGTACATACAACAACACTCTGGCTAGCAAGCATGTTTTAATTTGTTTCCTGGATTTTACTCGTTGATTTATTTCTATGCGGACGCACGACAGATAAGTTTGTACACAGATATGTCGTTCGAGGCTTAGCTGTGGGGAGGTGCCAATAACCGACAGAAGAAGACGGTGTACATCATTACCACATACAAAGTGAAGATATAAACTGTCGTAAGAATAGAAGAAGAAGACGAAGAAGAAGACGCGGAAGTAGAAGACGACGACAAAGAAGAACACGGTAATGAAGAAGAAGGGAGAAGGAAGAAGAAGAAGAAGAAAAAGAAGAAGAAGAAGAAGAAGAAGACGTCGTGTCTGGTGGAGATTGGTAACACCAGATATGAGATTTCGTAAGATTTTTATTCAAGGAAAATAATTAAGGATCATACATTTTAAACCTCGGGGCACTGTAAATGAAATTTTCGTGCTCTTGCAAAACCTATCGTAGTATAATTGTTTTCTTTCAATAAGAGGTTGTTTAACAGATGTAATCCGATGCATGGCAACAAGCAATAAGATGCGCACACACATTTCTTATTCTTTTGGACTGTCAACAAAACCATTTAAAGGAAATCGAACGAAACAAAAAACTGGAACTATTGGAACAGAAGCACGAGAAATAACTGGCTATTTTAATGCATATAGACGATCATCATAATTCCTGGCAGACATTGTTCGAATTGAAACACGCGAGTGCGACATTTAATATTACAATTTTTAGGTTTTGATTTATGTCTTCCGGCATTGTATATGCAAATTTCATACAATAAAAACCCGAATATCTGTGAAGCACTTCAGTCGCTATCGAGAATGAGAAGGCGTATTCCACTGAAGAAAGTCAACATAAAAGGGTTTGTATTGTGTTATTATCAAGTACCAATGTACGAATTCTATCGTCTCGTATATATATACACCCCCTGTTAGTAGTTGAAGAACATAAACCACTAAATAAAGTTCTTTGACTTTAGATGAAAGTGACAAGAATCAGCCCTAATAGCCAGTTAACACATATACTAGTTCTAGTATATCACTAATATTAAGTATGATTCAGCTACAAAATAATACAAAAGAGGTAGAAGTCGTGTTTAATTTTCAAAAGAAAAAACATGTTCGTTAATTAAAGCGGTTTTTACAGGCGCTCGGACTTCAAGTCACATGAACACAGCGTATAAATCAAATCACTGCATAACCTAACGGTTTACTATAAAATTCAACTTGTATCATTTATTGATATTGAAAGCACATGTAAAATCTGATTTATTGCCATACTATATTATTCAACGTGTATGCCTTATTGCAATCGCCGGAAATCTACTCGTTCATACATAGTGATGAAACTGATTTACGAGAATTTTACATTAACTATAGCAGAAACGTCCGGGAACAGTTTGCATATAAGGAAGCATATAGATACTATCTCGCATACTAACCACGAATGTACAGTATTTGTTTGTTGAAACACAATAATAAGCAATATTGTTGCCGAATCCGACGGACAATCAGATCTTACTGAATTGAAATTGTTGATGAGTATGATTTAAACATTAGCGATCGTTTTTAGCCCGATAAACTACAATTATGACCTCAGAACTGTTTTCAATGTGTAATATGTTTTATGAAAAATTGAATTATGTGTTAGGGTTAGGGTTGCTAGTGGTAAATGAACTAATCAGTCTGCAAGAACATGTATTTATCTAATTGGAAGGCTTGCACTTGTACTCGGGTTGTATAATCTTAAGTTGGTGAGACAGTTATGGAGCTAACTGGCCGGTATATGAACAGTATGGTCTGCAAAAGTGGCTGGCCAGGGGCTTTATGCAACAGCATTTTAGACTTAAACTTAAAATTAGCAATATTTATACTCACTGCTATTTCTTTGTAATTAGATAAAGCCATGTTAAAATTTACCTGATTATTTGCTGTTATCCACTGAACATGTATGTCCATTTATACCAAAATCGGTACATTTATATTAACATGAAAGCGAATAGAACATTTGGCAATATAAAGTCTAAGTCTATAAGTTTAAGACTTACAGTGTTGGTGAATATGGACCTAATACCAACATTGGTGCTGTAGATAGTACAAGTGATCAGTACATAACTTGCCACAAAAATAGACCGTAAACAACAACAACAACAACAACTACAAGGACAAGAACAAAAAACAGAAGATAATGTGAGGCAGTATTTCCTTCAGACGAAACCTGCTCTAGACACTTGATATCGGATTCAATCGGATATTTCCGTTGTCCTCCGAACACTGAAAACAGTATAGCAGTTCTGCAAAGGAAAACGGTCTCGTGTGCTAACCATACGGCGTCACTTAGTTTAATACCAAAACGACAGTTAGCATAATTGTCTCTTAAACAGGCTTAACAAGATTACAACACGAATCTTCACATATATCACCTAGACGCTTGTAATATCACATAGACGCTTGGAATAACAGATTAAGCTGAATAAGCATAATAAACAACAATATAGGTAGCCATTATATTTCTATATTTCCATCGTACGGAATCATGGTGTCTCCAAACACGAGAACCAAGACCTGCTGTTAATATTATATCCTTATAACGGCTACAGTGAGTGGCAACACTATGACATTTCTATACAAAACCAGAACCATAAAATAGGGAATCAAAAACGTATAAATCATTTACTCCAAGATAATTTCTTGTAATTTTTATAATCAGTTTCAGGTCACATATCAAAGGGCTACTACAATGCAACAACACCGGACGCCGGATTCACGACAAAATGCGTAAGGCTTCTTCTCATAATCTGGCATAGACAACTAAGCAGAACATGACAATTACTTGAAATTCTTACTTTCCTTGTGCATGTTAGCAACATCTATCCATAATTGCCACTTTGGTGTAAATGTCGTTTCCTGTCCATCGTAGTCAAGAGCGTTCTTATGATGGACACTTTGATGTAAATGTCGTTTCCAGGCCACCGTAGTCAAGAGCTTTCCTATGATGGACACTTTGATGTAAATGTCGTGTCCAGTCCACCGTAGTCAAGAGTGTTCTCATGATGGACACTTTGATGTAAATGTCGTTGCCAGTGCACCGTAGTCAAGAGCTTTCTCATGATGGACACTTTGATGTATATGTCACCATCTGGGCAACATACCATTAAATCTTCATACGGGACATTAAGTCCTCTTCTCGCTCTATAACGTTTATCAACTACAGGATAAGTAATATTGACAAGGGTATTCTGAGTGATTAAAGCTTGTATAGATAGTTTCTATATAAATTAAACATGAGAACTATCGCTTGAAATAACGGCTAGAAATGGTGAAAGTTAGCTGTTGATGATATTCATGATATACATGAGGTTCGGTTGCCATGTCGATATTATCTTAAGGTGAACTTAATGTCTTATATACTGTTTAGACCAAATTACTCAGAAAAATGTGGTAATATTTCCATAAGCATGCACACATCCATTCCAGTATTTGACGGCGTAATGCCAACTTGATAGGTCGCACCTGTTGATGTAACGTTTATCAAAAATAGGATAAGTAATTGACAAGGGTATTCTGAGAGAGTAATGCATGTTTAGATAGTTTAACTGTTTCTGTGTAAAAATTAAGCCCCGTTATCTTAAGGTGAGTTTTATGTCTTATGTATAGTATGTTTATATTTCAGCCTTTGACGTCGTGACGCCAAAATATCGCACCTGTTGGGTAATGTTGTAGACGTCTCAGGAAATGATATTGCGTGACATTTACCAACCTCGCGCGTGGATTTTAATTTTGGTCTATTTATGAGAATGACCAAAATCCTCCGACTGATGTTTTGATGTGTATTTGCTAAAATTATACAGAATTTCACAATGACTCGCAACGCTATTGATGGTCCTGTTTTGACATATCCTCGTCCAAAAAATATTTTTAAAAAGTCCCAGTGGCATCAAATACTTCGTGCAGTATAGCGATCACGTCGAGGTAGTCTTTTGTGGGCGATGCATGAGTTTGAATTTAAAAATGCTAGTGGCATGTTCGAATTTGGACAAGTAGACCAATACAAGCTTTTAAAGTAATATTCCAGTATACGTAGTCCGCCAGTGATACTTGAATGTACTACCTTTATTTTACAATTAAAAATGACAATTAATGCATTTCCGATGTCCATTTGTTTGTTCGAACTTGTGCATGATCATTTTTAACGCGGATGCTCTTTGAATATGCACTGATATATAGCTTGACCAGATTTAGTAGGCACTCCGGACATATTCCGTGCATATTTCGGACAAAGTCGGTGCAAAAATGAACAACTATTTCCGATAAGTACCGACTACGCTTACGGAAAATAATGCGCGCTTCCGAAGTTTAATGAGTGCCTACTAAATCTGGTCAAGCTATAACAAACACAGTGTTGATGCTATCAATGTTTGTTGACAAACAATGCTAGAGTTATCTCTCCAGCAAACTGCATTTAGGCCACGGTATTACAGCGCATGGTATTATATACAGCCTAAAATCTCACTAATTATACGCCAAAATAATAGGTACGTGTTAACCTGGAGATAGATAATTTATATCCGGTATATTGAAACTTTTATTGTTGTCTATTATTCATTAAAAACGAAACGTTTTCGTCGTAAACACGGCAGTTTGTGAAGACTTTATAATTACCATCATAAATCTAGCACCGCATGTCATGTAATAGTTTTGTTTTCACCTTGCTTGAGTGTCGATTAACTCCTACAATGTGATTTTGTTTGCGAATGAATTCATTACATAACCAGTGTGAATAAAATATGCATAATGATCAAACACTATTAAATCTTAAGCCGGCTTATTGTAGCGAACTGCATGTGTAGTTATTCTTACGGAACAAATTACTCTACGGCGTTTCAATTTGTAGACAAAAACACATCACATTCTCGCACATCTTCTAACTCCGAAAGTTTGTAAGACTGGAAATAATGAGTTGTAAAAACTCGCATCAGTGTAGATCCTATTACACTGGCATCATTTTTGTAAGGGCTGACATGATGTCAAAACAGAGAATGATTAATGGCTTCGATGTATACAATGTCATAACAAGTTCTTCGTTTGCAATCCACACTGCATAAAGATTTCGCATTCTTCATATCTGTGTACCAAATAAGCCTGATAAAACGATTGTTCCTCAACTTTCCCCTTTTCCAATCTGACGTCTACATCGGAAAGCTGTCCATCTTGTAACGCATCAACTAGTTTTGTTTTAATGTATTCAATACCCATGCTTGCATTCCAGACGCTCCTGTAAAACTTCTGTGCTTCTAACACAGTTCTCCGATGCTAGAAGTCTGTAATATTGAAGCTTCTTCCATTGACCTACGATGGTCGCCAGTGCTATTTTTTCCAGTTACTAATCCGGTGATTGGCTATTGAGTATATATTCAGGGTATACACGTAATTATAGATTAAAGTCTTTTAATATTTCGGATTTATATCATTAAGTTCATAGCGGACTTGTCTATACAGTTACATGTACACATGTAAGAAGCCAGAAACAACAACATTATTCACACATGTGTCCCTACCTCACGTAACACTACCCCCTTGCATATGATTGTGTAACATGTGACTATTTTTAAGTCGATAACTATTTAGTGGTGATCCACGAAGCTTAGAATTGCGACAAAAGTCGATCAAATCTCATCACATGTATGACTGAAAAATGATATCATTTTATCTGAATCATCAGGTGATATCGCTGGCTTAGAATGAGAAGGTCGTATGTTGTTTTCTAAAAATATCGATTTTGTAGTTACGATCTTCTCATTCTAAGACAGTGATATGTGCACACTGTAGTTAACAAATACCCACGATGGTATACCCAATGGTGATAAGTCGCAAGGTAACCCTGTTTGCGGTCGGTTGAACGACATGAACTTTATAATGGTGTTTGCTGTATACAACGTACTGGCAAATTACACACACATGAACAAAACTTAACTCATATATGTACTATATGCATATAGTTTGAAACCCAGTTTTTCACAGCCACAAACAAAAACCTTGTCTAATGCATCAGTCAGTTGCATCCAAGCCCCCTCACCCCCGGATATGGGCGGGTATTTTCACTTTAGGGTTGTCAAACCCCCGTTATCCTCCCGCCCTGTGGGGACAGCTGATTGTGATAACTCCGGTATTTCCCAGGCCCCAACAACTAAATATGGTCTCCGGGGAATTGGTTCGGAGAAAAAAATCCTCAACATATCCCCGGCCGTGCGGGGGAAGGTGGAAGGTAAAAAATGGCTGTTCCCAAGCTCTCGACCATCCATCCCCGGGTTGGAAGGACCGTGGATGCAACTGACTGGTGCATAACAAGAGCAAAACAGCAGTTAGAATTTTCAATTCCCGAGGTTCGGATGCTCCCTGGGATATTGACATAACGTCGCGAGCACAAGTATGCATTGAATTTTGCCCGTTGTGATTCCTCAAGTCCCCTCCTCCGATACTTCACTGAAACAGCGGGGAGCTTCCTTGGGTATCGGGCAACATGTTTTCAGTCCAGAAGCTCCTTACTAGTCAATACTAGTAAGATATAAAACGTAATTACCTTTGGAGTACGTTCTCGTGAGTGTTTGATCGAGGTATAACATCGTGATTTCTACAGATGATCACGCTACTCCCGATGCAAGTTCAGTGTGTATGGGTTGTTTCAGTTGTCATGAGATTATAAATGGCAAAGTACCGAATTGACATTTTCTTATGTATTCAACTGTTACGAGCCGTATAGTAGTCAACATACATGAACAATGTACATGTTTTGAAATTACAAACTGTACATATATTCTGTCTTATTCGTGATACGACCTAGCTATAAGAAGGTTATGTATTCAAACGGATGGTGTACTTTGTATAAGTCCTAATAAAAAATATGTTCTGTTCTGTTATTTCTTTTATTATTGATTATCGCCACATGTTCAGCAGTGGAACAGCACATTAAAATATGATTTATGTCAAATTAGAAAAAAAGAAACAATGAGTGCTAAACTTTACCGATATGCGTGTACATCTAATACTTTGAAACTGTAATTTGAGTGTGTGCAAAACACGTCTAACGACCAAAGGGAAGTAATTCTTGTATTCGTATAATAGTGGTGTTCGCTAACGTTCGCGTTACTGTCCGTGGCTTTAGCTGCATTTATGGCCCCACGTATTTCAAGATTTACCTTAAAATGGGACAGGGTCGTGTGGTTATCAATAACTCCTTATAATGATTTTGCAAATATCACATTAGTTCGTTCAAGAAAAAAGAATTATATTAGAATTATAACGATATAACGCGTTTTACTTTCGAATGAAGCTCTAAGAATAAATAAAAGTTGTAAAAGGGATGTAAAAGGGATGTAAAAGGGAAACAATCCTGTTCACTCATGCGCAAGATTGTAAGTCGTTTTTTTGGTGGGACTGAAAATACATCATTGTATAATCCCGATACTTTGAGAAATTACATCGTAGAAAGTACTCACTGGCTAGAGTAATCAGCTCAGTTTATATAATGCTATTAAAATTACATCACCAATGTCAAGAGCTGTCTTCTTGTTATTTTGTATTATTCTTGAATTTTATATTTTAAAAAAGAGAAACTAAAATGTTCGTCCCAAGAGGCCGGATAATAAGAGAAAATATGATATATGTATTGGATCTAGTGTTCTCCGACACCCCGACCTGTTACCGGTACGTAACATACATTCACCATAGACAACACCAACCGTTGGCATACAATTCACTCATTAATTAAAAATGATAGTAAGAAGTAACAATCTTCCTACTTCTGTGTAGACTGAATAAATATCACGATGTCAGACAGACGGAATTCATAACATCCCAGCTGCATTATATTCTGACAAGCTGGCCCATTTCGTAGGAAAAAAATATAGGCGCACGAATATAAAGAGAATTAAGGCAAATGTTGAGAAACGTTCTCGTATATACACCAACACCTAGCACCGGAATATGATTCACACAGCGAAATCTGTTACTAATCAAGAAGTAAATAACGTACAAAAATAAAATAGCTATCTTGGAAATTAATTCGAGTCCTGGCACACAGCTCGACCAGATGTTTGGCAGGTTTTCATCAGATTTCTAATGAAGCATTGTAATCCTTCTCATGGGCGTATGAATTCACACAATAATGTCGTACCACGTGCTTATAGCGTGCATATATACACGTGCTCATAGGCTAGCAAGTACAGTGGGGTATAAAATGTATAAATGGAAAGTTTAGAATAAGTTACCAAAATGTTTAGTTTGTATTTCTGATACTTAACAATAAGAATAAGATTGTATTATACATCATTGTATAATACGAACAGTCTCTATCTCGAAAGATGAACAACACTTCAAGGACTACGCATGCTGAAATGATAGCAGCACTAGTTTGCTTTGTTACATTGTAAACCTCTCTAAAGCGAACAGTTCTTCAGTAACTAACTACCCTTCTTCAGCAGCAATATCGTAGACGCTTTCGTAGACTCGTCAGAATAACAGCAATATCACAATCAATACATATTTTAAGGATTATTTACATAAATACGTGGAAACTTCTGTAACCCTTATATGGAAGTTCCATCGCCCCAGACGGACTATATATTGTCATCCTTCTGGGGAAACATTCGTCATCCCTGTGTGGAAACTTATTTAATTGGAAACGCTTTCTTGTGACGGCGAGTATATTTATATAACGTCTATGTTTTACCCCATATTTAATGTTCCCTTGCTTAAGCAGACGACATTTTGTTCCGGATGACATTCAAATGTATCTTCTACAAAAAACACCGAAATAATGACAGTCAAATTGAGATAATGGCTATTTATTGCAGTGTTGCGCGATAAATGTTGAATTTATGTGTTATATCAATCTAATATATAACTCATTACATGTAAAAAGTGCCACAAGAATTTTATTAAAATGAGAGAATAAATATCAACGATGGAATACTTTCTGAACCAAACTGTTGAAGTCCGTGGACATGTTATTGCCAATTCCATAAACAACGTTTTGGGTTTATTATTCCGCATGAAAACGCGAGTACAATGCTATATAAATCGCGAAAACACGTTGCATGGATACTTTGATATACGATGAACGGTCGACTATATATGTTATATAGATAGCGCGCGGCAAATCTAAAGAAGAAATCTACGACTAAGTCACGACACTGCATCATCTCACGATTGTGTACAGCGTTTTTAACTACAATGTATACGTACAAATACGATTTTTATCGTTTGATATTTACATAATTTCACAATCGTTAAAGATATTAAATCAATGATTTATCGACCAATGAATTAAACATAGAATAACAAATAAGGTAACTTTGATTCATGATGTCGGGGACATACTCGTATACATGGAATAAACGAGGGTTAAATACAGGACATTTCGATCCCAATCTCGATCCCCACTGCTAAATGCCAAGGTCAATGAATTGTCATCGCTTCTGACAAAATGTGTAATTTATTTATTAAAAGCCATACATATGCATGTAATGCGAAACGTGGATTCACTTACATAATTGTCTTGCAATGACACTTTCCTACTCTATAATGGGTTGACGTGTTATTTGACATCAGCATATTATATGTAACTGCGTATGTGTCACGTTACCATTACATTGTTGTAAATGATTCATCATTAAATCACAAGTAAGAAGCCAGCGCAAATGTATTAATTAACAAAATTAATAAAGACTGTTTGTTAATTTACTTTTATTTATTTAGAATGATGTATAAATAAAAGGGGCTGGGAATATTGTAATTAGATAATAAGTGTATTTGTATAACGAAAAAGTGAGAACAATCTTTCGAACATTTTGAAATTAACATTTGGAACTAACTTGTGATTTCAAATCTCAAAATATTAGACTCGCGAAAAAATGTGACTTCACCGATTACCACCCGTGTTACAATGGCTATATTTCAAAATGTGAAACCCAGTGATTTAGTTGTAAATTTAATGGTGGGTAGCTGTATAGCATTCAGGTGTTGTGAATATTATCTAACACATACCCACATACACCTTCAAGTATTTATTACAGAAATTTGTTCGCATATTTATTACCTAATTATATCTAACACCTGAGCGAGGTATTAACGAAACACTAAAATAGACCATTACGCTTACAAAACAGATGCATAACTCAGTACAGTTAGAATGCCAACAATATAAAATACCATGAAAAACAGCTGACAATGAGAGCGCATTATATGATGCAACGTTTTGTACATTTGGCCAAAACATAAAAGAAAGGTTTGCAGGGATGATTGCAAGCTGGAAGAAGAGATACCGACTCCAACATGTACATCACATTGCCATAAACCTGCTTCCGTTTTCATGCCAAAATCTTCAAATATAACTTGATAAGAAATTTAGAATACAAACACGTGTACATAATGGTTCTCAGAACATGTGAACGTTTTATTCCTGCAACAGTCACTGTATATTGGAACATGTATCCGTATGTTACTCTGGGGAAATGCAGAACCGGAACAGCAAGGACAGAGTACATACAACAACTCTCTGGCTAGCAAAGGATGTTTTAATTTGTTCCCTGGGTTTCATTCTTCGACTTATTTCTATGAGTTATCTAAATGAGTTTCGTTACAACTTGACAGAATGACGAAAAATACTGGGGGTATTCAGATAAGATATATTTTATGTATAAGACTACGTTGATTCTGAATAATCACAAACGTTATCACTATCATTTCTGTAAAGGTAAATACTAGTAAGGATTTATAAATAATGTAGAGTTGTACATGCAACAGTTTATTTCTAGTTTTGTTGAGAACACTGAGATTCAGAAATAACGATGTGCTTCGAAGGAACTCTCCTTCTTCAGTATGCATTCTATATACTCGAACACCACGTTGACAATTAAAACTATGCGGACGCACGACAGATACGTTTGCAAACATATGTCGTTCGAGACTTAGCTGTGGGGAGGTGCCAATAACCGACAGAAGAAGACGGTGCACATCATTACCACATACAAAGTAAAGATATAAACTGTCGTAAGAATAGAAAAAGGAGTCGAAGCAGAAGACTCCGAAAAAGAGGACGACGTCAAAGAAGAAGACGGTGGTGAAAAGGAGAAGAAGAAGAAGAAGAAGAAGAAAGAGAAGCAGAAGAAGAAGAAAAAGAAGAAGAAGAAGAAGAAGAAGAAGAAGAAGAAGAATACGTCTCTGGTGGAGATGAGTAACACCAGAAATGAAATTTTGTAAGATTTTTATTCAAGGAAAATAATAGGATCATACATTTTAAACCTCGGGGTACTGTAAATGTACGTGGGGTTATCCAAAAGTTCGTGGACTTTTGATCTTAAACTTTTATTTTAAGTCAGATCAGTATGAAAATTACCATACAGTGACATTAATCTATTACAAACAATTGCCTCAAAACATTTTTATAAAGTACCATTTGTATGAAGAGTAACACGTTGTCATAGTAACACAAAAATGCGTTAGCGGCGCACTGCTGATTTTTTCCAGTAAAATGCTTTACGTTATTGTCGATTGTTACAGTGTTTCTTCATTTAAAAATCCAAAAATGCGTCCTCATGTTGAGTAATGTCGTACCGATATTTTGGTATATATTAAAGATTGTATCTCATATATTCTATTTATATTATGAATATGAGGGTTTATGTTGTCATATAAAATTCAACGTAAAATATGACGTCACAAGATATCATTTACAGTCGCAAAAAAATTCAATTATATAAACAGCTAGGGAAACCCGCAAGGAAGACAAGAATTGTTTGGCAAATTAAGTATGAACCCTTCTGCATGGCATAACTAGTTAACAGACTGTCAGGGTGGTGTGACAGACGATGCATGATAATAGGTACAAAACTGACGTTCAACGAATGAGCGTTACGTTGGTTAGAATCGACCATCCAAGGTATTAGAGAAAACATCCACTTGTACAGATGGAAACGACACAATTCAGTTCACATCGACAGAACCAGTGTGTTTGCATATGATAAGTATACAGCTGAATACGGGAAACAAAGAATAACCGATTTACAGCTTCTAAGAGCTTCATGAAATGATTAAGTCGAAAGGGCGACGTCGTACGTCATTTCTGAGCGTGTGCCGGGTATGCCTACTACGCATGCTTATAAATGCTATATTTATGTTATTTTTAATTATATCCATATGATATTTGGTATACGTGTGCAATATAAATCAATTGTACATGGACCATAGATTCGTAGCTTTAAGTAAAATGTTTTTGGAATAAGAGCAAAAGTCCACGAACTTTTGGATAACCCCACGTATTTTCCGAGCTCTTGCAAAAACTGTCGAAGTATAATTGTTTTCTTTCAATAAGAGGCTGTTTAACAGATGTAATCCGATGCATGGCAACAAGCAATAAGATGCGCACGCACATTTCAAATTCTTTTGAATTGTCAACAAAACCTTGAACTATCGGAATGGCAGCACGAGAAATAACTGGCTATTTTAATGCATACAGACGATCATCATAATTCCTGGCAGACATTTTTCGAATGGAAACACGCGAGTGCGACATTAAATATTACAATGTTTTGGTTTTGTAAGACTGGAAATAATGAGTTGTAAAAACTCGCATCAGTGTAGATCCTATTACACTGGCATCATTTTTGTAAGGGCTGACATGATGTCAAAACAGAGAATGATTAATGGCTTCGATGTATACAATGTCATAACAAGTTCTTCGTTTGCAATCCACACTGCATAAAGATTTCGCATTCTTCATATCTGCGTACCAAATAAGCCTGATAAAACGATTGTTCCTCAACATCCCCTTTTCCAATCTGACGTCTACATCGGAAAGCTGTCCATCTTGTAACGCATCAACTAGTTTTGTTTTAATGTATTCAATACCCATGCTTGCATTCCAGACGCTCCTGTAAAACTTCTGTGCTTCTAACACAGTTCTCCGATGCTAGAAGTCTGTAATATTGAAGCTTCTTCCATTGACCTACGATGGTCGCCAGTGCTATTTTTTCCAGTTACTAATCCGGTGATTGGCTATTGAGTATATATTCAGGGTATACACGTAATTATAGATTAAAGTCTTTTAATATTTCGGATTTATATCATTAAGTTCATAGCGGACTTGTCTATACAGTTACATGTACACATGTAAGAAGCCAGAAACAACAACATTATTCACACATGTGTCCCTACCTCACGTAACACTACCCCCTTGCATATGATTGTGTAACATGTGACTATATTTAAGTCGATAACTATTTAGTGGTGATCCACGAAGCTTAGAATTGCGACAAAAGTCGATCAAATCTCATCACATGTATGACTGAAAAATGATATCATTTTATCTGAATCATCAGGTGATATCGCTGGCTTAGAATGAGAAGGTCGTATGTTGTTTTCTAAAAATATCGATTTTGTAGTTACGATCTTCTCATTCTAAGACAGTGATATGTGCACACTGTAGTTAACAAATACCCACGATGGTATACCCAATGGTGATAAGTC
The DNA here is from genome assembly GCA_963678985.1 of Spisula subtruncata. Lineage (NCBI taxonomy): Eukaryota > Metazoa > Mollusca > Bivalvia > Venerida > Mactridae > Spisula > Spisula subtruncata. The sequence continues at coordinate 26,272,364 of OY787663.1, forward strand.
GCAAGGTAACCCTGTTTGCGGTCGGTTGAACGACATGAACTTTATAATGGTGTTTGCTGTATACAACGTACTGGCAAATTACACACACATGAACAAAACTTAACTCATATATGTACTATATGCATATAGTTTGAAACCCAGTTTTTCACAGCCACAAACAAAAACCTTGTCTAATGCATCAGTCAGTTGCATCCAAGCCCCCTCACCCCCGGATATGGGCGGGTATTTTCACTTTAGGGTTGTCAAACCCCCGTTATCCTCCCGCCCTGTGGGGACAGCTGATTGTGAAAACTCCGGTATTTCCCAGGCCCCAACAACTAAATATGGTCTCCGGGGAATTGGTTCGGAGAAAAAAATCCTCAACATATCCCCGGCCGTGCGGGGGAAGGTGGAAGGTAAAAAATGGCTGTTCCCAAGCTCTCGACCATCCATCCCCGGGTTGGAAGGACCGTGGATGCAACTGACTGGTGCATAACAAGAGCAAAACAGCAGTTAGAATTTTCAATTCCCGAGGTTCGGATGCTCCCTGGGATATTGACATAACGTCGCGAGCACAAGTATGCATTGAATTTTGCCCGTTGTGATTCCTCAAGTCCCCTCCTCCGATACTTCACTGAAACAGCGGGGGGCTTCCTTGGGTATCGGGCAACATGTTTTCAGTCCAGAAGCTCCTTACTAGTCAATACTAGTAAGATATAAAACGTAATTACCTTTGGAGTACGTTCTCGTGAGTGTTTGATCGAGGTATAACATCGTGATTTCTACAGATGATCACGCTACTCCCGATGCAAGTTCAGTGTGTATGGGTTGTTTCAGTTGTCATGAGATTATAAATGGCAAAGTACCGAATTGACATTTTCTTATGTATTCAACTGTTACGAGCCGTATAGTAGTCAACATACATGAACAATGTACATGTTTTGAAATTACAAACTGTACATATATTCTGTCTTATTCGTGATACGACCTAGCTATAAGAAGGTTATGTATTCAAACGGATGGTGTACTTTGTATAAGTCCTAATAAAAAATATGTTCTGTTCTGTTATTTCTTTTATTATTGATTATCGCCACATGTTCAGCAGTGGAACAGCACATTAAAATACGATTTATGTCAAATTAGAAAAAAAGAAACAATGAGTGCTAAACTTTACCGATATGCGTGTACATCTAATACTTTGAAACTGTAATTTGAGTGTGTGCAAAACACGTCTAACGACCAAAGGGAAGTAATTCTTGTATTCGTATAATAGTGGTGTTCGCTAACGTTCGCGTTACTGTCCGTGGCTTTAGCTGCATTTATGGCCCCACGTATTTCAAGATTTACCTTAAAATGGGACAGGGTCGTGTGGTTATCAATAACTCCTTATAATGATTTTGCAAATATCACATTAGTTCGTTCAAGAAAAAAGAATTATATTAGAATTATAACGATATAACGCGTTTTACTTTCGGATGAAGCTCTAAGAATAAATAAAAGTTGTAAAAGGGATGTAAAAGGGATGTAAAAGGGAAACAATCCTGTTCACTCATGCGCAAGATTGTAAGTCGTTTTTTTGGTGGGACTGAAAATACATCATTGTATAATCCCGATACTTTGAGAAATTACATCGTAGAAAGTACTCACTGGCTAGAGTAATCAGCTCAGTTTATATAATGCTATTAAAATTACATCATCAATGTCAAGAGCTGTCTTCTTGTTATTTTGTATTATTCTTGAATTTTATATTTAAAAAAGAGAAACTAAAATGTTCGTCCCAAGAGGCCGGATAATAAGAGAAAATATGATATATGTATTGGATCTAGTGTTCTCCGACACCCCGACCTGTTACCGGTACGTAACATACATTCACCATAGACAACACCAACCGTTGGCATACAATTCACTCATTAATTAAAAATGATAGTAAGAAGTAACAATCTTCCTACTTCTGTGTAGACTGAATAAATATCACGATGTCAGCCAGACGGAATTCATAACATCCCAGCTGCATTATATTCTGACAAGCTGGCCCATTTCGTAGGAAAAAAATATAGGCGCACGAATATAAAGAGAATTAAGGCAAATGTTGAGAAACGTTCTCGTATATACACCAACACCTAGCACCGGAATATGATTCACACAGCGAAATCTGTTACTAATCAAGAAGTAAATAACGTACAAAAATAAAATAGCTATCTTGGAAATTAATTCGAGTCCTGGCACACAGCTCGACCAGATGTTTGGCAGGTTTTCATCAGATTTCTAATGAAGCATTGTAATCCTTCTCATGGGCGTATGAATTCACACAATAATGTCGTACCACGTGCTTATAGCGTGCATATATACACGTGCTCATAGGCTAGCAAGTACAGTGGGGTATAAAATGTATAAATGGAAAGTTTAGAATAAGTTACCAAAATGTTTAGTTTGTATTTCTGATACTTAACAATAAGAATAAGATTGTATTATACATCATTGTATAATACGAACAGTCTCTATCTCGAAAGATGAACAACACTTCAAGGACTACACATGCTGAAATGATAGCAGCACTAGTTTGCTTTGTTACATTGTAAACCTCTCTAAAGCGAACAGTTCTTCAGTAACTAACTACCCTTCTTCAGCAGCAATATCGTAGACGCTTTCGTAGACTCGTCAGAATAACAGCAATATCACAATCAATACATATTTTAAGGATTATTTACATAAATACGTGGAAACTTCTGTAACCCTTATATGGAAGTTCCATCGCCCCAGACGGACTATATATTGTCATCCTTCTGGGGAAACATTCGTCATCCCTGTGTGGAAACTTATTTAATTGGAAACGCTTTCTTGTGACGGCGAGTATATTTATATAACGTCTATGTTTTACCCCATATTTAATGTTCCCTTGCTTAAGCAGACGACACTTTGTTCCGGATGACATTCAAATGTATCTTCTACAAAAAACACCGAAATAATGACAGTCAAATTGAGATAATGGCTATTTATTGCAGTGTTGCGCGATAAATGTTGAATTTATGTGTTATATCAATCTAATATATAACTCATTACATGTAAAAAGTGCCACAAGAATTTTATTAAAATGAGAGAATAAATATCAACGATGGAATACTTTCTGAACCAAACTGTTGAAGTCCGTGGACATGTTATTGCCAATTCCATAAACAACGTTTTGGGTTTATTATTCCGCATGAAAACGCGAGTACAATGCTATATAAATCGCGAAAACACGTTGCATGGATACTTTGATATACGATGAACGGTCGACTATATATGTTATATAGATAGCGCGCGGCAAATCTAAAGAAGAAATCTACGACTTAGTCACGACACTGCATCATCTCACGATTGTGTACAGCGTTTTTAACTACAATGTATACGTACAAATACGATTTTTATCATTTGATATTTACATAATTTCACAATCGTTAAAGATATTAAATCAATGATTTATCGACCAATGAATTAAACATAGAATAACAAATAAGGTAACTTTGATTCATGATGTCGGGGACATACTCGTATACATGGAATAAACGAGGGTTAAATACAGGACATTTAGATCCCTATCTCGATCCCCACTGCTAAATGCCAAGGTCAATGAATTGTCATCGCTTCTGACAAAATGTGTAATTTATTTATTAAAAGCCATACATATGCATGTAATGCGAAACGTGGATTCACTTACATTATTGTCTTGCAATGACACTTTCCTACTCTATAATGGGTTGACGTGTTATTTGACATCAGCATATTATATGTAACTGCGTATGTGTCACGTTACCATTACATTGTTGTAAATGATTCATCATTAAATCACAAGTAAGAAGCCAGCGCAAATGTATTAATTAACAAAATTAATAAAGACTGTTTGTTAATTTACTTTTATTTATTTAGAATGATGTATAAATAAAAGGGGCTGGGAATATTGTAATTAGATAATAAGTGTATTTGTATAACGAAAAAGTGAGAACAATCTTTCGAACATTTTGAAATTAACATTTGGAACTAACTTGTGATTTCAAATCTCAAAATATTAGACTCGCGAAAAAATGTGACTTCACCGATTACCACCCGTGTAACAATGGCTATATTTCAAAATGTGAAACCCAGTGATTTAGTTGTAAATTTAATGGTGGGTAGCTGTATAGCATACAGGTGTTGTGAATATTATCTAACACATACCCACATACACCTTCAAGTATTTATTACAGAAATTTGTTCGCATATTTATTACCTAATTATATCTAACACCTGAGCGAGGTATCTTAACGAAACACTAAAATAGACCATTACGCTTACAAAACAGATGCATAACTCAGTACAGTTAGAATGCCAACAATATAAAATACCATGAAAAACAGCTGACAATGAGAGCGCATTATATGATGCAACGTTTTGTACATTTGGCCAAAACATATAAGAAAGGTTTGCAGGGATGATTGCAAGCTGGAAGAAGAGATACCGACTCCAACATGTACATCACATTGCCATAAACCTGCTTCCGTTTTCATGCCAAAATCTTCAAATATAACTTGATAAGAAATTTAGAATACAAACACGTGTACATAATGGTTCTCAGAACATGTGAACGTTTTATTCCTGCAACAGTCACTGTATATTGGAACATGTATCCGTATGTTACTCTGGGGAAATGCAGAACCGGAACAGCAAGGACAGAGTACATACAACAACTCTCTGGCTAGCAAAGGATGTTTTAATTTGTTCCCTGGGTTTCACTCTTCGACTTATTTCTATGAGTTATCTAAATGAGTTTCGTTACAACTTGACAGAATGACGAAAAATACTGGGGGTATTCAGATAAGATATATTTTATGTATAAGACTACGTTGATTCTGAATAATCACAAACGTTATCACTATCATTTCTGTAAAGGTAAATACTAGTAAGGATTTATAAATAATGTAGAGTTGTACATGCAACAGTTTATTTCTAGTTTTGTGGAGAACACTGAGATTCAGAAATAACGATGTGCTTCGAAGGAACTCTCCTTCTTCAGTATGCATTCTATATACTCGAACACCACGTTGACAATTAAAACTATGCGGACGCACGACAGATACGTTTGCAAACATATGTCGTTCGAGACTTAGCTGTGGGGAGGTGCCAATAACCGACAGAAGAAGACGGTGCACATCATTACCACATACAAAGTAAAGATATAAACTGTCGTAAGAATAGAAAAAGGAGTCGAAGCAGAAGACTCCGAAAAAGAGGACGACGTCAAAGAAGAAGACGGTGGTGAAAAGGAGAAGAAGAAGAAGAAGAAGAAGAAAGAGAAGCAGAAGAAGAAGAAAAAGAAGAAGAAGAAGAAGAAGAAGAAGACGTCTCTGGTGGAGATGAGTAACACCAGAAATGAAATTTAGTAAGATTTTTATTCAAGGAAAATAATAGGATCATACATTTTAAACCTCGGGGTACTGTAAATGTACGTGGGGTTATCCAAAAGTTCGTGGACTTTTGATCTTAAACTTTTATTTTAAGTCAGATCAGTATGAAAATTACCATACAGTGACATTAATCTATTACAAACAATTGCCTCAAAACATTTTTATAAAGTACCATTTGTATGAAGAGTGACACGTTGTCATAGTAACACAAAAATGCGTTAGCGGCGCACTGCTGATTTTTTCCAGTAAAATGCTTTACGTTATTGTCGATTGTTACAGTGTTTCTTCATTTAAAAATCCAAAAATGCGTCCTCATGTTGAGTAATGTCGTACCGATATTTTGGTATATATTAAAGATTGTATCTCATATATTCTATTTATATTATGAATATGAGGGTTTATGTTGTCATATAAAATTCAACGTAAAATATGACGTCACAAGATATCATTTACAGTCGCAAAATAATTCAATTATATAAACAGCTAGGGAAACCCGCAAGGAAGACAAGAATTGTTTGGCAAATTAAGTATGAACCCTTCTGCATGGCATAACTAGTTAACAGACTGTCAGGGTGGTGTGACAGACGATGCATGATAATAGGTACAAAACTGACGTTCAACGAATGAGCGTTACGTTGGTTAGAATCGACCATCCAAGGTATTAGAGAAAACATCCACTTGTACAGATGGAAACGACACAATTCAGTTCACATCGACAGAACCAGTGTGTTTGCATATGATAAATATACAGCTGAATACGGGAAACAAAGAATAACCGATTTACAGCTTCTAAGAGCTTCATGAAATGATTAAGTCGAAAGGGCGACGTCGTACGTCATTTCTGAGCGTGTGCCGGGTATGCCTACTACGCATGCTTACAAATGCTATATTTATGTTATTTTTAATTATATCCATATGATATTTGGTATACGTGTGCAATATAAATCAATTTTACATGGACCATAGATTCGTAGCTTTAAGTAAAATGTTTTTGGAATAAGAGCAAAAGTCCACGAACTTTTGGATAACCCCACGTATTTTCCGAGCTCTTGCAAAAACTGTCGAAGTATAATTGTTTTCTTTCAATAAGAGGCTGTTTAACAGATGTAATCCGATGCATGGCAACAAGCAATAAGATGCGCACGCACATTTCAAATTCTTTTGAATTGTCAACAAAACCTTGAACTATCGGAATGGCAGCACGAGAAATAACTGGCTATTTTAATGCATACAGACGATCATCATAATTCCTGGCAGACATTTTTCGAATGGAAACACGCGAGTGCGACATTAAATATTACAATGTTTTGGTTTTGATTTATGTCTTCCGGCATTGTATATGCAAATTTCATACAATAAAAACCCGAATATCTGTGAAGCACTTCAGCCGCTATCGAGAATGAGAAGGCGTATTCCACTGAAGAAAGTCGACATAAAAGGGTTTGTATTGTGTTATTATCGAGTACACATGTACGAATTCTATCGTCTCGTATATCCACTGTTGAGATTAAGTATGATTCAGCTACAAAATCATACCAAAGAGGCAAAAGTCGTGTTTAATATTAAAAGAAAAAAACATGTTCCTCAAAAGCGGTTTTTACAGGCGCTCGGACTTCAAGTCACATGAGCACAGCGTATAAACCAAATCACTGTATGACTTATCGGATTACTATAAAAATATTGCTATTGAAAGCATATGTAAAATCTGATTTATTGTCGTATTAATAATTCAACGTGTATGCCTTATTGCAAATGACGGAAATCGACTCATTTATTCACAGTGATGAAACATCAACTATTGCATAGACGTCCGGGAATATTATCCACATAAGGAAGCATAGACACTACCTCGCATACTTACCATGCTTGCGCAGTTTTTGTTCCTTAAACACAATAATTAGCAATATAATTTCAGAAACCGACTAACAATCAGATCTTATTGAATTGAAATTGTTCATGAGAACCGTTAATGTATGATTTAAACATTAGCGGCCGTTTTAGCCCGATATACTACAATCATCACCTCAGTACTGTTTTCTATGTGTAATGCGATTAAATTCAACTATGAGTTCGGGCTGGGGTTGCTAGTAGTAAATGAACTAATAATTCTGCAAGAACAGGTATTCATCCGATTGGACGGCTCGCACTTGTACTCGGGTTGTATAATCTTAAGTTGGTGAGAAAGTTATGTAGCTAGCTGCTGGAACGGTGTATGGTCTGCAAAATTTGCTGGTCAGGGGCTTTATTCACGAACATTGTAAGACAGAAACTCAGACTTAAACTAAACATTAGCAACATTTATACTCACTGCTACTTTTTTGCAATTAGATTAAATCATATGAAATTTTTTCTGATTATTTGCTGATACCCACGGAACATGTATATTAATCTATACTCAGGGTTGTAAGAACCAAAAAATGGTCATTTTGTTCACAAGGTGTATAAAGCACCAAACTTTCACAAAATAACAATCAATATATTGGCTTCCAGAAAAGTGAAAGAGACAAGCTGTTCAGCCCCTTAATTCGCATATATGAGGCCCCAAAAAGGGTCCATTAAATTAAATTGCTCTGCACACTAAAAATATGAAAACGCTGAATTTTAAAAAAAATATATAAAAATCACCAAAATTTCAATTGGAATGTCTAAATCAAGTACATATATGATATATTGTATTATCAATTCCACTATCATACATGTTTTATTACAAATATGAGGCCCGAAAGGGGCATTTTTTAAAATTTCATAGAATTAAAAACATGTTTGTATACTTAGTTTTAGTATTATGAATAGTTGAACAAGACAACAATAGAATGCAGACCAGTTGACCCAGTGATGCTTATGATATAATTTAATTCATTTAAAATACAACTTATTTATTGATTGAGGCCCTTAAAAGGACATTTTTCAATCATGAAAACGTGGATGAATTTAATATGTTCACGATGCAATCTGTAAGACATATAAATGTCTCTAAAATGTGCAACAAATGATTTGTAAAAGTGAATTATATTTTGTTGTATATGAAAATTTACCATATTGATACTTTAATAATAGTTCCAATGTGAAAATGAGGCCCCATTAGGGGTACAAACTAAACACAATACTTTATATAAGACACACTAGAAATTAAATCAGTACATAGATTCAATACTTAAATACAAGACATATTTTATACCAATCGTAAATAATAATAAAGTAATATAAATATACTGTAAATAACTAATATTTGACTACTTTTAGTGAATTGAGGCCATATAAAGGGTTAAATCTATTTTGAAAAAAATGGATTGAATTCATATGTAGAGAAACGATAATAAAATATTTATATTTACTTATAGATTTAATGAAAGTATCTGTAACAGAAATATAATTTATATAACTGTGTTGAATGTTGGTATATATTAAGCTATTCCGTATTGTAAATAGTAACTGTGGATATGAGGCCCCATATGAGGTTTAAACTTCACTTAAGCCCATTAGCGGGTAAATAGCATATATTCAGCAAAGTAATTAAAAAAATTGCTTACAATATTCATAATAATCGATTTTAACATGTCGCATACATGTTAACACCGAATATTCATTGCACAAATCGATGAGATAAAACATAATATTGTGTTGTATAGTGAATGTATAGCAATATTAGTTCAATATTTGCCTGGTTATGTTGTTATGTTTTGTAATAGATGTTTGTATCGCGCATACTTTAAAACAGCATTTAGCACTAGCATTGCACTTCCTAACGATTGTATTTGTGTTTGAAAGTATATGTCGATGGAGTTGTTTACTAGAGGTCGATTCCCCACAAGGAATGGTTGTATTTTTAGGGCCAAGAATGATCCTTCTTAACAGATACTCCATGGAACCATGGCTTCGCAGTTCATGGTTAAGTATTTATGAGGTTACATGTATCCCACGGCCATGAGTTACTGAAGTAGTGCCATGTACCCCGGTACCACAAAATGCCATGAAGTGTTACATTGGCAGTGTACCTACTAATGAATTATTTGTCATTACACGAACCCAGAATATCTTTACATGAGGCCCTAACGTTTACTGTTAGAGCTAGGACTGGTTTTTTACAGGGCAGGTTTACCAAACCCATTGAGCCAGATGAAGATGTGACAAATTGAATAGGTGGCTAATAAAGATTGTCCCCCATTGAATTCAGAGTTAGGACATACCAAATTGTTTCTTCGTTTAGCGTCCGTCCTAAGTTCGAAAACCTATCTAGCTATCCTAAGACAAGAACAAAACACTCGTAAAAAGACATAACGACTTATTTGCTCATTATTATATGGCTAACAAATATATCGTTCAAACCTGAAAATTGTTTGTGTTGTACCTACTGCTGTGTAGGGGTAGGGTGACATCTTGATATGATAAATATGAAAGCCATATCTCAATGGATTTTGAAGATAAAAAAGGTTACAATGTTTGTTTGTTATTTTTCTTCCCAAGATGCTCAAACCTATCCGTCCTCGGACGCTAAACGAAGAAATGGTTTGGTATGGCCTTACTGTGACAATTAATGTTAGGTTCCTAGCGTAGACAAGAAAATATGTGACCATTATTTTAAATACCCAACCGAACCTGAAATATATGTGTCGATGAGTGAAAGGTTACCCCCAGAGCCAGAGTATGAAATAAATGTGCCAAACATTTGAGGTACCTCAAGAGGCATTGGTGTGCCTAGTACAGTTAAACATTAAGATATCAGTTTTCAATGGTCGCTTTCAGCAGTTCAGCCATGGGACAACATTTTAACGGCTATTTTAACTTCCCCTGGTCATTAGCCTAAGGAAACGTGCGTTCGAGTCTCCGTGTTGAGACTAATTCTCTACTGATTAGTATGTGTCCATCATTGAGGCCCACTGCCCTCACAGGTATCAATTCACACACTGGTATCCATTAGAAATGGTTGAATAAGAGGGTGGTGATTACTTCAAAGGACCAACTATACTAGTAGCTTCTATTGTCTGCTTTGCTCTCTAGATAGAATTTAGTTACCAATGTGACCTGAAAGGACTGTATTTTGCCATGAAATACCCATATGGTTTTGAGTACACGTACCAGTGTAATTGGTGAATGTAAGTATATTACTGTGACATGCAAAGCTGTAGCTTGAAAAATTAAATCACTTCATAGGACTTCAGTTTACCACATCAGATCTGAACGGCCTGTCGTGAGTTACTTTTAAGATCTGGATTTGACGTAATGGACATTACGGGTACACAACAGGTCTTGGTATGATTGTACTTCGTGGTGTTTACTGTATCTAAGTACATTAAATGACCTTACTCAGCAATATTTAGTACCTCAAATGACTAAGGTCGCCATCAGCTTAAATGAATACAACATTTAAACAGTAGTTGAAATCAAAACAAAGACCAACCTGAAATAATGTATCGGATTAATTGTGTACATCAGTCTATAACAATGGCTTGGTTTGATGCTATAACAACACATAGTTCAGGTGTTTAACCACCCTTTTTTTAAGCTTTCCCTGGTCATTGAATTACCTTATGAGACCCGTCCTGTGGGTGTGGCAGCCAACATCTATCTGTGGTGTCCAGGAATAAACCAACCCTCACAGGTACCAATTTAAACATTGGTTGAGTATAGCGTGTGGATATTTCTTGCTCATAGAAATTAACCAGTGGTCCAGATGAGGATTGAACCCAAGACCTATCATTCTGAAGCGCGCGTCGTACCTCTATACCACCGTTCCCCCCATCGACCACTGTTTGATAACTTCATGTTTTTGCAGTCTCTCATTGACTTATCGGGCCAAAACCGAGCTAATACAGAATCAGTACATGTACATGCATAAAAAGAAAGAAATGAATCCCTTATTACGGGCCTCAATAAATTATTTAAAAAAGTCGATTTCCACAGTATATGTATCTAAAATTAATGTTCTGAAGGTGTTGATGCGGATTAATTTATAAAAAAATATGTTATGAAATCATTATAATGTATTAGGTCATGAAAACATTTGTACTCGGTAAGAAAACATTCAAAATATAGTAATTGGCACCATTTTCACATTTAAATTTAACTTATTATGACCTCAAGTTATGTTTATCAATTCAAATACTCATTCTTTAAACCACGACAGGGCCTCAAATAACATTTTACAGTTATTAGTCATAGCACAGCTGATATGCCTACAATCAAATGCACTGTGTATATGAGCTTGCTTAAATGGAGAGAAAATAATACCAATTAACCGTTTGATTTTCGAAAGATAATTACTTCATTCTGTGATTTTCTGATAGAAATTTACCCTATTATGGCCTCGTTTGTATTATATGAAATAGTTAAGTATATAATGCAGATTGTTTATACACTGTATTTACCAATGACTATGTAACTCAATATTTATCGTTAATTATCAACATTTGTTGCATTTCTATATAATATACGACTGTGTAGAGTGATATGGAGTCTAGTAGGTGGTTAACACCACTAGCGGGGCCTCACTGTCATATTTTATTATTAATTAAGATTGTAAATTATGATAACCAATTCAACATAATGTACAAAACAGTTATTGATTATTTGCGTAACAATTGAGAAAATAATAATGTGTACATTATATACAGATGAATTTGTGAAATCAAGTACACATTTGGGGCCTCATTTGTACAAAACACGGGGCCTCACATACATGTTTTATTGGTTTTCATATAGGTGGTCAACTTGATGTGCAACTATGATATGTTTGGTGATTTAAATACATAATGTGAACATCCATATGCTCTTATTTTATTTTTCCTGAATTCGGGCCTCATTTTGTGTTAAAACCACCAATGGGGCCTCTATTCCAAGTTTTGTTATTACAAAAAGCATTTCAAGCATTCACATTAATCACTTTATCTATTATGACTCAATGTGTTTTGCTTCACAATAAGGAAAATAATCATGTATTTATACTGACGGGTAGGTGGAGATTCTCATACACTGTCGGTGCCTCATTTGGGCAGGAGACAGGGCCTCTCATGGTTGTTTCCTTGGATTTTTTTCATCAGACTCACTTATAGAGCAACTGTCCCAAATTTGGTGCTTTATACATCATGTGAACATTCATGGCTTTTACAACCCTGAGTATATTATTTAGTTTTTTATTTTCCCGAATTCGGGCCTCATTTTTTTTAACCACTATCAGGGCCTCATTTTTGTGTTTAAGTATACCAAAATGCAATATATTTCAAATGTCACCTTTAATCATAATATTTACCAAGGTTTCATATGTTTTGCTTCGCAATCAGATGAAAAAACCCATATATTTCTACCAGGGAGTATGTACTCTCTGAGGTACCCCTTTGGGGCCTCATTTCAGCAGGAGACAGGGCCTCGATCGAGTGTCTCTTTGGATTTTTTTAATCAGACTGACTTATACTACAACTGTGCCAATTTTGGTGCTTTATACACCTTGTGAACATTCATGGCTCTTACAACCCAGAGTAATATCAAAAACGGTACATTAATATTACCATAAAAGCGAATAGAGCAGTTGGCAGTATAAAGTCTAAGTCTATAAGTTTTAGACTTACAGCGTTGGTGAATAAGGCCTCAATATCAACATTGGTGCACTTCTTCGTAGACAGTGCTTGTGACCAGTCCATAACTTATCCCAGAAAAAAACCCCTGAAAACAAGAACAACAGCAACAGAAGCAACAACAACAAGAACAACAACAACAACAGTAGCAAGAAGAAAACATGCAGATGAAAGAAGATAATGTGAGGCATTATTTCCATCAGATGAAACTTGCTCTAGCCTGTTGATATCGGTTTAAATCGGATATTTCCGTTGTCCTCCGAACGCTGAAAACAGTATAGCAGTTCTGGAACGGAAAACGGTCTCGTGTGCTAACCATACGGCGTCATTTAGTTAAATACCAAAACGATAGTTAGCATAATTGTCTCTTGAACAAGCTTAACAAGATTACAACACGAATCTTCACATATATCACCTAGACGCATGTAATATCACATAGACGCTTGGAATAACAGATTAAGCTGAATAAGCATAATAAACAACAATATAGGTAGCCATTATATTTCTATATTTCCATCGTACGGAATCATGGTGTCTCCAAACACGAGAACCAAGACCTGGTGTTGCTATTATATCCTTATAACGGCTACATTGAGAGGCAAAACTATGACATTTCTAGGGAACTGTCCAAAAGCCTCTGTCTGTGGGTTGATGTGTTGTTGCTAAAATCATACAGAATTTCACAATGACTCGCAACGCTATTGATGGTCCTGTTTTGACATATCCTCGTCCAAAATAGTATTTTTTAAACAGGCCCAGCGGCACCAAATACTTGTGCAATATAGCGATGACGTCGTGGTATTCTTTAAAATATTGTGCTATGCAGGAGTTTGAATTTAATAATGATAGTGGCATGTTCGAATTTGGACAAGTAGACCAATACAAGCTTTTAAAGTAATATTCCAGTATACGTAGTCCGCCAGTGATACTTGAATGTACTACCCTTATTTTACAATTAAAAATGACAATTAATGCAATTCCGATGTCCATTTGTTTGTTCGAACTTGTGCATGATCACTTTTAATGCAGATGAACGTTCAATATTCACTGATGGTAATGTTGATGCTATCCATGTTTGTTGACAAACAATGCTAGAGTTATCTTCAGCGAACTGCATGTAGGCCAAGATATTACAGTGCATGATATTATTTACTGCTTGAAATCTCAGCAATTATAATACGCCAAAATAATAGGTACGTGTAACCCGGAGATAGATGATTTATACCCGATATATTGAAACTTTTATTGTTATCTATTATTCATTAAAAACGAAACGTTTTCGTCGTAAACACGGCAGTTTGTGAAGACTTTATAATTACCATCATAAATCTAGCACCACGTGTCATGTAATAGTTTATGATACCCGCACAAGTTGCTTAAGTGTCGATTAACTCCTACAATGTGATTTTGTTTGCGAACGAATTCATTACATAACCAGTGTGAATAAAATATGCATAATGATCAAACATCATTAAATCTTAAGCCGGCCCATTGTAGCGAACTGCATCATGTGTAGTTATTCTTACGGAACAAATTACTCTACGGCGTTTCAATTTGTAGACAAAAACACATCACATTCTCGCACATCTTCTAACTCTGACAGTTTGTAAGACTGGAAATAATGAGTTGTAAAAACTCGCATCAGTGTAGATCCTATTACACTGGCATCATTTTTGTAAGGGCTGACATGGTGTCAAAACAGAGAATGATTAATGGCTTCGATGTATAGAATGTCATAACAAGTTCTTCGTTTGCAATCCACACTGCATAAAGATTTCTCATTCTTCATATCTGTGTACCAAATATGCCTGATAAAACGATTGTTCCTTAACTTTCCCCTTTTCCAATCTGACGTCTTCATCGGAAAGCTGTCCATCTTGTAACGCATCAACTAGTTTTGTTTTAATGTATTCAATACCCATGCATGCATTCCAGACGCTCCTATAAAACTTCTGTGCTTCTAACACAGTTCTCCGATGCTAGAAGTCTGTAATATTGAAGCTTCTTCCATTGACGTACGATGGTCGCCAGTGCTATTATTTTCCAGTTATCAATCCGGTGATTGGCTATTGACTATATATTCAGGGTATAAACGTAATTATAGATTGAAGTCGGAAGGGGACTTTTAATATTTCGGATATATATCATTAAGTTCATAGCGGACTTGTCTATACAGTTACATGTACACATGTAAGAAGCCAGAAACAACAACATTATTCACACATGTGTCCCTACCTCACGTAACACTACCCCCTTGCATATGATTGTGTAACATGTGACTATTTTTAAGTCGATAACTATTTAGTGGTGATCCACGAAGCTTAGAATTGCGACAAAAGTCGATCAAATATCATCACATGTATGACTGAAAAATGATATCATTTTATCTGAATCATCAGGTGATGTCGCTGGCTTAGAATCAGAAGGTCGTAAGTTCTTAAGTCTAATATAATTATATTTAAAATCAGCATCACAAGGCGCTTCTAATGGGCATATTTGCATGCAAATCGGAACTTGTCACGTTGACCAAACTGATCTTGAAACAGCTTGTTATACAATAAATAAAGATAAATTTTCGGACAGTTTTTTTCTTGTTTTCTAAAAATATCGATTTTG
The DNA here is from genome assembly GCA_963678985.1 of Spisula subtruncata. Lineage (NCBI taxonomy): Eukaryota > Metazoa > Mollusca > Bivalvia > Venerida > Mactridae > Spisula > Spisula subtruncata. Next base: position 26,287,947 of record OY787663.1, read on the forward strand.
TAGTTACGATCTTCTAATTCAAAGTCAGTGATATGTCCACACTGAAGTTGACAAATACCCACAATGGTATACCCACTGGTGATAAGTCGCAATGGTAACCCTGTTTGCGGTCGGTTGAACGACATGCACTTTATAATGGTGTTTGCTATATACAACGTACTGGCAAATTACACACACATGGACAAAGCTGAATTTATATATGTACTATATGCATAATGTTTGAAACCCATTTTTTACATCCTCAAACAATAACATTGTCTGATGCATCAGTCAGTTTTATCCACGCCTCTAACCCCCGGGGATGGGTGGGGATTTTTACTTTTGGGTTGTCAAACCCCCGCTATTCTCCCGCCCTGTGGGGACAGTTGATTTTGAAAACTCCGGTATTTTCCAGGCACCAACAACTAAATATTGAAATATTGTCCCCGGGGAATTGGTTCGGAGAAAAAATCCACAACATATCCCCGGCCGTGCGGGGGAAGGTGGAAGGTAAAAATATGGCCGTTTCCCCAGCTCTCGACCACCGATCCCCATTCTTTGGTGGGTCGTGGATGTAACTGACTGGTGTATAACAAGAGCAAAGCAGCAGTTAGAATATTCAATTCCCGAGTTTCGGGTGCTCCCCTGGGATACTGACATAACGTCGCGAGCACATGTATACATTGAATTTTCCCCGCTGTGATGGCTCAAGTCTCCCCGATACTTTACTGAAACAGCGGGGAGCTTCCTTGGGCATCGGGCAACATGTTTCCGGTCCAGAAGCTCCTTACTAGTCAATACTAGTAAGATATAAAAAGTAATTATCTTTGGAGTACGTTCTCGTGGGTGTTTGATCGAGGTATAACATCGTGAGTTCTACAGATGACCACACGTCTCCCGATGCAAGTTCAGTGTGTATGTGTTGTTTCAGTTGTCAAGAGATTATAAAGGCAAAGCACCAAATTGATATTTTCTGTTGTATTCAACTGTTATAGTAGTCAATTTACATGTACAATGTACATGTTTTGAAATTACTTATATTCTGCCTAAGTTGCGATACGACACTAGCTATCAGAAAGTTCAATGCTTTCCTCATGTTCAGCAGAGAAACAACACGTGATGTGATTTATGTCAAATTAGAAAATAAAGAAAAAAGGAGCGCTAAACTTTACCGATAATATGCAACTGTACATCTAAATACTTCGAAACTGTAATTTGAATGTGTACAAAACACGTCTATCGACCGAAGGGAAGTAATTCTTGCATTCGTATACTAGTAATAGTGATGTTCGTTAACGTACGCGTTACTATCCGTGACTTTTGCTGCATTTGTGGTCACCCACGATTTCTACGATTTACCTTAAATTGGATCAGGATCGTGTGGTTGTCAATAACTCCTTATTATGTTTTTGCAAATATCACATTAGTCCGTTCAAATAAAAGGAATTAAGTTAGAATTATAACGATTTATACGCGTTTTACTTTCGGACGAAGCTCTAAGAATAAACAAAATATGAAAAAGGGGTGTAAAAGGGAAACAATCCTGTTCGCTCATGCGCAAGATTTTAAAAGTCGTTTTTGGTGGGGCCGAAAATGCTATAGTCCCGATACTATTAGAAAGTACATTATAGAAAGTACTTACTGGATAGAGTATTACATCACCAATGTCAAGAGCTGTCTTCTTGTTATTTTGAATTACTCTTGAACTTTATATTTTAAAAATGAGAAGCTAAAAATGTTCGTCTCAAGAGACCGGATAATAAGAGAAAATATGATATATGTATTGGATCTAGTGTTTCAAAAACACCCCGACCTGTTACCGGTATGTAGCATACATTCACCATAGACAACCCCAACCGTTGGCATACAATTCGCTCATTAATTAAAAATGATAGTAAGAAGAAAAAAACAATCTTCCTACTTCTGTGTAGACAGAATAAATATCACGATGTCAGAAAGACGGAATTTATAACATCCCAGCTGCATTATATTCTGACAAGCTGTCCCCTTTCATAAGAAAAAAATATAGGCGCACGAATATAAAGAGAAATAAGGCAAATGTTGAGAAACGTTCTCGTATATAAACCAACACCTAACGTCGGTATATGACTCACAGAGCAAAATATGTTACTAATCAAGAAGCAAATAACGTACAAAAATAAAATAGCTATCTTGGAAATTAATTCGAGTTGTGGCACACAGCTCGACCAGATGTTTGGCAGGTTTTCATCAGATTTCTAATGAAGCATTGTAACCCTTCTCATGGACGTATGAATTCACACAATACTGTCGTACCACGTGCTTATAGCGTGCATATATACACATGCTCATAGGCTAGCAAGTACAGTGGGTGTATAAAATTTATAAATTGGAAGTTTAGAATAAGTTACCAAAATGTTTAGTTTGTACTTTTGATACTAAACAATTAAAATAAGATTGTATTATACATCATTGCACAATACGAACAGTCTCTATCTCGAAAGATGAACAACACTTCAATTACTACACATCCTGAATTGATAGCACTTGTTTGCTTTGTTCCATTTTAAACTCTCTAAAGCGACCAGCTCTTCAGTAACTAACTACCCTTCTTCACTGACAATATCGTAGACGCCTTCTTCGTACCATGTACTAGCATAAAATTGTGTGCGTAATAAAACATTTTACATGTACATAACCATTCAAAAGTGAACTATAATAGGCATTTTGTACTAAAAATACTCATAATAGCACCATAACAACTACAATATCACAATACGAATTTAAAGAATTATAAACATTCATAAATACGTGGAAACCACCCCTAGACTGACTATATATTGTTATCCATCGTGGAAGCTTCAGTTTGTGGAAACATTCGTCATCCCTATGTGGAAACTTGCGAACCCATTTAAGTGGAAACGTTTTCTTGTGACAGAAAGTACATTTATATACCGACAATGTTTTACCCCATATGTTATATTACCTTGCTTAAGCAGACGACACTTTGTTCCGGATGACATTCAAATGTATCTTCTACAGAAAAAAAACACCGAAATAATGACACTCAAATTGAGATAATGGCTATTTATTGCAGTGTTGCGCGATAAATGCCGAATTTATGTATTATATCAATCTAATATAACTCCTAACATGTGAAAAATGCCTCAAGAATTTTATTAAAACGAGGGAATAAATATCAACGATGGAATGCTTTCTGAACCAAATTATTGAAGTCCGTTGACATGTTATTGCCAATTCCATAAACAACGTTTTGGGTTTATTATTCCGCATGAAAACGCGAGTACAATGCTATATACATCGCGAAACAAGTTGCATTGATATACGATGAACGGTCGACTATATAATGTTATATAGATAGCGCGCGATAAATCACCAAATCTAAAGAAGAAATCTACGACAAAGTCACGACACTGCACCATTTCACGGTTGTGTACAGCGTTTTAACTACAATGTATACGTACAATATACATTTGCATTTTTATCATTTAATATTTACATCATTTCACAATGGTTAAAAATACTAAATCAACGATTTATCGACAAATAAATTAAACATAGGATAACAAATAAGGTTACTTTGATTCTAAATGTCGGGGACATATAAATGGAATAAACGAGGGTTAAACCCGGGACCTCTCGACCCCTGTTCTAGGCCATCGCTACCCACTGATATATGCCAAGGTCAATGAGTTGTCTTCGGCTCTGACAAAATGTGTAATAGTTAAAAGCCATACATATGCATGTAATGCGAAACGTGGATTCACTTAGATTATTGTCTTGCAATGACGCTTTCCTACTCCGTAATGGTGACGTGTTATTTGGCATCAGCAAATTATATGTAACTGTCTATGTGTCACGTTACCATTACATTGTTGTAAATGATTCATCATCAAATCACAAGTAAGAAGCCATCGCAAAGGTTCCCATATATTGTCGAGGGTACAATGTCTATTAGGCTAACAAACAATTAATGCGTTAATTAACAAAATTTGACCGCTTATCAATTTACTTTTTTGTTTAGAAGGATGTATAAATAAAAGGGGCTGGGGATATTGTAACTGAATAATACGCGTATTTGTATGGCGAAACAGATGGTAGAAACTTTCGAACCTCGTGGAACTAACTTGTGATTTCGAATCTCAAAATATTAGACTCGCGAAAACATGTGACTTTACCGATTACCACCCGTGATACAATGACTATGCTTCAAAACGTGAAACCCAGTGATTTAGTGGTAAGTTTAATGGTGGGTAGCTGTATAGCATACAGGTGTTGTGAATATTATATAACTCATACCCACATACAGCTTCAAGTATTTATTACAGAAATTTGTTCGCATATTTATTACCTAATTATATCTGACACCTGAGCGAGGTATTAACGAAACACTAAAACAGACCATTACGCTTACAAAACAGATGCATAACTCAGTACAGTTAGAATGCCAGCAATATTAAATACCATGAAAAACAGCTGACAATAAGTACGTATTATATGTTGCAACGTGTTGTACATTTGGCCAAAACATAAAAGAAAGGTTTGCAGGGATGATTGCAGGCTGGAAGAAGAGATACACCAATGAACATCACATTGCTATAAACCTGCTTCCGTTTTCCTGCCAAAATCTTCAAATATAACTTGATAAGAAATTTAGAATACAAACACGTGTACATAATGGTTCTCAGAACAGTTGTACGTTTTATTCCTGCAACAGTCACTTTATATTGAAACATATACCCTAGTCTGGCCACCCGACTAGATAATATATTTTATCAACCAAATACTAGTAGCATAACTTCTTATAATTTTTGCTAAATTTTATTCTGGACTTGATTATCTACGTTTGAGGGTACAAATGGAAATAATTTCATGAGAAAAGAGTAGATTGAGGAGTTGTCTTTCTAAACATAGGGTATGTTAGACAGACTACATATACCCCTATGTTATCTACAAACTACTCGATGGTGAAATGCAGAACCTGATGAGCACGGACAGAGTACGAACAACAACTCTCAGGCCTAGCAAAGGATGTTTTAATTTGTTCGCTGGGTTTTACTCGTCGACTTATTTCTAAACTTAAGAAATGAGTTTCGTTAAAACTTGACAAAATGACGGAGAATATTCAGATTAGATATACAATTTATTTTGTATAAGACTACATGAACGTTGATTCAGAATAATCACAAACGTAATCGCTATCATTTCTTTAAAGGTAAATACGAGTAAGGATTCATAAATAATGTGCAGTTGTACATGCAATAGTTTATTTTTAGTTTGGTAGTAAACGCACAACAAATAAGTTTGCACACAGATATGTCGTTCGAGACTTAGCTATGGGGAGGTGCCAATAACCGACAGGAGAAAACGACGCACATCATAACCACATACAAAGTGAAGATATAAACTGTCGTAAGAATAGAAGAAGAAGACGACGACGAAGAAGACGACGACAAAGAAGAAGGCGGTGGTGAAGGAGAAGACGGTGATGAAGGAGAAGACGGTGATGAAGGAGAAGACGGTGATGAAGATGGAGATTTAGAAGAAGAAGAAGAAGAAGAAGAAGTAGAAGAAGAAGAAGAGGAAAAAGGCTATTGAATACGGTAAATATCAGTAAAGATTTTTATTCAAGGAAAATAATAGGATCATACATTTTAAGCCTTGGCGTACTCTAAATGTTTTTCCGAGCTCTTGCAAAAACTTACGAAGTATAATTGTTTTCTTTCAATAAAAGGCTGTTTAACAGATGTGATCCGATGCATGGCAACAAGCAATAAGATGCGCACGCACATTTCAAAATTATTTTGGATTGTCAACAAAACCATTTAAAAGAAAGCGAACGAAACAAAAAAACTCGAACTATTGGAGCAGAAGCACGAGAAATAACTGGCTATTTTAATGCATACAAACGATGATCGTAATTCTTGGCAGGCATTTTTCGAATGGAAACACGCGAGTGCGACATTAAATATTACAATTTTTGGGTTTTGATTTATGTCTTCCGGCATTGTATATGCAAATTTCATGCAATAAAAACCCGAATATCTGTTAAGCACTTCAGCCGCTATCGAGAATGAGAAGGCGTATTCCACAGAAGAAAGTCGACATAAAATGGTTTGTATTGTGTTATTATCAAGTACAAATGTACGAATTATGTCGTATCGTATACATACCTCCTGTAAGTAGTTGAAGGACATAACCCACTAGATAAAGTTCTTTGACTCTTCGACAAGTATCAGCCCAAATAACCAGTAGGCACATATACCTAGAACTAGTATATCACTAAAATTAAGTATGATTCAGCTACAAAATAATACCAAAGAGGTAGAAGTAGTGTTTAATTTTCAAATGAAGAAACATGTTCGTGAAATTAAAGCGGTTTTTACAGGCGATCATACTTCAAGTCACATGAACACAGCGTATTAAGTATTATTAAATGACTATCAATTATTGGCCCTATAACACAGCATTGCCCTAGTCTAATAATACGCATGCTTCAACTATATCCGGGCCGAAAATCTATATCAGTTATCGGCCCCGGGCCGAAAAAGTGTTATAAAATCTGATTGGCTAATAGACAGGGCCGAAAAGTGATATTGATTTTGGCCCTCCTTAAAAGCAATCGGATTGGCTAATAGACAGGGCCAAAAAGTTATATAGATTCTCGGCTGAAATTACCGAGAATCTATTCTTACTCACAAAATTGCATATTACTTTTTTATTACTGAACGGAAACATGTCATATGGGTATTCATTTTCTTAGTTAGATCATTTGCTACAATTTGGACTATATTTGGATGCAAACATATGAAACATTTGCACATTTTCCACCAGTCTTTTTTGTCAGTCTAGTTTGATGTGCTAACATAATAACGAAGACAAATGTTAAAATAATTGATACTTATTTAATAAAATTGTCAATAAATGGGTGACTTGATGTTAACCCTGTTATTTGTCCTCGGGACAGACGTATTGTCCCTCGGCCTTCGGCCTCGGGCCAATACGACTGCCCTCGAACAAATAACAGGGCTAATATCAAATCACCCATTTATTAACATATAATATTAACCAAATCACTGTGTGACTTATCGGTTAACTATAAAATTCAACATGTATCATTTATTGCTATTGAAAGCACATGTAAAATCTGATTTATTGTCATATTACATAATTCAACGTGTATGCCTTATTGCAATTGCCGGAAATCGACTCACTTATACACAGTGATGAAACATCAACTATTGCAGAGACACCCGGGAATATTATGCATATAAGGAAGTATAGATACTATCTCGCATACTTACCACGCATGCGCAGTTTTTGTTCGTTAAAACACAATAATCAGCAATATAATTACAGAAACCGACGAACAATCAGATCTCAATGAATTGAAATTGTTTATGAAAGCTGTTAATGTATGATTTAAACATTAGCGGTCGTTTTTAGCCCGATATACTACAATCATCACCTCAGTACTGTTTTCTATGTGTAATGTGTTTTATGAAAAATTGTATTATGTGTTAGGGCTGGTGTTGCTAGTGGTAAATGAACTAATAAGTTTGCAAGATCATTTATTTATCTAATTGAAATGTTTGCACTTGTACTCGGGTTGTATAATATTAAGTTTGTGAGAAAGTTATGTACTTGGCTGCTTTAACGGTGTATGGTCTGCAATAGTGGTTGTTCAATAAAAGAGTTGGTGCATTTCTTCGCTGATATCGCTTGTGACCAGTTCATAACTTATCACCAAAGAAGACCATAAACAATAACAGTAACTACAACAACAGCAACAACAACATGAAGATGACAGAAGACAATGTGAAGCATTATTTCCTCCAGATAAACCCTGCTCTGGACTGTAGTTATCGGATTCTATCGGATATTTCCGTTGTCCTCCAAAGCCGAAAACAGTATAGCAGTTCTGGTAAGGCAAACGGTCTCGTGTGCTAACCATACGGCGTCACTTAGTTTAATACCAAAGCGATAGTTAGCATAATTGTCTCTTGAACAGGCTTAACAAGATTACAACACGAATCTTCACATATATCACCTAGACGCTTGTAATATCACAAAGACGCTTGGAATAACAGATTAAGCTGAATAAGCATAATAAACAACAATATAGGTAGTCATTATATTTCAATATTCCCATCGTACGGAATCATGGTGTCTCCAAACACGAGAACCAAGACCCGGTGTTGCTATTATATCCATATAACGGCTACATTGAGTGGCAACTCTATGACATTTCTGTACAAAAACAGAACCATAAAACAGGGAATCAAAATCGTATGAATCATTTACTCCAAGACAACGTCTTGTATTTTTCATAATCAATTTCAGGTCACATATCAAAGTGCTACTATAATGCAACAACACCGGACGCCGAACGCACGACAATGTGCCTACGGCTTATTCCGAACTGGAATAGAAAACTAAGGACAACATGACATAACTTGAAATTCTTACTTTGCTTGTGCATGTTAGCAACATCAATCCATAATTGTAGCTTTGGTGTAAATGTTGTTTCCAGGCCACCGTAGTCAAGAATGTTCTTATGATGGACACTTTGATGTGTATGTCGTGTCCAGTCCACCATAGTCAAGAGTGTTCTTATGATGGTCACTTTGATGTACAAAAATGTATATGTCGTACCTAGTCCGCCGTAGTCAAGAGTGTTCTTATGATGGTCACTTTGATGTACAAAAATGTATATGTCGTACCTAGTCCGTCGTAGTCAAGAGTGTTCTTATGATGGTCACTTTGATGTACAAAAATGTATATGTCGTACCCAGTCCGACGTAGTCAATGGTGTTCTTATGATGGACACTTTTATGCGTATGTCGTGCCCAGTTCATCGTACTTAAGAGTGTTCTCATGATGGACACTTTGATGCATTTGTCGTGCCAAGTCCTCCGTAATTAAATGCGTTCTCATGATGGTCACTTTGATGTATATGTAGTGCCCAGTCCACCGTACTTAAGAGTGTTCTCATGATGGTTACTTTGATGTGTATGTCGTTACCAATCTACCGTAGTCAATGTGTTCTCATGATGGACACTTTCATGTATATGTCGTGCCCAGTCCATCGTAGTCCAGAGCGTTCTCATGATGGACAATTTGATGTATATGTCACCATCTGGGCAACAGACCATTAAACCTTCATACGGGACATTAAGTCCTCTTCTCGCTCTATAACATTTATCAACTACAGGATTAGTAATATTGACAAGGGTTTTCTGAGTGATTAATGCTTGTATAGATAGTTCCTATATAAATTTAAATATCAGAACTATCGCTTGAAATAACGGCTAGAAATGATGAAAGTTAGCTGTTTCTGATATTCTAATGTCGTGATATTGAGAGGTTCGGTTGCCATGTCGCCATTATCTTAAGGTGAACTTTATTTCTTATACACTGTTTAAGACCAAATACTCAGATAAATATGGTAATATTTCCATAAGCATGCACTCATCCATTCCAGTATTTGACGTCATAACCACAACTTGATACGTCGCACCTGTTGAATCATGTAACGTTTATCAAATACAGGATAAGTAATATTGACAAGGGTATGTTGAGTGATAAATGCGTGTTTAGATAGTTTAACTGTTTCTGTATGAAATACAGCGCCATTATATTAAGGTGAGTTTTGTGTCTTATGTTTTATTACGTATATATTTCAGCCTTTGACGGCGTGACGCCAAAAAGATTTTACATCAACTATCACATAGACGTCCGGGAATATTAACCATAAAAGGAAGCATATAGATACTATCTCGCAAACTAACCACGAATGTACAGTATTTGTTCGTTAAAACACAATAATCAGCAATATAATTTCAGGAACCGACGATCAATCTGATCTTAATGAATTGAAATTGTTTATTATTGTAAGAGAGCTGTTAATGTATAATTTAAACATTTGCGGTCGTTTTTAGCCCGATACTACAATCATCACCTCAGTACTGTTTTCTATGTGCAATGTGATTAAATTGAATTATGAGTTAGGATTGGTGTTGCTAGTCGTAATGAACTAATAAGTCTGCAAGAACATGTATTTATCTAATTGGATGACTAGCACTTGTACTCGGGTTGTATAATCTTAAGTTGATGAGCAAGTTATGTAGCTAGCTGCTTGAACGGTGTATGGTCTGCAAAAGTGGCTGGTCAGGGGCTTTATTCAACAACATTGTAAGACCGAAACGCAGACTTAAACTTAAAATTAGCAATATTTATACTCACTGCTATTTCTTCGCAATTAGATTATATCATGTGAAAATATATCTGATTATTTGCTGTTACCCTATGAACATGTATATTCAGTTATTAAAAAAACCCCGGTACATTTATATAACCATGAAAGCGAATAAAACAGTTGGCGATATAAAGTCTCAGTATATAGTTTTAGACTCATAACGTTGGTGAATAAGGCCCCAATACCAACATTGGTGCACTTCATCGTAGATAGTGCTTGTGACCAGTCCATAACTTATCACAGAAAGAAAACCGTTAACAACAACTACTACAACAACAAAAGCAACAAGAAGAAAACATTTAGATGACAGAAGATCATGTTAGGCAGTATTTCCTTCAGACGAAACCGGCTCTAGACTGTTGATATCGGATTCAATCAGATATTTCCGTTGTCCTCCGAACGCTGAAAACAGTATAGCAGTTATGGAACGGAAAATGGTCTCGTGTGCTAACCATACGGCGTCACTTAGTTTAATACCAAAACGATAGTTAGCATAATTGTCTCTTGAACAGGCTTAACAAGATTACAACACGAATCTTCACATATATCACCTAGACGTTTGTAATATCACATAGACGCTTGGAATAACAGATTAAGCTGAGTAAGCATAATAAACAACAATATAGGTAGCCATTATATTTCTATATTTCCATCGTACGGAATCATGGTGTCTCCAAACACGAGAACCAAGACCTGGTGCTGCTATTATATCCTTATAACGGCTACATTAAGTGGCAACACTATGACATTTCTATACAAAACCAGAACCATAAAATAGGGAATCAAAAACGTATGAATCATTTACTCCAAGACAATTTCTTGTAATTTTCCTGATCAGATTTAGGTCACATATCTAAGGGTTATTATAATGCAACAACGCCGGATGCCGGTGTAAATGTCGTGCCCAGTCCGCGATAGTTAAGAGCGTTCTCATTAGGGACACTTTCATGTAAATGTCGTGCCCAGTCCAACGTAGTTAAGAGCGTTCTCATGATGGACACTTTGGTGTATATGTCACCATCTGAACAACAGACCATTAAATCTTGACTCGGGACATTAAGTCCTCTTCTCGCTCTACAACGTTTATCAACTACAGGATAAGTAATATTGACAAGGGTATTTTGAGTGATAAATGCTTGTATAGATAGTTCCTATAGAAGATTAAATATCAGAAGTATCGCTTGAAATAACGGCTAGAAATGGAGAAAGTTAACTGTTGATGATGTTCTAATGTCGTGATATTGAGATGTCGATTGCCATGTCGCCATTATCTTAATGTAAACTTTATGTCTTATACACTGTTTAAGACCAAAATACTCAGATAAATATGGTAATATTTCCATAAGCATGCACACATCCATTCCAGTAATTGACGTCGTAACACCAACTTGATATGTCGCACCTGTTGATGTAACGTTTATCAAAAACAGTATAAGTAATATTGACAAGTGTATTCTGGGTGATTATTCTTGTTTAGATAGTTTTTACTTTTTCTGTAGAAAATTAGGCGACATTATATTCATGTAGGTTTTATATCTTATGTTTATATTTCAGCCTTTGACGTCATCGCACCTGTGGATGTAACGTTGTAGACGTCTCCGGAAAAGATATTACATGACATTTACCAACCTCGCAGGTGGATTTTAATTTTGACCTATTTAGGGAACTGACCAAAAGCCTCGGTCTGTGTGTTGATTAGTTGTTGCTAAAATTATACAGAATTCCACAATGACTCGCATCGCTATAGATGGTCCTGTTTTGACATATCCTCGTCCAAAAAAGTATTTTTAAACAGGCCCAGCGGCACCAAATACTCGTGCAGTATAGCGATGACGCCGTGGTATTCTTTAAAATATTGTGCTATGCAGGAGTTTGAATATAATAATGATATTGGCATTTTGAATTTGGATAAGTATGATCTAAAATACCATATTCTAGTATGTACGTATGTACTTGAATGTACTATCCTTATTTTACAATTAAAAATGACAATTCATTTCCGATTTTCATTCTTTGTTCGAACTTGTGCATAGTCACTTTTAATGCAGATGCTCTTTCAATATTCACTGATGACAGTGTTGATGTTATCCATATTTGTTGACAAACAATGCTAGAGTTATCTCCAGCGAACTGTATGCCACGATATTACAGTGCATGATATTATATACAGCCTAAAATCTCAACAATTATACGCCAAAATAATAGGTACGTGTTAACCTGGAGATAGATGATTTATACCCGGTATATTGAAACTTTATTGTTATCTATTATTCATTAAAAACGAAACGTTTTCGTCGTAAACACGGCAGTTTGTGAAGACTTTATAATTACCATCATAAACCTAGCACCACGTGTCATGTAATGGTTTATGATACCCGCACAAGTTGCTAAAGTGTCGATTAACTGCTACAATGTGATTTTGTTAGCGAATGAATTCATTATATAACCAGTGTGAATCAAATATGCATAATGATCAAACACCATTAAATCTTAAGCCGGCCTATTGTAGCGAACTGCATGTGTAGTTATTCTTACGGAACAAATTACTCTACGGCGCTTCAATTTGTAGACAAAAACACATCACATTCTCGCACATCTTCTAACTCTGACAGTTTGTAAGACTGGAAATAATGAGTTGTAAAAACTCGCATCAGTGTAGATCCTATTACACTGGCATCAATTTTGTAAGGGCTGACATGGTGTCAAAACACAGAATGATTAATGGCTTCGATGTATTCAATGTCATAACAAGTTCTTCGTTTGCAATCCACACTGCATAAAGATTTCGCATTCTTCATATCTGTGTACCAAATAAGCCTGATAAAACGATTGTTCCTCAACTTTCCCCCTTTCCAATCTGACGTCTACATCGGAAAGCTGTCCATCTTGTAACGCATCAACTAGTTTTGTTTTAATGTATTCAATACCCATATATGTATTCCAGACGCGCCTGTAGAACTTCAGTGCTTCGATGCTAGAAGTCAGTAATATTGAAGCATCTTCCATCGACGTACGATGGTCGCCAGTGCTATTGTTTTCCAGTTACAAATCCGCTGATTGGTTATAGACTATAATTATATTCAGGGTATACGCTTAATTCTAGATTTAAGTCGAAATGGGACTTTTAATATTTCGGATATATATCATTTAGTTCATCGCAGACTTGTCTTTACACGTACATGTACACATATAAACACTTCTGCTTTTCAGTCAGAAACAACAATTATGTTCATACACGTGTCTCTACTTCACGTAACATTACCCCCTTACATAGGAGTGTGTAACATGTGACTCTTTTTAAGTCGATAACTCTTTAGTGGTAATCCACGAAGCTTAGAATTTCGACAAAAGTAGATAGAGCTCATCACGTGTATATAAAACATGACTGATTATTTCAAAAATATCATTTATCTGAATTAAGAGGTAATATCGCAGGCTTAGAATGAGAAAGTCGTAAGAACTTAAGTCTAATACATATTTGATATTACATATCAGCATCACAAGGCGCTTCTAATGAGCCAATTTAATGAAAATCGGAACTAGTCATGTTGACCAAACTGATGTTATTAGAATTATAACGATTTATACGCGATGTACTTTCGGATGAAGCTCTAAGAATAAACAAAAGTTGTAAAAGGGGTCAAGGGACACAATCATGTTCACTCATGCTCAAAAGTGTAAGTCGTTTTTGGTGGGACCGAAAATGATTCATTGTATGATCCCGATACTTTGAGAAATTACATTATAGAAAGTTCTTACTGGCTAGAGTAATCAGCCCAGTTTATATGATGCTATAAAAGTACATCACCAATGTCAAGTGGTGTCTTCTTATTATTTTGAATAATCTTGAATTTTAAATTTTTAAAATGAGGAAATAAAGATGTTAGCCCCAAGAGGCCGGGTCATAAGATAAGATGTGATATATCTATTGGATCTAGTGTTCTTCTACACCCCGACCTGTTACCGGTACGTAACAAACATTCACCATAGACAACACCAACCGTTGGCATACATTCACTCACTAATTAAAAATGATAGTAAGACGAAAAAAACAATCTTCCTACTTATGTGTAGACTGAATAAATATCACGATGTCAGACAGACGGAATTCATAACATCCCAGCTGCATTATATTCTGACAAGCTGTCCCATTTCATAAGAAAAAATATAGGCGCACGAATATAAAGAGAAATAAGGCAAATGTTGAGAAACGTTCTCGTATATACACCAACACCTAACGTCGGAATATGATTCACACAGCAAAATATGTTGCTAACCAAGAAGCAAATAACGTACAAAAATAAAATAGCTATCTTGGAAATTAATTCGACTCGTGGCACCCACTCGACCAGATGTTTAGCAGGTTTTCATCAGATTTCTAATGAAGCATTGTAATCCTTCTCATGGGCGTATGAATTCACACAATAATGTCGTACCACGTGCTTATAGCGTGCATATATACACGTGCTCATAGGCTAGCAAGTACAGTGGGGTATAAAATGTATAAATGGAAAGTTAAGAATAAGTTGCCAAAATGTTTAGTTTGTACTTTTGATACTAAACAATTAGAATAAGATTGTATTATACGTTATTGCACAATACGAACAGTCTCTATCTCGAAAGATGATCAACATTTCAATGACTGCACAGGATGAAATGATAGCAGCACTAGTTTGCTTTGTTACATTGTAAACCTCTCTAAAGCGACCAGCTCTTCAGTAACTAACTACCCTTCTTCAGCAGTAATATCGTAGACGCTTTCGTAGACTCATCATAACAACAGCACTATTACAATACAATAGCTTGACAAGATTCAGTAGGCACTCAGTAAACTTCGGAAGCGCGTATTATTTTCCGTAAGCGTAGTGGGTACTTATCGGAAATATTTGTTTATTTTTGCAACAACTTTGTCCGAAATGTGCACGGAATATGTCCGGAGTGCCTACTAAATCTGGTCGAGTTATAATTTTAAGGATTATTTACGTACACAAATAGGTGGAATCTTTTGTAACCCTTACGTGGAAGATTACATCGCACCCAGACGGACTATATATCGTCATCCCATGTGCAAGCTTCACTTACCCTTCTGTGGCAACACTCGTCATCCCTGTGTGGAAACTTATTTAATTGGAAACGCTTCCTTGTGACGGCAAGTATATTTATATAACGACAATGTTATACCCCATATTTTATATTCCCTTGCTTAAGCAGACGACACTTTGTTCCGGATGACATTCAAATGTATCTTCTACAAAAAACCACCGAAATAATGACAGCCAAATTGAGGTAATGGCTATTTATTGCAGTTATGCGCGATAAATGCCAAATTTATGTGTTATATCAATCTAATATAACTCCTAACATTTGAAAAATGCCTCAAGAATTTTATTAAAACGAGGGAATAAATATCAACGATGGAATGCTTTCTGAATCAAATTGTTGAAATCCGTGGATATATTATTGCCAATTCCACAAACAACGTTTTGGGTTTATTATTCCGCATTAAAAAACGCAAGTACAATGCTATATAAATCGCGAAACAAGTTGCATAGATATACTTTGAACGGTCGACTATATAATGTTATAGATAGCGCACGGTAAATCACCAAATCTAAAGAAGAAATCTACGACTAAGTCACGACACTGCATCATTTGACGGTTGTGTACAGCGTTTTTAACTACAACGTATACGTACAAATTGCGATTTTTATAATTTAATATTTACATAATTTCTCAATCGTTAAAAATATTAAATCAAAGATTTATCGACCAATGAATTAAACATAGGATAACAAATAAGGTTACCTTTATTCTAAATGTCGGGGACACATACATGGAATAAACGAGGGTTAATCGATCCCTACCTCTAGGCCACCGCTACCCACTGATAAATGCCAAGGTAAATGAATTGTCTTCGGTTCTGACAAAATGTGCAATATTAAAAGCCATACACATACATGTAATGAGAAACGTGGATTCACTTAGGTTATTGTCCTGCACTCTGTAATGGGTAGACGTGTTATTTGACATCTGCAAATTATATGCAACTACCTATGCGTCACGTTACCATTATATTGCTGTAAATGATTCATCATTAAATCACAAGTAAGAAGCCATCGCAAAGGTCCCCATACATTGTCGAGGGTACAATATATATTAGGCTGCCAAACCATAAATGCGTTAATCAACAAAATTAAAGACCGCTTATCAATTTACATTGTTTTAGAAGGATGTATGAATTAAGTGGCTGGGAATCTTGTAACTGAATAATATGTGTATTTGTATGACGAAGCAGATTATAGAAATTTTCGAACATTTTACCTCGTGGAACTAACTTGTGATTTCAAATCTCAAAATATTAGACTCGCGAAAACATGTGACTTTACAGATTATCACTCATGTTACAATGACTTTACTTCAAAATATGAAACCCGGTGAATTAGTGGTAAGTTTAATGGTGGGTAGCTGTATAGCATACAGGTGTTGTGAATATTATACAACACATACACACATACAGCTTCAAGTATTTATTACAGAAATTTGTTCGCATATTTATTACCTAATTATATCTAACACCTGAGCGAGGTATTAAAGAAACACTAAAACAGACCATTTCGCTTACAAAACAGATGCATAACTCAGTACAGTTAGAATGCCAGCAATATAAAATACCATGAAAAACAGCTGACAATAAGTGCGCATTGTGATGCAACGTGTTGTACATTTGGCCAAAAACAGAAAAGAAAGGTTTGCAGGGATGATTGCAGGCTGGGAAGAAGAGATACCGACTACAACATGTACATCACATTGCCATAAACCCGCTTCCGTTTTTATGCCAAAATCTTCAAATATAACTTGATAAGAAATTTAGAATACAAAGCATATGTACATCACGGTTCTCAGAACAGTTGAACGATTTATTCCTGCAACAGTCACTTTATATTGAAACATAATATTACATCCCTTTAGATGTTATCTACAGACAACGATGGGGAAATGCTGAATTTGAAGAGCAAGGACAAAGTATAAACAACAACTTTCATACGAAGATTCACATAGATTATTGTCCTGCAATGAAAAAAAAGTTACCAATTTTCAAGGGCTCTTTTCAGCTGTTAGGTCGCTCAAGCACCCTTTGACATGTCAACATCCCCTGGTCATTGGGCTACATATGGAAACCTACACTCGTGTCTCCCTGGGGAGACTATTTTTCTCCTGTGATGTGGCAGCCAACATCGATCTGCGGCGCCCAGGAATAGACACTGCCCTCACAGGTACCATTTACACCATGGTGGAGTGGAGCTGCGGGTCTTGCTCAGATAAACTAACCAGTGGTCTAGAGGGGGATCAAACCCGGGACCTCTCGATCCCGAAGCTTGCGCCCGACCTCTAGGCCACCGCTCCCCACTGACCCTGACCCTTTCCTACACTGTATCTGTGACGTGTTATTTGACATCAGCAAATTATATGTAGCTGCATATGTGTCACGTTACCGTTACATTGTTGTATATGATTCATCATTAAATCACATGTAAGAAGCCATCGCACAGGTTCCCATATATTGTCGAGGGTACAATATATATTAGGCTGCCAAACAATAAATGTGTTAATTAACAAAATTAAAGACCGCTTATCAATTTACTTTTTTTATTTAGAAGGATGTATGAATAAAAGGGGCTGGGAATATTGTAACTGAACAGATGGTAAAAACTTTCGAACATTTTACCTCGTGGAACTAACTTGTGATTTCAAATCTCAAAATATACGACTCGCGAAAACATGTGACTTTAGCGATTACCACCCGTGCTGCAATGACTATACTTCAAAATGTGAAACCCAGTGATTTAGTGGTAAGTTTAATGGTGGGAAGCTGTATAGCATACAGGTGTTGTGAATATTATACAAAACATACACACATACAGCTTCAAGTATTTATTACAGAAATTTGTTCGCATATTTATTACCTAATTATATCTAACACCTGAACGAGGTATTTAAGTAACACTAAAACAGACCATTACGCTTACCAAACAGATGCATAACTCAGTACAGTTAGAATGCCAGCAATATTAAATACCATGAAAAACAGCTGACAATGAGTGCGCATTATATGATGCAACGTGTTGTACATTTGGCCAAAACATAAAAGAAAGGTTTGCAGGGATGATTGCAGGCTGAAAAAAGAGATACCGACTCTAACATGTACATCACGGTGCCATAAACCTGCTTCCGTTTTCCTGCCAAAATCTTCAAATATAACTTGATAAGAAATTTAGAATACAAAAACGTGTACATAATGGTTCTCAGAACAGTTAAACGTTTTATTCCTGCAGCAGTGACTTTATATCGAAACATAATATTACCTTCTTATGTTATCTACAAACTACTCGATCGGGGAATGTAGAACCTGAAGAGAAAGGCCAGAGTACAAACAACAACTTCTGTCTGGCAAATGATGTTTTAATTAGTTCCATGGGTTTTACTCGTCGACTTATTTTTATGCGGACGCACGACAGATAAGTTTACAACACAGATATGTCGTTCGAGATGTGGGGAGGTGCCGATAATCGACAGAAGAAGACGGTGCACATCATTACTACATACAAAGTGAAGATATAAACTGTCGTAAGAATAGGGGAAGACGAAGCCGAAGACGCCGAAGAAGAAGACAGTGATGAAGATGGAGAAGGAGAAGAAGGAGAAGGAGAAGACGAAGGAAAAGAAGAAGAAAAAGAAAAAGAAGAAGAAGGCTCTTGACTAGGGTAAAGATCAGTAAAGTTTTCTATTCAAGGAAAATAATAGGATCATACCTTTTAAGCCTTTGCGTACTGTAAATGTATTTGCCGAGCTTTTGAAAAAAAAACTATCGAAGTATAATTGTTTTCTTTCAATAAAAGGCTGTTTAACAGATGTAAACCGATGCATGGCAACTAGAATAAGATGCGCACGCACATTTCAAATTCTTTTGGATTGTCAACAAAACCATTTAAAGAAAGCGAACAAAAAAACCTCGAGCTATTGGAGCAGAAGCACGAGAAATAACTGGCTATTTTAATGCATACAAACGATGATCGTAATTCTTGGCAGACATTTTTCGAATGGAAACACGCGAGTGCGACATTAAATATTACAATTTTTAGGTTTTGATTTATGTCTTCCGGCATTGTATATGCAAATTTCATACAATAAAAACCCGAATATCTGTGAAGCACTTGAATGAGAAGGCGTATTCCACTGAAGAAAGTCGACATTAAAGGGTTTGTATTGTGTTATTAGCAAGTACAAATGTTCGAATTCTGTCGTCTCGTATATATATATACCCCCTGTTAGTAGTTGAAGGACATAGACCACAAAATAAAGTTCTTTGACTCTAGATGAAAGAAACAAGTATCAGCCCTAAGAGCCAGTTAGCACATATACTAGTACAAGTATATCACTAAAATTAAGTATGATTCAGCTACAAAATAATACCAAAGAGGTAAACGTCGTGTTTAATTTACAAAAGAAAAAACATGTTCGTGAAATTAAAGCGGTTTTTACTGGCGTCGGACTTCAAGTGACATGAACATAGGGAAAAAAAAAATCACTGTATGACTTATCGGTTTACTATAAAATTCAGCTCGTATCATTTATTGCTATTGAAAGCACATGTAAAATCTGATTTATTGTCAGACTATATAATTCAATGTGTATGCCTTATAAATTGTAATTGCCAGACGTCGACTCGTTTATACACTGTGACGAAACTGCTTACGAGAATTTTAGTATCAACTATCGCAGAGACGTCCGGGAATATCTTGCATATAAGATACTATCTCGCATACGTAACCACGAATATACAGTAGTTGTTCGTTAAAACACAATAATCCGGAATATAATTACAGGAACCGACGAGCAATCATATCGTAATGAATTGAAATTGTTTATAAGAGTTGTTAATGTATGATTTAAACATTAGCGGTCGTTTTAGCCCGATATACTACAATCATCACCCCAGTACTGTTTTTAACGTGCAGTGTGTTTTATGAAAAATTGAATTATGTGTTAGGATTGGTGTTGCTAGTGGTAATTGAACTTATAAGTTTGCAAGAACATGTATTCATCTAATAGGACGGCTCGCACTTGTATTCGGGTTATCTTAAGTTCGTGATAAAGTTATGTAGTTGGCGGCTGTAACGGTGTATGGGGTGCAATAGTGGTTGTTCAATAATAGCGTTGACGCATTTCTTCGCAGATATCGCTTTTGACCAGTACATGACTTATCACAAAAGAAGACCGTAAACAACAACAACAACAGCAATAACAACAACAGCAGCAACGACGACGACGACAGCAGAAGCAGCAAGCAGTATCAACAACAACAACAACGACAACAGCAGCAACAACAACAGCAACAACAACAGCAGCAACAGCAACAGCAACAACAAAAACAACAACAGCAGCAGCAACAACAACAGCAGCACCAGCATCAACAAAAACAACAACAGCAACAACAACAACAACAACAATGACAAGAACAAGAAAACATGAAGATAACAGAAGATCAATTTAGGCAGTATTTTCCACTCTAGACTGTTGATATCGGATTCAATCGGATTCAATCGGATATTTCCGTTGTCCTCCGAACGCTGAAAACAATATAGCAGTTCTGGAACGGAAAATGGTCTCGTGTGCTAACCATACGGCGTCACTTAGTTTAATACCAAAACGATAGTTAGCATAATTGTCTCTTGAACAGGCTTAACAAGATTACAACACGAATCTTCACATATATCACCTAGACGCTTGTAATATCACATAGACGCTTGGAATAACAGATTAAGCTGAATAAGCATAATAAACAACAATATAGGTAGTCATTATATTTCTATATTTCCATCGTACGGAATCATGGTGTCGCCAAACACGAGAACCAAGACCTGGTGTTGCTATTATATCCTTATAACGGCTACATTAAGTGGCAACACTTTGACATTTCTATACAAAAACAGAACCATAAAATAGGGAATCAAAAACGTATGAATCATTAACTCCAAGACAACGTCTTGAATTTTTCATAATCAGTTTCAGGTCACATATCGAAGGGATACTATAAGGCAACAACGCCGGACGCCGGACGCCGGACGCCATACGCACGTCAATATTCATAAGGCTTCTTCCAATAATCTGGCATAGACAACTAAGCAGAACGTGACAATTACTTGAAATTCTTACTTTCCTTGTGCATGTTAGTAACATCAATCAATAATTGTCACTTTGGCGTAAATGTCGTGCCCAGTCCATCGTAATAAAGAGCATTCTCATGATTGACAGTTTGATGTAAATGTCGTGCCCAGTCCATCGAAGTCAAGAGCATTCTCATGATTGACATTTTGATGTAAATGTCGTGCCCAGTCCATCGAAGTCAAGAGCGTTCTTATGATTGTCATTTTGATGTAAAATGTCGTGCCCAGTCCATCGTAGTCAAGAACATTCTCATGATTGACATTTTGATGTAAATGTCATGCCCAGTCCATCGAAGTCAAGAGCGTTCTCATGATTGCCATTTTGAAGTAAATGTCGTGCCCAGTCCATCGTAGTCAAGAGCGTTCTCATGATGGACATTTTGATGCAAATGTCGTGCCCAGTCCATCGTAGTCAAGAGCTTTCTCATGATGGACACTTTGATGTATATGTCACCATCTGGACAACAGACCATTAAATCTAGATACGGGACATTAAGTCCTCTTCTCGCTCTATAACGTTTATCAACTACAGGATAAGTAATATTGACAAGGGTATCCTGAGTGATTAATGCTTGTTTAGATAGTTTCTACTATCTACTAAATAACGGCTAGAAATGGTGAAAGTAAGCTGTCTCTGATATTCTAATATCGTGATATTGTGAGGTTCGGTTGCCATGTCGCCATTATCTTAAGGTGAACTTTATGCCTTATACACTGTTTAAGACCAAAATACTCAGATAAATATGGTAATATTTCCATAAGCATGCACTAATCCATTCCAGTATTTGACGTCGTAACGCCAACTTGATAGGTCGCACCTGTTGAATCATGTAACGTTTATCAAAAACAGGATACACTGTAAGTAATATTGATAAAGGTATTTTAAGTGATTAATGCTTGTATAGATAGTTTAACTGTTTCTGTATAAAAGTAAGTGCCATTATCTTAAGGCGAGTTTTATGTCTTTTGTATATTATTTATATTTATCAGCCTTTGACGTCGTGACGTCGTGACGCCAAAACGATCGCACCTGTTGATGTAAAGTTGTAGAGACCTCACCTCCGGAAATGACATTTACCAACCTCGCGCGTGAATTTAATTTTGGCCTATTTATGGTTTTGACCAAAGCCTCTATCTGTGTTTTGATGTGTTGGTGCTAAAATTATACAGAATTCCACATTATTGATGCTATAGATGATCCTGTTTTGACATATCCTCGTCCAAAATAGTATTTTTAAACAGGCCCAGCGGCACCAAATACTCATGCAATATAGCGATGACGTCGTGGTATTCTTTAAAATATTGTGCTATGCAGGAGTTTGAATTTAATAATGATAGTGGCATTTCGAATTTGGACAAGTCATTCTCATGTATCAGTGTATAGTCAAGTCCCTCGATTACGGATGAAAAACACGCTGGTTGAACGAGAATGGGACAAGTAGGCATATACAAGATTTTTAAGTACCATTCTAGTATGTACGTAGTCCTCCAGTGATACTTGAATGTACTACCCTTATTTTACAATTAAAAATGACAATTAATGACTTTCCGATGTCCATTGGTTTGTTCGAACTCGTGCATGATCACTTTTAACGCGGATGCTCTTTTAATATTCACTGGTATAACAAATACAGTGTTGATGCTATCCATGTTTGTTGACAAACAATGCTAGAGTTATGTCTCCATTAAACACAGTGTTGATGCTATCCATGTTTGTTGACAAACAATGCTAGAATTATCTCTCCATTAAACACAGTGTTGATGCTATCCATGTTTGTTGACAAACAATGCTAGAATTATCTCTCCATTGAACACAGTGTTGATGCTTTCAATGTTTGTTGACAAACAATGCTAGAATTATCTCTCCATGAAACACAGTGTTGATGCTATCTATGTTTGTTGACAAACAATGCTAGAATTATCTCTCCATTAAACACAGTGTTGATGCTATCCATGTTTGTTGACAAACAATGCTAGAATTATCTCTCCATTCAACACAGTGTTGATGCTATCCATGTTTGTTGACAAACAATGCTAGAGTTATCTCTCCATTAAACACAGTGTTGATGCTATCCATGTTTGTTGACAAACAATGCTAGAATTATCCCTCCATTAAACACAGTGTTGATGCTATCCATGTTTGTTGACAAACAATGCTAGAATTATCTCTCCATTAAACACAGTGTTGATGCTATCCATGTTTGTTGACAAACAATGCTAGAATTATCTCTCCATTCAACACAGTGTTGATGCTATCCATGTTTGTTGACAAACAATGCTAGAGTTATCTCTCCATTAAACACAGTGTTGATGCTATCCATGTTTGTTGACAAACAATGCTAGAATTATCCCTCCATTAAACACAGTGTTGATGCTATCCATGTTTGTTGACAAACAATGCTAGAGTTATGTCTCCATTAAACACAGTGTTGATGCTATCCATGTTTGTTGACAAACAATGCTAGAATTATCTCTCCATTAAACACAGTGTTGATGCTATCCATGTTTGTTGACAAACAATGCTAGAATTATCTCTCCATTAAACACAGTGTTGATGCTATCCATGTTTGTTGACAAACAATGCTAGAATTATCTCTCCATTAAACACAGTGTTGATGCTATCCATGTTTGTTGACAAACAATGCTAGAATTATATCTCCATTAAACACAGTGTTGATGCTATCCATGTTTGTTGACAAACAATGCTAGAGTTATGTCTCCATTAAACACAGTGTTGATGCTATCCATGTTTGTTGACAAACAGTGCTAGAGTTATCTCTCCAGCGAACTGCATGTAGGCCACGATATAACAGTGCATGATATTATTTACAGCCTGAAATCTCAGCAATTATTCGCCAAAATAATAGGTACGTGTTAACCCGGAGATAGATGATTTATACCCGGTATATTGAAACTTTTAGTGTAATCTATTATTCATTAAAAACGAAACGTTTTCGTCGTAAACACGACAGTTTGTGAAGACTTTATAATTACCATCATAAATCTAGCACCACGTGTCATGTTATATTTTATGATACCCGCACAAGTTGCTTAAGTGTCGATTAACTCCTACAATGTGATTTTGTTTGCGAATGAATTCATTACATAACCAGTGTGAATAAAATATGCATAATGATCAAACATCATTAAATCTTAAGCCGGCCTATTGTAGCGAACTGCATGTGTAGTTATTCTTACGGAACAAATTACTCTACGGCGTTTCAATTTGTAGACAAAAACACATCACATTCTCGCACATCTTCTAACTCTGATAGTTTGTAAGACTAGAAATAATGAGTTGTAAAAACTCGCATCAGTGTAGATCCTATTACACTGGCATCATTTTTGTAAGAGCTGACATGGTGTCAAAACAGAGAATGATTAATGGCTTCGATGTATAGAATGTCATAACAAGTTCTTCGTTTGCAATCCACACTGCATAAAGATTTCTCATTCTTCATATCTGTGTACCAAATAAGCCTGATAAAACGATTGTTCCTCAACTTTCCCCCTTTCCAATCTGACGTCTACATCGGAAAGCTGTCCATCTTGTAACGCATCAACTAGTTTTGTTTTAATGTATTCAGTACCCATACATGCACTCCAGACGCGCCTGTAGAACTTCTGTGCTTCTAACAGAGTTCTCCGGTATTAGAAGTCAGTGATATTGAAACATCTTCCATCGACGTACGATGATCGACAGTGCTATTTTTTCCAGTTACCTATTCGGTGATGGACTATTCACTGTATACACATAATTATAGATTAACGTCAGGACTTTTAATATTTCAGACATATTCACAAGTTCATCGCAGATTTGTCTATACACGTACATGTACACGTGTACACACTTCTGCTCTTCAGCCAGAAACAACAACATTATTCACACATGTGTCCCTTCTTCACGTAACAGTTCACCCTTGCATAGGAGTGTGTACCCCGTATCCCCGGCAGTGCGGGGGAAGGTTGAAGGTAAAACATGAACGATTCCCCCAGCTATCCATCGCCCATCCGCGGGGTTGGCAGGGCCGTGGATGCAACTGACTTGTGTATAACAAGAGGAAAAAGCAGTTAGAATATTCAATACCCGAGTTTCGGGTGCTCCCCTGGGTTATTGACATAGCGTCGCGCGCACATGTATGCATTGAATGTTGCCTACTGTGATGCCTCAAGTCTCCCCGATGCTTCACTGAAACAGCGGGGAGCTTCCTTGGGCATCGGACAACATGTTACCGGTCCAGAAGCTCCTTACTAGTCAATACTTGTAAGATATAAAATGTAATTACCTTTGGAGTACGTCCTCGTGGGTGTTTGATCGAGGTATAACATCGTGAGTTCTACAGATGACCACGCTACTTTCGATGCAAGTTCAGTGTGTATGGGTTGTTTCAGATGTCAAGAGATTATGATGGCAAAGTATCATATTGATATTTTCTGATGCATTCAACTGTTATAGTAGTCAATCATATATGTACAATGTACATGTTTAAGGATTGCATATAAATTTTTGTATTCTGTCTAAGTCGTGATACGACCCTAGCTATCAGAAAGTTCAGTGCTTTCTTTCAGTATTGATTATCGCCGCATGTTCAGCAATTAAACAGCACATTAAAACTAAGATTTATATCAAATTAGAAAATAAGAATAATATGCATGTGTACATCTAAAACTGTAATTTGAATGTGTACAAAACCCGTCTAACGATCAAAGGGAAGTAATTCTTACATATGTATACAAGTAATAGTGATGTCCGTTAACGTACGCGTTACTATAAGTGACTTTTGCTGCATTTGTTGTCCCCACGATTTTCATGATTTACCTCAAAGTGGGATAGGGTCGTGTGGTAATCAATAACTCCTTATAATGTTTGTGCAAATTTTACATTATTCCGTACCAATAAAAGGAATTATATTAGAATTATAACGATTTGTACGCGCTTTATTTTTGGATGAAGCTCTAAGAATAAACAAAAGTTGTAAAAGGGATGTAAAAGGGATGTAAGAGGGATGTAAAAGGGAAACAATCCTGTTCACTCATGCGCAAGATTGTAAGTCGTTTTTTGGTGGGACTGAAAATGCATCATTGTATAATACCGATACTTTGAGAAATTACATCGTAAAAAGTACTCACTGGCTAGAGTAATCAGCTCAGTTTATATGATGTTATAAAAAGTACATCACCAATGTCAAGAGTTGTCTTCCTGTCATTTTAAATTATTCTTGAATTTTATGTTTAAAAAAATAATGAGAAAATAAACATGTTCGCCCAAGAGACCGGATAATAAGAGAAAATAGGATGAATCTACTGGATCTAGTGTTCCAAAACAACCCGACCTGTTACCTGTATGTAGCATTCATTCACCATATACATCCCCAACCGTTGGCATACAATTCACTCATTAATTAAAAATGATAGTAAGAAGAAAAAAAACAATCTTCCTACTTCTGTGTAGACTGAATAAAAATCACGATGTCAGACAGACGGAATTCATAACATCCCAGCTGCATTATATTCTGACAAGCTGTCCCATTTCATAGGAAAAAATATAGGCGCAAGAATATAAAGAGAAATAAGGCAAATGTCGAGAAACGTTCTCGTATATACACCAACACCTAGCGTCGGAATATGATTCACACAGCGAAATCTGTTACTAATCAAGAAGCAAATAACGTACAAAAATAAAATAGCTATCTTGGAAATTAATTCGAGTTGTGGCACACAGCTCGACCAGATGTTTGGCAGGTTTTCATCAGATTTCTAATGAAGCATTGTAATCCTTCTCATGGGCGTATGAATTCACACAATAATGTCGTACCACGTGCTTATAGCGTGCATATATACACGTGCTCATAGGCTAGCTAGTACAGTGGGGTATAAAATTTATAAATGGAAAGTTTAAAATAAGTTACCAAAATGTTTAGTTTGTACTTTTGATACTAAACAATTAGAATAAGATTATATTATACACGAACAGTCTCGATCTCGGAACATGATCAACACTTCAATGACTACATATGCTGAAATAATAGCAGCACTAGTTTGCTTTGTTACATTGTGAACCCACCCCCTCGAAAGCGACCTGCTCTTCAGTAACTAACTACCCTTCTTCAACAGCAATATCGTAGACACTTTCGTAGACTCATCATAACAACAGCAATATCACAATACTTATTTTAAGGATTATTTACATACATAAATACGTGGAAACTTCTGTAACCCTTATGTGGAAGATTCCATCGCTCACAGACGGACTATATATTGCCATCCGCCATGTCCAAGCTTCACTTACCCTTCCTTGGAAACAGTCGTCATCCCTGTGTGGAAACTTGCGAACGTATTTAAGTGGAAACGCTTTCTTGTGACGGCAAGTATATTAATATAACGACTATGTTTTACCCCATATTTTATATTCCCTTGCTTAAGCAGACGACGCTTTGTTCCGGATGACATTCAAATGTATCTTCTACAAAAAACACCGAAATAATGACAGTCAAATTGGGATAATGGCTATTTACTGCAGTGTTGCGCGATAAATGCCGAATTTATGTGTTATATCAATCTAATATAACTCCTAACATGTGAAAAATGCCTCAATAATTTTATTAAACGAGGGAATAAATATCAACGATGGAATACTTTCTGAACCAAATTGAAAAGTCCGTGGACATGTTATTGCCAATTCCATAAACAACGTTTTGGGTTTATTATTCCGCATGAAAACGCGAGTACAATGCTATATAAATGGCGAAAACAAGTTGCATAGATATACGTTGAACGGTCGACTATATAATGTTATAGATGGCGCGCGGTAAATCACCAAATCTAAAGAAGAAATCTACGACTAAGTCACGACACTGCATCATTTGACGGTTGTGTACAGCGTTTTTAACTACAATGTATACGTACAAATTGCGATTTTTATCATTTGATATTTACATAATTTCACAATCGTTAAAAATATTAAACCAATGTTTTATCAACAAATGAATTAAACATATGATAACAAATAAGGTCACTTTTATTCTAAATGTCGGGGGGACATATACATGGATTAAACGAGTGTTAAACCCGGCACCTCTCGATCCCTATCTCTATATCCACCGCTACCCACTGATAAATGCCAAGGTCAATGAATTGTCTTCGGTTCTGACAAAATGTGTAATATTAAAAGCCATACATATGCATGTAATGCGATACGTGGATTCACTTAGATTATTGTCTTGCAATGACGCTTTCCTACTATGTAATGGGTTGACGTGTTATTTGACATCAGCAAATTACACTTAACAACTTTTCTAAGTCCTCATTTTCATTTATCCATAACTCTTTTATTCTATGCAGTAAAGTGACCAAATTTCGCATGTGAAGTTTGTACAACATGGTCATAATAATCCGCGTCACGAAATGTCATAATGACACGTGTTTTTTTCGTTACAATTTTGACGTACGTTTTGTGATTTTGTGACGCCACGTGTTTACAATACCCTGGAGTGAGTTTCAATTGTTTTCAATTTATGTCCAATCACTCACCACGTATGAAAAACAGTTTGTAAGTAAATTAGATATAACATTTATGCGTCTAATGATGTCAGAAAAATAGGAAGTGACGTCATCACAGTACAGTGTAGTAGTTTGAGTCGTCAATCAAAAACAATTACCTAAACATCCACGTCTGACCGACTTTCAACGTATAAATGCCTACTATCATGAGTGTTTAACTTAAATTAAACGTATCGTTTGCTTGTCGATTTAATAGCGAGAGCGCTTAGTATTTATTGTGACGTCTTGACGTAAAATCGCTATACGTCAAAGACGCATGCCAACTTTTGAGTAAAGACGGTAAAATTCAATGAGCCTCTTCGTTCAACTCGGATAATTGACTTTCAATAGAGACCACCGACTACATGGTGGTCATCCAAGATCCTAAAATCTGTATATGCAACTTTTACTTTCTTTCATTCTAATGCCATAAGTGTATTCATTATATAAATTTTAATCAAAAACGACTTTTTGTTGTACGATTCTGCAAACATATAACACCCGCAAGTAATAGCCAAATTTGATTGAGCTACATACACGGTTGACAAAATTATCTTCAAAAATATAAGTGTGGACTTAGAAATGTTGCTAAGTATATAATATGTACAAAATGTAACTGCCTGTAAGTGCACGTTACCATTACATTGCTGTAAATGATTCATCATCAATTCACAAGTAAGAAGCCATCGCAAAGGTTCCCATATATTGTCGAGGGTACAATATATATTAGGCTGCCAAACAATAAAAGCGTTAATTAACAAAATTAAAGACCGCTTATCAATTTACTTTTTTTATTTAGAAGGATGTATGAATAAAAGGGGCTGGGAATATTGTAATTGCATAATATGTGTATTTGTATGACGAAACAGTTGGTGGAAACTTTGACCATTTGACCTCGTGTAACTAACTTGCGATTTCAAATCTCAAAATATTAATCTCGCGAAAACATGCGACTTTACCAATTACCACCCGTGTTACAATGGCTATACTTCAAAATGTGAAACCAAGTGATTTAGTGGTAAGTTCAATGGTGGGTAGCTGTATAGCATACAGGTGTTGTGAATGTTATATAACATATACCCACATACAGCTTCAAGTATTTATTACAGAAATTTGTTCGCATATTTATTACCTAATTATATCTAACACATGAGCGAGGTATTAACGAAACACTAAAACAGACCATTACTCTTACAAAACAGATGCATAACTCAGTACAGTTAGAATGCCAGCAATATAAAATACCATGAAAAACAGCTGACAATAAGTACCTATTATATGTTGCAACGTGTTGTACATTTGGCCAAAACATAAAAGGAAGGTTTGCAGGGATGATTGCAAGCTGGAAGAAGAGATACCGACTCCAACATGTACATCACATTGCCATAAACTTGCTTCCGTTTTGCTGCCAAAATCTTCAAATATAACTTGATAAGAAATTTAGAATACAAGCACGTGTACATAATGGTTCTCAGAACAGTTGAACGATATATTCCTGCAACAGTCACTGTATATAGAAACACATATACCTATGTTATCTCCAAACTACTCGATGGTGAAATGCAGAACCTGAAGAGCACGGACACAGTAAATAAACAAATATCTCGTCTAACAAATGATGTTTTAATTAGTTCCCTGGGTTTTACTCCTCGACTTATTTCTTAACTTAAGAAATGAGTTTCGTTAAAACTTGACAAAATGACGGAGTATATTTAGATTAGATATATTGTGTATAAGACTACGTTGATTCTGAATAATCACAAACTTAATCACTATCATTTCGTTAAAGGTAAATACGAGTAAGGATTCATAAATAATGTACAGTTGTACATGCAACGGTTTATTTCTAGTTTGGTGGAAAACACTGAGAATCAGAAATGATGTGCTTCGAAGGAACTCTCCTTCTGCAGTATGCATTCTGTAATTATACCCGAACACCGCGTTGAAAATTAAAACTATGCGGACGACAAGTTTGCACACAGATATGTCGTTCGAGAGGCTTAGCTGTGGGGAGATGCCAATAACCGACAGAAGAAGACGGTTCACATCATTACCACATACAAAGTGAAGATATAAACTGTCGTAAAACTAGAAGAAGACGAAGCAGAAGACGCCGAAAAAGAAGAAGACGTCAAAGAAGAGAACGGTGGTGAAGAAGGAGAAAAAGAAGAAAGAGAAGAAGAAGAAGAATGTGATGAAGAAGGAGAAGAAGATGAAGAAGAAGACGTCTCTGTTGGAGATGAGTAACACTAGAAATGAGATTTCGTAAGATTTTTATTCAAGAAAATAATAGGATCATACATTTTAAACCTCGGAGTACTGTAAATGTATTTTCCGAGCTCTTGCAAAAACTATCGAAGTATAATTGTTTTCTTTCAATAAAAGGCTGTTTAACAGATGTAATCCGATGCATGACAACAAGCAATAAGATGCGCACACACATTTCAAATTCTTTTGGATTGTCAACAAAACCATTTAAAAGAAAGCGAACGAAACAAAAAACTCGAGCTATTGGAGCAGAAGCACGAGAAATAACTGGCTATTTTAATGCATACAAACGATGATCGTAATTTTTGGCAGACATTTTTCGAATGGAAACACGCGAGTGCGACATTAAATATTACAATTTTTGGGTTTTGATTTATGTCTTCCGGCATTGTATATGCAAATTTCATACAATAAAAACCCGAATATCTGTGAAGCACTTCAGCCGCTATCGAGAATGAGAAGGCGTATTCCACTGAAGAAAGTCGACATAAAACGGTTTGTATTGTGTTATTATCAAGTACACATACATGTACGAATTCTATCGTCTCGTATTTCCATTATCCACTGTTTGTAGTTGAAGGGCATAAACCACTAAATAAAGTTCTTTGACTCTAGGTGAAAGCGACAAGTATCAGCCCTAATAGCCAGTTTGCACATATACTGGTACTAGTATACCACTAAAATTAAGCATGATTCAGCTACAAAATAATACCAAAGAGGTAGAAGTCGTGTTTAATATTCAAAAGAAAAAAACATGTTCGCCAAAAGCGCTTTTTACAGGCGATCGGACTTCAAATCACTTGAGCACTGCGTATAAACCAAATCACTGTATGACTTACCAGTTCATTATAAAATTCAACTTGTATCATTTATTGCTATTGAAAGCACATGTAATATTATTCAACGTGTATGGCTTATTGCAATCGCCGGAAATCTACTCGTTTATACATAGTGATGAAACTGCTTTACGAGTATTTTACATTAACTATCGCAGAAACGTCCGGGAATATTTTGCATATATAGAAGTATATAGATACTATCTCGCATACGTAACAGCGAATGTATTCGCTCGTTAAAGCACAATAATAAGCAATATAATTACAGGAACCGACGAACAATCAGATCTCAATGAATTGAAATTGTTTATGAAAGCTGTTAATGTATGATTTAAACATTAGAGGTCGTTTTTAGCCCGATATACTACAATCATCACCTCAGTACTGTTTTCTATGTGTAATGTGTTTAATGAAAAATTGAATTATGTGTTAGGGTTGGTGTTGCTAGTGGTAAATGAACTAATAAGTTTGCAAGAACATTTATTTTAAGGTTTGCACTTGTACTCGGGTTGTATAATATTAAGTTCGTGAGAAAGTTATGTAGTTGGCTGCTTTAACGGTGTATGGTCTGCAATAGTGGTTGTTCAATAAAAGCGTTGGTGCATTTCTTCGCTGATATCGCTTGTGACCAGTTCATAACTTATCACCAAAGAAAACCATAAACAATAACAGTAACTACAACAACAGCAACAACAACATGAAGATCACAGAAGACAATGTGAGGCATTATTTCCTCCAGATAAACCCTGCTCTTGACTGCAGTTATCGGATTCTATCGGATATTTCCGTTGTCCTCCGAACACTGAAAACAGTATAGCAGTTCTGGAAAGGAAAACGGTCTCGTGTGCTAACAATACGGCGTCACTTAGTTTAATACCAAAACGATAGTTAGCATAATTGTCTCTTGAACAAGCTTAACAAGATTACAACACAAATCTTCACATATATCACCTAGATGCTTGTTATACCACATAGACGCTTGGAATAACATATTAAGCTGAATAAGCATAATAAACAACAATATAGGTAGCCATTATATTTCAATATTCCCATCGTACGGAATCATGGTGTCTCCAAACACGAGAACCAAGACCCGGTGTTGCTATTATATCCATATAACGGCTACATTGAATGGCAACTCTTTGACATTTCCATACAAAAACAGAACCATAAAACAGGGAATCAAAATCGTATGAATCATTTACTCCAAGACAACGTCTTGTATTTTTCATAATCAATTTCAGGTCACATATCAAAGTGCTACTATAATGCAACAACACCGGACGCCGAACGCACGACAATGTGCCTAAGGCTTATTCCGAACTGGAATAGACAACTAAGCACAACATGACATAACTTGAAATTCTTACTTTGCTTGTGCATATTAGCAACATCAATCCATAATTGTAACTTTGGTGTAAATGTCGTTTCCAGGCCACCGTAGTCAAGAGTGTTCTTATAATGGCCACTTTGATGTGTATGCTGTAGTCAAGAGTGTTCTTATGATGGTCACTTTGATGTACAAAAATGTGTATATCGTACCTAGTCCGCCGTAGTCAAGAGTGTTTTTATGATGGTCACTTTGATGTACAAAAATGTATATGTCGTACCTAGTTCGCCGTAGTCAAGAGTGTTCTTATGATGGTCACTTTGATGTACAAAAATGTATATGTCGTACCCAGTCCGACGTAGTCAAGGGTGTTCTTATGATGGACACTTTTATGCATATGTCGTGCCAAGTCCACCGTACTTAAGAGTGTTCTCATGATGGACACTTTTATGCATATGTCGTGCCAAGTCCACCGTACTTAAGAGTGTTCTCATGATGGACACTTTTATGCATATGTCGTGCCAAGTCCACCGTACTTAAGAGTGTTCTCATGATAGCCACTTTGATGTATATGTCGTTGCCAGTCCACCGTAGTCAAGATTGTTCTCATGATGGTCACTTTGATGTATATGTAGTGCCCAGTCCACCGTACTTAAGAGTGTTCTCATGATGGTCACTTTGATGTATATGTCGTTACCAATCTATCGTAGTCAAGAGCGTTCTCATGATGGACTTTTTGATGTAAATGCCGTGCCCAGTCCATCGTAGTCAAGAGCGTTCTCATGATGGACAATTTGATGTATATGTCACCATCTGGGCAACAGACCATTAAATGTTCATACGGGAAATTAAGTCCTCTTCTCACTCT
Source organism: Spisula subtruncata (assembly GCA_963678985.1). Classification (NCBI taxonomy): domain Eukaryota; kingdom Metazoa; phylum Mollusca; class Bivalvia; order Venerida; family Mactridae; genus Spisula; species Spisula subtruncata. The sequence continues at coordinate 26,322,250 of OY787663.1, forward strand.
ATAAAATTTATCAACTACAGGATAAGTAATATTGACAAGGGTGTTCTGAGTGATTAATGCTTGTATAGATAGTTTCTATATAAAATAAAATATCAGAACTATCGCTTGAAATAACGGCTAGAAATGATGAAAGTTGGCTGTTTCTGATATTCTAATGTCGTGATATTGAGAGGTTCAGTTGCCATGTAGCCATTATCTTAAGCTGATCTTTATGACTTATACACTGTTAAAGACCAAAATACTCAGATAAATATGGTAATATTTCCATAAGCATGTACACATCCATTCCAGTAGTTGACGTCATAACGCCAACTTGATAGGTCGCACCTGTTGATGTGTCGTTTATCAAATACAGGATAAGTAATATTGACAAAGGTATTATGAGTGATTTATTCTTGTTAAGATAGTTTCTGTTTCTGTATAAAATTAAGCGCCATTATCTTAAGGTGAGTTTTGTGTCTTATGATTTATTATGTATATATTTCAGCCTTTGACGTCGTGGCGCCAAATAGATCGCACTTGTTGATGTAACGTTGTAGACGTCTCAGGAAATTATATTAAATGACGTTTGCCAACCAAGGAAATTATATTAAATGACGTTTACCAAAATAGTATTTTTAAAAAAGGCCCAGCGGCACTTAATACTCGTGCAATATAGCGACCACGTCATGGTATTCTTTACTGTGCGATGCATGAGTTTAAATTTAATAATGACAGTGGCATTTCGAATTTGGACAAGTAGGCCTATTCAATATTTACTCCGATATTATAGAAAGTACTCTCTGACTAGAGCATTCAGCTCAGTTTATATGGTGCTATAAAAAGTCTATCATCAATATCAAGTGGTGTCTTCTTGTTATTTTGAACTAATCTTGAAGTTTATTGTTTAAAAATGAGAAAATAAAAATGTTGGTCCCAAGAGGCCGGATAATAAGATAAAATATGATATATCTACCGGATCTAGTGTTCTCTGACACTCCGACCTGTCATCTGTACGAAACATACATTCACCTTAGACATCCCCAACCATTGGCATACAATTCAGCATAGACAACCCCAACCGTTGGTATATAATTCACTCATTAATTAAAAATGATAGTAAGAAGAAAAAACTATCTTCCTACTTCTGTGTAGACTGAATAAATATCACGATGTCAGACAGACGGAATTCATAACATCCCAGCTGCATTATATTCTGACAAGCTGTCCCATTTCATAGGGAAAAAATATAGGCGCACGGATATAAAGAGAAATAAGGCAAATATTGAGAAACGTTCTCGTAATACTATATACAACAACACCTAGCGTCGGAATATGATTCACAGAGCGAAATCTGTTACTAATCAAGAAGCAAATAACATACAAAAATAAAATAGCTATCTTGGAAATTAATTCGAGTAGTGGCACACAGCTCGACCAGATGTTTGGCAGGTTTTCATTAGATTTCTAATGAAGCATTGTAATCCTTCTCACGGGCGTAAGAATTCGCACAATAATGTCGTACCACGTGCTTATAGCGTGCATATATACCCGTGCTCATAGGCTAGCAAGTACAGTGGGGTATAAAATTTATAAATGGAAAGTTTAAAATAAGTTACCAAAATATTTAGTTTGTACTTTAATTAGAATAAGATTGTATTATACACCATTGCACAATACGAACAGTCTCTGTCTCGAAAGATGATCAACACTTCAATGACTACACATGCTGAATTGATAGCACTTGCTTGCTTTGTTCCAGTTTAAACTCTCTAAAGCGACCAGCACTTCAGTAACTAACTACCCTTCTTTACCAACAATGTCGTAGACGCTTTCATCGTACATGCACAAGAATAAAGCAGTACGCATAATAGAACAGTAGAATGTACAAATGTACATAACCATTCAAACTTGAATTATAATATACATTTGGTACTAAAAATACTCACAATAGCACCCTGATAACAATTAAATCACAAAACTTACATTAAACATTATTAAATACGTGGAAACTTATGATACACTTATGCGGATGATTCCATCGCCCCTAGACGGACTTTATATTGTCATATCATGTGTAAGCTTCAGCTTCCCTTCTGTGGAAACATTCGTTATCCCTATGTGGAAACTTGAGAACGTATTTAAGTGGAAACGCATTCTTGTGACGGCAAGTATATTTATATAACGACAATGTTTTATCCCATATTTATATTCCCTTGCTTAAGCAGACGACACTTAGTTCCGGATGACATTTAAATGTATCTTCTACAAAAAAACACCGAATTAATGACAGCCAAATTGAGGTAATGGCTATTTATTGCAGTGTTACGCGATAAATGCCGAATTTATGTGTTATATCAATCGAATATATAACTCATTACATGTAAAAAGTGCCACAAGAATTTTATTAAAATGAGGGAAAAAATATCAGCGATGGAATACTTTCTGAACCAAATTGTTGAAATCAGTGGACATGTTCTTGCCAATTCCATAAACAACGTTTTGGGTTTATTATTCCGCATGAACACTCGAGTACAATGCTATATAAATCGCGAAACAAGTTGCATATATATACGATGAACGGTCGACTATATAATGTTAAAGATAGCGCGCGGTTAATCACCAAAATCTAAAGAAGAAATCTACGACTAAGTCACGTCACTGCATCATTTGACGGTTGTGTACAGCGTTTTAACTACAATATATACGTACAAATTGCGATTTTTATCATTTGATATTTACATAGTTTCACAATCGTTAAAAATATTTAATCAATGATTAATCGACCAATGAATTAAACATAGGACAACAAATACAGTTATTTTTATTTTAAATATCGGGGACATATACATGGAATAAACGAGTGTTAAACCCGGGACCTCTCGATCCCTATCTCTAGGCCACCGCTACCCACCGATTAATGGCAAGGTCAATGAATTGTCATCGCTTCTGACAAAATGTGTAATTTATTTATTAAAAGCCATACATATGCATGCAATGCAAAACGTGGATTCACTTAGGTTATTGTCTTGCAATGACGCTTTCCTACTCTGTAATGGTGACGTGTTATTTGACATCAGCAAATTATATGTAAATGCCTATGTGTCACGTTACCATTACATTATTGTAAATGATTCATCATTAAATCACAAGTAAGAAGCCATCGCAAAGGTTCCCAAACACATGTACACTTACGCACACTCCCAACGCAACACCTATATTGTTCATGATTTCTCGACTATAAGTAAATGGATCTGTTTCAAAATTTTGCTGTAAATACATTAATATTCGTTGAATGTGTTCCAGAATTATTGAGTTGATAAAATCATTGAAAGATAAAAATAAAACAAAATAATGAGCGTCACTGTAAAATGAAGAATCACAAAAATGACGACATGTGAAAATACTGCATGACGGAGCTTTGGGTCCTATAGAAAGTAAAACACAAGCAATACTGCAGAGTAACGACACGCAAAAGGGGCCACTATCATCAGAGTCTTCGAATTCCAATTTTATTTTTAACTAGCTGAAATGAGATATGTATGCTACCAATGAGACGCCAACTAACCCTACAAAACCAGCAAAAAATCGGTATTTGTTTAGGAATTTTTAAATGCAACCCACATATTGATCAGAAAATATGATTTATCGATGTTGCAGATGTATAAATGCATTTCAAACGACATGGATAGACATTCAAGATGCTAATAAACATAAACTATAATATCAAAAATGTATACAAATGCCAAATTTGAATAAAATCCCTTCATAAACAACCGAGTAATTTTAAAAAATATAGGTGTTGCGTTAGGAGTGAGCGTAAGTGTACTGTCGAGGGTACAATAGCTATTAGTCTGCCAAACAATAGCGTTAATGACCGCTTACCAATTTACTTTTTTTATTAAGAAGATGTATGAATACAAGGATCTGGGAATATTGTAACTGAATAATATGTGTATTTGTATGATGAAATAGATGGTAGAAACTTTCGAACATTTTACCTCGTGGAACTTACTTGTGATTTCATGTGACTTTACCGATTACCACCCGTGTTACAATGACTTTACTTCAAAATGTGAAGCCCAGTGATTTAGTGGTAAGTTTAATGACGGGTAGCTGTGTAGCATACAGGTGTTGTGAATATTATATTACACATACCCACATACAGCTTCAAGTATTTATCACAGAAATTTGTTCGCATATTTATTACCTAATTATATCTAACACCTGAGCGAGGTATTAACGTATCACTAAAACAGACCATTACGCTTACAAAACAGATGCATAACTCAGTACAGTTAGAATGCCAGCAATATAAAATACCATGAAAAACAGCTGACAATAAGTACGCATTATATGATGCAACGAGTTGTACATTTGGCCAAAACATAAAAGAAAGGTTTGCAGGGATGATTGCAAGCTGGAAGAAGAGATACCGACTCCAACATGTACATCACATTGCCATAAACCTGCTTCCGTTTTCCTGCCAAAATCTGCTAATATAACTTGATAAGTAATTTAGAATACAAACAAGTGTACATAATGGTTCTCAGAACAGTTGAACGTTTTATTCCTGCAACAGTCACTTTATATCGAAACATAATAAAAAGTATACGTATATCCCTATATTATCTCCAAATTACTCGATGGGGAAATGCAGAACCTGAAGAGCAAGGTCAGAGTACAAACAACAACTGTCTGGTCTAGTAAAGAATGTTTGAATTAGTTCACTGAGTTTTACTCGTTGACTTATTTCTAAACTTAAGAAATGAGTATCGTTAAAACTTGACAAAATGACGGAGAATATTTAGATTAGATATATTGTGTATAAGACGACGTTGATTCTGAATAATCACAAACTTAATCACTTTTATTTCTTAAAAGGTAAATACGAGTAAGGAATCATAAATAATGTACAGTTGTACACGCAACAGTTTATTTCTAGTTTGGTGGAAAACACTGAGATTCAGTAATGACGATGTGCTTCGAAGGAACTCTCCTTCTGCAGTTTGCAATCTATATATTCGAATACCGCGTTGAAAATTAAAACTATGCGGACGCACGACAGATAAGATTGCACACAGATATGTCGTTCGAGACTTAGCTGTTGGCAGATACCAACAACCGACAGAAAAAGACGGTGCACATCATTACCACATACAAAGTGAAGATATAAACTGTCGTAAGAATAGAAAAAAGACAACGAAGCAGAAGACGCCAAAGAAGAAGACGACGACAAAAAAGAACAAGGTGGTGAAGAAGAAGAAGAAGAAGAAGAAGAAAGAGAGAAGAATAAGGAGAGAAGAAGAAGAAGACAGTGATGAAGAAGGAGAAGAAGATGATGAAGAAGACGTCTCTGTTGGAGATGAGTTACACCAGAAATGCGATTTTGTAAGATTTTTATTCAAGAAAATAATAGGATCATACATTTTAAACATCGGAGTACTGTAAATGTATTTTCCGAGCTCTTGCAAAAACTATCGAAGTTTAATTGTTTTCTTTCAATAAAAGGCTGTTTAACAGATGTAATCCGATGCATGGCAACAAGCAATAAGATGCGCACGCACATTTCAAATTCTTTTTGATTGTCAACAAAACCATTTATAAGAAAGCGAACGAAACAAAAAACTCTAACAATTTGAACAGAAGCACGAGAAATAACTGGCTATTTTAATGCATACAGAAGATCATCATAATTCCTGGCAGACATTTTTCGAATGGAAACACGCGAGTGCGACATTAAATATTACAATTTTTGGGTTTTGATTTATGTCTTCCGGCATTGTATATGCAAATTTCATACAGTAAAAACCCGAATATCTGTGAAGCACTTCAGCCGCTATCATGAATGAGAAGGCGTATTCCACGGAAGAAAGTCGACATAAAAGGGTTTGTATTGTGTTATTATCAAGTACAAATGTACGAATTCTATCGTCTCGTATATACTTATATCCCCTGTTAGTAGTTGAAGGACATAAACCACTAAATAAAGTTCTTTGACACTAGTTGAAAGCGACAAGTATCAGCCCTAATAGCCAGTTAGCACATTTACTAGTACCAGTATATCACTAAGATTAAGTATGATTCAGCTTCAAAATAATATTTTCAAAAGAAAAAAACATGTTCATGAAATTAAAGCGGTTTTTACAGGCGCTCAGACTTCAAGTCACATGCGCACAGAGTATGAACTAAATCACTGTATGACTTATCGGATTACTATAAAATTGAACTAGTATAATTTATTGAAAGCATATGCATTCTCCGATCATTGTATGACTTATGGTAGTGCTATATAATTCAACGTGTATGCCTTATTGCAATCGCCGGAAATCGACTCGTTTATACATAGTGATGAAACTGCTTTACGAGAAATTGACATTAACTATCGCAGAGACGTCCAGGAATATTATCGTCTCGTTTATATACCCCTTGTTTGTAGTTGAAGGATATAACCCACTAAATAAAGTTCTTTTACTCTAGATGAAAGCGACAAGTATCAGTGCTAATAGCCAGTTAGAATATATACTAGTACTGTATATCACTAAAATTAAGTATGATTCAGCTAAAATATAATACCAAAGAGGCAGAAGTCGTGTTTAATTTTCGAAAGAAGAAACAGTGATGAAACATCAACTATCGCACAGACGTCCGGGAATATTATCCACATAATGAAGTATAGATACTATATCGCATACTAACCACGAGTGTACAGTTTTTGTTCGTTAAAACACAATAATCAGCCATATAATTTCAGAAACCGACGAACAATCATATCTTAATGAATTGAAATTGTTTATGACAGCTGTGAATGTATGATTTAAACATTAGCGGCCGTTTTCAGTCCGATATATTACAATAATAAACGCATTACTGTTTTCAATGTGTAATGAGATCATGTTAGGCATTATTTCCTTCAGTTAAACCCTGCTCTAGACTGTTGATATCGGATTCAATCGGAAAGTTCCGTTGTCCTCCAAACACTGAAAACAGTATAACAGTTCTGGAAAGGAAAACGGTCTCGTGTGCTAACCATACGGCGTCACTTAGTTTAATACCAAAACGATAGTTAGCATAATTGTCTCTTGAACAAGCTTAACAAGATTACAACACGAATCTTCACATATATCACCTAGACGCTTGTAATATCACATAGACGCTTGGAATAACAGATTAAGCTGAATAAGCATAATAAACAACAGTATAGGTAGCCATTATATTTCTATATTTCCATCGTACGGAATCATGGTGTCTCCAAACACGAGAACCAAGACCTGGTGTTGCTATTATATCCTTATAACGGCTACATGGAGTGACAACACTATGACATTTCTATACAAAAACAGAACCATAAAACAGGGAATCAAAATCTTATGAATCATTTACTGCAAGACAACCTCTTGAATTTTTCATAATCATTTTCAGGTCACATATCAAAGGGCTACTATAATGCAACAACACCGGACGCACGACAATGTGCCTAAGGCTTATTCCCATCTGGCATAGACAACTAAGCAGAACATGACATTATTTGAAATTATTACTTTGCTTGTGCGTGTTAACAACACCTATCCATAATTGTAACTTTGGTGTAAATGTCGTTTCCAGGCCACTGTAGTCAAGAGTGTTCTCATGATGGTCATTTTGATGTTTATGTCGTGCCCAATCCACCGTAGTTAAGAGTGTTCTTATGATGGTCACTTTTGTGTATATGTCGTGCCCAGTCCACCGTAGTTAAGAGTGTTCTCATGATGGTCATTTTGATGTATATGTCATGCCAAATCCACCGTAGTTAAAAGTGTTCTCATGATGGAACTTTGATGTATATGTCGTGCCCTGTTCATCGTATTTTAGAGTGTTCTCGTGATGGTCACTTTGATGTATATGTCGTTACCAGTCTACCGTAGTCAAGAGAGTTCTCATGATGGACACTTTGATGTATATGTCGTTACCAGTCTACCGTAGTCAAGAGAGTTCTCATGATGGACACTTTGGTGTATATGTCGTTACCAGTCTACCGTAGTCAAGAGCGTTCTCATGATGGACACTTTGATGTATATGTCGTGCCCAGTCCATCGTAGTCAAGAGCGTCCTCATGATGGACATTTTGATGTATATGTCACCATCTGGGCAACAGACCATTAAATCTTCATACGGGACAGTAAGTCCTCTTCTCGCTCTATAACGTTTATCAAATACAGGATAAGCAATATTGACAACGATATTCTGAGTGATTAATGCTTGTATAGATAGTTTCTATATAAAATAAAATATCAGGAGTATCGCTTGAAATAACGGCAAGAAATGATGAAAGTTAGCTGTTTCTGATATTCTAATGTCGTGATATTGAGAGGTTCGGTTGCCATGTCGCCATTATCTTAAGGTGAACTTTATGTCTTATACACTGTTTAAGACCAAAATACTCAGATAAATATGGCAATATTTCCATAAGCATGCACACATCCATTCCAGTAGTTGACGTCGTAACGCCAACTTGATTGGTCGCACCTGTTGATGAAACGTTTATCAAAAACAGGATAAGTAAGTATTCTGAGTGATTAATGCTTGTACAGATAGTTTAACTGTTTCTGTATAAAATTAAGCGCCACTATCTTAAGGTGAGTTTTATGTCTTATGTATATATTTCAGCCTTTGTCGTCGTGACGCCAAAAAGATCGCAGCTGTGGATGTAACGTTGTAGACGTCTAAGGAAATGATATTACATGACATGATTTGCCAACCTCGCGCGTGGATTTTTTTGGCCTTTTTATGGGACTGACCAAAATCGTCCAACTGATGTTTTGATGTGTAGGTGCTAAAATTATACAGAATTCCGCAATGACTCGCAACGCTATTGATGCTCCTGTTTTGACATATCCTCGTCAAAAATAATGTTTTTAAAAAGGTCCAGCGGCAGCAAATACCCGTGCAATATAGCGACCACGTCGTGGAATTCTTTAGTGTGCGATGCATGAATTTAAATTTAATAATTCTACTAGTGGCACATTCGAATTTGGACAAGTAGACCTATACAAGCTTATAAAGTAACATTCCAGTACATGTATTTCGTCAGTGATACTTGAATGTACGTACTACCCTTATTTTACAATTAAAAAAAACTATAAATGCATTTCCGATGTCCATTTTTTGTTCGAACTCGTACATGATCACTTTTAACGTGGATGCTCTTTCAATATTCACTGATAACAAGCGCAGTGTTGGTGCTATCCATGTTTGTTGACAAAAAATGCTAGAGTTATCTCTCCAGCGAACTGTGATATTACAGTGCATGATATTATTTACAGCCTGAAATCTCAGCAATCATACGCCAAAATAATAGATACGTGTTAACCCGGAGATAGATGATTTATACCCGGTATATTGAAACTTTTATTGTTATCTATTATTCATTAAAAACAAACGTTTTCATCGTAAACACGGCAGTTTGTGATGACTTTATAATAAATCTAGCACCACGTGTCATGTAATAGTTTATGATACCCGCACAAGTTGCTTAAGTGTCGATTAACTCCTACAATGTGATTTTGTTTGCGAATGAATTCATTACATAACCAGTGTGAATAAAATATGCATAATGATCAAACATCATTAAATCTTAAGCCGGCCCATTGTAGCGAACTGCAAGTGTAGTTATTCTTACGGAACAAATTACTCTACGGCGTTTCAATTTGTAGACAAAAACACATCACATTCTCGCACATCTTCTAACTCTGACAGTTTGTAAGACTGGAAATAATGAGTTGTAAAAACTCGCATCAGTGTAGATCCTATTACACTGGCATCATTTTTGTAAGGGCTGACATGGTGTCAAAACAGAGAATGATTAATGGCTTCGATGTATAGAATGTCATAACAAGTTCTTCGTTTGCAATCCACACTGCATAAAGATTTCGCATTCTTCATATCTGTGTACCAAATAAGCCTGATAAAACGATTGTTCCTCAACTTTCCCCCTTTCCAATCTGACGTCTACATCGGAAAACTGTCCATCTTGTAACGCATCAACTAGTTTTGTTTTAGTGTATTCAGTACCCATACATGCACTCCAGACGCGCCTGCAGAACTTCTGTGCTTCTAACATAGTTCTCCGGTATTAGAAGTCAGTGATATTGAAGCATCTTCCATCGACGTATGTTGGTCGACAGTGCTATTTTTTCCAGTTACCTATTCGGTGATGGACTATTCACTGTATACACATAATTATAGATTAACGTCAGGACTTTTAATATTTCAGACATATTCACAAGTTCATCGCAGATTTGTCTATACACGTACATGTACACGTGTACACACTTCTGCTCTTCAGCCAGAAACAACAACATTATTCACACATGTGTCCCTTCTTCACGTAACAGTACCCCCTTGCATAGGAGTGTGTACCCCGTATCCCCGGCAGTGCGGGGGAAGGTTGAAGGTAAAAACATGAACGATTCCCCGGCTATCCATCGCCCATCCGCGGGGTTGTCAGTGCCGTGGATGCAACAGACTGGTGTATAACAAGAGGAAAAAATCAGTTAGAATATTCAATTCCCGAGTTTCGGGTGCTCCCCAGTGATATTGACATAACGTCGCGCGCACATGTATGCATTGAATTTTGCCCGCTGTGCTGCCTCAAGTCTCCCCGATGCTTCACTGAAACACCGGGGAGCTTCCTTGGGCATCGGGCAACATTTTTCCGGTCCAGGGCACTGTTTTATCAACGTACTTACGGAAATCGTAAACTTGCGTTCAAATTTAAATTCTGTATAATTCTTTGATGACTGCAAATTGGGGTAGGCTATTTTTTGTAGGAGTTCAATAACTAAAACTGGATTAGTATTGCTGCTTCATTTGCCAAATTATATAGTAATGAAAATAGTATAAAGAATTTTAATTTGACCGTAAGTTTAAGATTTCCGTAAGTACGTTGATAAAACAGTACCCAGAAGCTCCTTACTAGTCAATACTAGTAAGATATAAAATGTAATTACCTTTGGAGTACGTCCTCGTGTGTGTTTGATCGAGGTATATCATCGTGAGTTCTACAGATGACCACGCTACTCCCGATGCAAGTTCGGTGCGTTTGGGTTGTTTCAGTTGTCAAGAGATTATAATGGCAAAGTATCAAATTGGATTTTTTCTTATGTATTCAACTGTTATAGTAGTCAATATACATGTACAATGTACATGTTTTGAAATTACATATACTCTGTCTAAGTCGTGATACGACCCTAGCTATAAGAAGGTTCAATGCTTTCTGCATTCATACGGACGGTGTACTTTGCATTTGTCCTATTAAAAAATATGTTCTGTTCTGTTATTTCTTTTATTACTGATTATCGCCACATGTTCAGCAGTGAAACAGCACATTAAAATACGATTTATGTCATATTAGAAAATAAAGATATAAGGAGTGCTAAACTTCTCCGATATGCGTGTACATCTAGAATACTTCGAAACTGTAATTTGAATGTGTACAAAACACGTCTAAGGACCAAAGGGAAGTAATTCTTGTATTCGTATAATTGTGGTGTTCGTTAGCGTACGCGTTAGTGTCCGTGAATTTTGCGGCGTTTATGGCCCCACGCTATTCATGCTTTACCTTAAGGTTGGGATGCACATGTGTTTTATTGAAGCTGTTCCCTTTTTATACGTCAATCATGCTCATTACGTAAAATATTGGACAAATTGTAGCCATAAATAGGGAATGTCCGTTTAAAGCACAAACTAATTTGGTAATTTAAATTTACTCACCTTAAAGAACATAACATAGGCAAATTGTGCCCTATCTAACAACGTTACATCAGGGATTTTACTTATAGAGAAGATCCTGGTTACATGTCATTTACTAGAATGATGAATTTCTGGGGGAAAACTGTAGACCTATGCAGTTTACTCGGTTACGCTGCACACTGTGGGTTGCTAAGCAATTCCAGAACACCACTAAAATCGTTGGGCTGTCCATTTGATGTAGTTGCCTTGGTAAAACAGAATAACCTAATATTTTAAATTAGTGTTCGCTTTTATAACAGAAGCTTTTACCGTTGAATAAGGCTTATCAGAAAACAAAATATGAAAATAACAAACATCTAATATTTTATGTTTTTGTTAAACTGACAAATGAGTCAATGAGGCATGACACTTATATAGTTTCTACTTCTTTATGTTCTGTATGATTGACAAACAACATACTACAATACTTACTTTAAGTATCTAACCATGGCAATCAGACTCATTCCATCAATCGAGATATTTAAAAAAATGTCTTAACAATGAATTATCAAAATACCTAAATAGGTCTTTGGAATTATTTTTAACACAATAATTTAAAATTATACTGGCATATGATATTAAAAGATAGTTGTACATTGTAGTAGATTTCAATTCATCCTGACAGAATATAATAGAATAGTATATTAATCCAACCATGGGCAGTACAATATGACAACATAAAACATAATTCATGAACATATGATATAAAGAATGTCATGCAAAGAGTTTGTATAGTAAAAAATGTCCAATTAATTGTTTCCCATGATTTTTAATATGCGAACTTTAATTTGGCACTTATACGTGTGATTATTTATTCTAAGCGTACATGGAGTATTGTATATACGCATTCTTGTAACGGGTTGTCTTCTCAATATAAGGCCATACCAAATCGCATTTTCGTTTAGCGTCCACCCTACGTTCGAAAACCTATCTAGCTGTCCTGAGACATCCCACTCGAAAAAAAAACCAAGTCATATGAATTCTATCTTCATCATGATACATGTATGCCTATGGCTTATAAATATAGCTATTCAGCATTGTCAATCATAATAACTTACTGAAATAACTTAAAACATGTTTGTTCAAAAGCTACTTCTGTGCAGGGGTTGGGGACATGATGGTGAATATGTATGTTAAGTATGGAAGCAATATATCAAAGAATTTTGAAGATATAAGAGGTTACATATTTTGTTGTTTTGTTTCTTTCCCAATTTACCCAAATCTATCCGTCCTCGGACGCTAAACGAAGTAACGATTTGGTATGGCCTAATAGTAAGTGTTGAAAAGACAATCCAAATGGTTCTTATAATTTTGTACCCTCGCACCTAACATACGATCGTAACTACTCGGGTCGTTCCGGGATGAATCCGAAAGCTTCCTCGGATGTATGTAGTGAAGTGATTTCTGGAAAATTTCCACACGGTGATTCGGAGACAATTGTGATGCGGTTTGCAAGAAAATAACCCATAACATATACATCGCATATGTAAGCTTTGACATTTTTTAAGAACATACAAATATAAAACATGCTAAGTTAAGAGAATATAAATGTATAAGCCTAGTATGTTTAATCAGTGCCACAGGTTCCATTTTTAACCTGTTTACAAAACCGTTCTGGCTTCACTAAAAACCGTTAAGAACCGTTTGAATAATGGTGACGTTCTATTTTACGTCCGAGAGATGATTCGTCTTAGAATTGTCCTACATGTATAATGCAAGCTCCCGCAACAATCTGGCTTGATAGTCATAAATTTGACTAACCACTATATCACACCATTACTCTAGATCTGTGATCAACCACCCCGAGATTTGGTCGACCCAACAAGACCAAACACTAAGTGAGCGCATAAAACATAAATGGTCCAAGGGAAGTAATCAAACCACAATTAGGCACAACTTAGACAGAGTTGTCTTTTTTCCTAATCTTAAAATACCACATTATGAAAGTACACCCTATTAAATATAGAGTATAGTGTACCCAGGATAATGTGATGTTTATAAACAATGACCGGTTTAGCCTATACTTGTAAAATCAGGAAATTCTGACCAAGGGAGGCAACTCCGGGTCGACTAATTTTAGGCTGAGCAGAGTTACGTTCCTCAAATTGTGAACTCTGTGTCGACTAATTTTAGACTGACTGGAGTTACTTCACTTTAACCAGGGGAGGCAACTCCGGGTTGACTAATTTTAATCCGACCAAAGTGACTTCCCTTGAACCATTAACCAAGGGAGGCAACTCCGTGTCGACTAATTTTAGTCCGAGCAGAGTTACTTTCCTTGAACTGTGAACAAGGGGAGGGAGCTCTGGGTCGACTAATTTTAGACTGACTGGAGTTACTTCCCTTGAACCAGACGAGGCAACTCCTGTTCGACTAATTTTAGACCGACCAAAGTTACTTCCCTTGAACCAGACAAGGCAACTCTGGGTCGACTAATTTTAGACCGACCGGAGTAACTTCCCTTGAACCATGAACCAGGGGAAGCAACTCTGTGTCGTCTAATTTTAGGCCTCGCAGAGTTGCTACCCTTGAACAAGGGGAGGCAAATCCTGGTCGACTAAATTTAGACTGACCCGAGTTACTTCCCTTGAACAATGAACCAGGAGAGGCAACTCCGGGTCGACTAATTTTAGTCTGACCAGATTTACTTGGCTTGAACCATGAACCAGGGGAGGGAACTATGGGTCGACTAATTTTAGGCCCAGCAGAGTTACTTTCCTTGAACCAGGGAAGGCCACTCCGGGTCGACTAATTTTAGACCGACCAGAGATACTTCCCTTGAACCAGGGGAGGCAACTATGTGTTGACTTATTTTAGTCCAACCGTAGTAACTTCCCTTGAACAATGAACCAAGGGGGGAACTCCGGGTCAACTAATTTCAGGCCGAGCAGAGTTACTTCCCTTTAAACAGGCGAGGGAACTCCGGGTCGAATAATTTTAGTCCAACTGGAGTTACTTCCCTTGAGCCATTAACCAGGCAAGGGAACTAATTTTACACCGACCAGAGTTACTTCACTTGAACCAGGGGAGGCAACTCCAGGTCGACAAACTTTAGTCAGACCGTAGTTACTTCCTTTGAACCATGAACCAAGGGAGGCAACTCCGGGTCGACTAATTTTAGGCCGAGCAGAGTTACTTTCCTTGAACTGGGAACAAAGGGAGGGAGCTCTGGTTTGACTTACTTCAGTCCGACCGTAGTTACTTCCCTTGAACAATGAACCAAGAGAGGCAACTCCGGGTCGACTAATTTTAGGCCGAGCGGAGTTACTTCCGTTGAAACAGGGGAGGCAACTCCGGGTTAACTTATTTTAGACCGATTCTTGAACATACCTCGTGCTCCCCCACCCCCACTCAGAAAATCCTGGGCCGAGCCTGTTAGTTGCAATTTTTTAAAAAAAAATACATAATAACATGTTCCATTATCAAAGCCATTTGATGGAGAAATAAATGAGATGTATAACTTTTAGGCCATCCTTAAAAAATTGTATGTTTGCCCTAACGCTACCTACTCAAACTTTTTTAAGCATATTTCCGTATATAACTACATCAACTTAAAAAAATATACATGCGTGGTAAGATATAGCTCGATAGTTCAAAGCGGACCGCGGCACCAGTCCAAACATAGTTAACGTAGTGATCTAGGGGAGGTAATCCAGACTAATACTGTAGCAGATTTCACGTTGAGAAACATCTTACGCAACACCGCTGTTAAAATCATCATGGCGGCCATGTGGAGGGTCGTACCGAAAACTTTATATTCCGCCGATAAAACAAAGGTAAATGGTTATCTTTTACTGGAGACAGATGTCTGGAAGAGCCTGTCGACTAATAAGTAGCAAATTTTCCACCTTGTTTCGATCTATTTCATTGTTAACATCAATAAATCGCCTGACATTTCATCATCTATCCAAGGTCGTCATATGATTTCGCGATGCGGCGTTTCACGTAGCCTTGAACCTCATGCAGCCGGTGTATCAAACGAAATTGACAAATTAAATATAAATCACTAACTCCTCGACACATATTTTGTTGGAAACTGCTAAAATGACCTTTAATCTTTAATAAAACTGCAAAACCACATCAAATGACCTTTGGAATCGGAAAAAATACATGTAAACAAACACCATGTAAATTTTCAGGAAAGGGAAGTAACCCCATCTATCCGGTGCAACAATAACTTTTTCCATGTAAATTTGGTCCAGTTTGTTGACAAGCTGATTTTTTCCCGCCAAAAGTTGCACACGACCCTTTTTATCAATGGATGATGTCATAGCTGTCAAAATTGTGTTTGATAAATAAACAAGCGAGCATTGAATACATGCATGTCAAACATTGCCGATTAAATAAGGATTTACTCGTAGTGAAGGCATGGTGCAAGTTTTTGTTGTGATTTCATTCAGAAATTGGTCCATTTCGTATTTATTTATTTAATTTACTCGTCAGTTATTGTAAACAATCCTGCAGGCAATATCACGAGAAAAAGAATCTACAATTTCATGAGAAATTACATACAACGGTACCGTGGATACACCGGCTTCATGGGGTTTCACTATAATCTTGTTTTTTTGTGTTGTATACACATGATAGATGTCTTCATCAATAAACTCTGTTGTATTTTCATTATTGATTTAAATAAGAGAATAGCTATTGGTATGAACTGTACTATAAGCTACAAGTGGTGCATGACAAGTCTTAATATGCAGAGTAATTGCCCTTTGACATTTGTTTTGAACTTTTTTTCTTCAGGTTTTAAGCCAGTTAGTCTGCAAAGAATGTACGAGTAACAGACTGGCATTGGAGCATTGTTCATGGAAAAATCAAAGTGCATGTTGTTCAGTTGTTCAGGTAATCATGTTAGCCCGGAGGTCCCAAACTTCGTTGATTGTTCTAGCCTAAATTTCCGGCGCTGTTAAAACTCGATGAAAAAAAATTTTTGATTGAAAATAATGGCCCAACATCAAGAATAACCCCGTTTCTCCTTTCCAATCCAGTTGTCACAATTTTCATTCAAGTGAAACAGCAAGTATTAATTAGGGCAAATGTATCCCAATATTCAGAGCTACAGATAAGCTGCGTATTGGGGTAATTACCCAATTAACTTTCTAAAAAAACTCAATAGATTTTGAATTTGAGAGCAGGGAGTAAGAAAAAGCAATTACATTCTGAAATACCCAAATAGAAAAGGATGATATAGTGAAAAGCAGTACATAAAAGATCATTTACCCTATGAGTTTGATTAAATACCCAAATAAAATTTGTCAAAACCCAATCAAAATTGATACTGGGGGGTAAAATACCCAATGGGCTAAAACCTTGTCTGTAGCTCTGATTGAAATGTCAAACTGTCCCCCATTTTGAAAAGAAGAACCTATGATCGATGATGTCACATAATTATGCCAATTTTAGTCAAACTATTCAATGGGTTAAAGTGTCAAATCAACAGGACATGTTTTCAACATATTCTTGATAAAACAGTAACGTAACTGTCTATTTACATAAACTTTGTGTTGGACTCTGGCCTCTGGTGGTATGGGGATTACTTATCTTAGTGTAGACCTGTCTGAAATTCTATCGATTCGATGGTCCTGATTTAATACTAATCTATGTACGAGTATATAACTATGTTGATAAAATTTTCAGGTGCGTGGATATTCAGATGGAAGAAAGGGATTTTTTGAGAATATATTTAACAACATTAAAGAAGGTCTTTCTAAAGATAAAAACCTAAATGTAAGTATTGTAGTTATACTATGCTCATATTCATGCCCCAGGTTATAGGGTCCATATAGACTTACCTTTATCCGTCTAGCATGCAGTAAGTCCATCTCCAATGTTTAGGGATGTAAGTTAATATGTATCCTGTATTGGTAGAGTTTACCCTTACAGGGTCAAAATGTTAAATGGGATCACCCTTGTCTTATTGATCAGGGTAACCACAATTGTAAGGAATAAAACTTTTTTTTAAAAATCAAAATTTAATTGTCCACATAACTTATGATTACCTAAAAAAATAAGGTGTATTGGTATTTATTAAATAATAATTATAAATACTATTGTTTATGTAAACTGACCACTAATCTTACTTCATATTACAGGAGAATTTGAAGAAATTTCGAGAAGAACGTGATAAATTGGAATCTTCAGATGCAATAAAACAAGCAAGACAAAAATTTGTAGGTTTGATATATTAACAGTTGTCATGTAACAGAATGTGTTTTCATGAACTTTATCTTCTGGGACCTTATTCACTGATGTTATAAGTTTAAAACTCCGACTTAGACTTAATATTGCCAAATGTTCTTTTCGCTCTCATGTTGTTATAAATGTATCGATTTTGATATAAATGTTCACTGGGTTAACAACTGATGAACAAATAATCACATAAACTTTCACATGGTTAAATCTTATTGCAAAAAAATGGCAGTGACTATAAATATTGTCAATTTTAAGTCCACGTCTGAGTTTTAGTCTTACAATGATAGTGAATTTAAGATCCCTGTGTGTTATATGTTACATGGATTCTGTCTGAATTATATTCAACTTACCTGTTTTTCTGGTCTACCCATATTGCATATTTACGCTTGGGATTATCAAAGTTTGGTTATGATTGTATCTGACTAACTAACCCTTGAACAAAAAGTTCTATGATAAAAGGGATAATTAATATTTTCTGTCCTTATTGGTACTGGGGTAAATAGTAAACTTGCATGCTGAGCATAGCCTTGCCAATTAGCATTAAATGCCAATTATCATTCTGTTGAAACGTGGCAGATATATATTTGAGCCGTTCTCCAGGAAAATCGGGCTAAGTGACAAAAGTACAAAAATTATGATAATAAATCGTTAGAAAGACGTGACGCTTTTATGAACACTTTCTGAAAATTTAAATAAATTATTACATAAATTAACAAAGTTATAGACATTTGAAACTAAACACTCCCGCCTTGTTTTTGAATGAAGTCACAAACGTCATTCGAACGTTATTTGACGTAACTTTAACAATCATTTCATAAACCCAGTATTTGATGAATTATTGACGTAAACTTTTCAAATTTTTGTCACATTTTAGAATAATACTCTGATTATAATAAAACACAACAAATTGTTAGTGTTTGCTTAAAGTGAAAAGTAGCTGCTATTTTGAACCACTAACCCCTTGTTTTTCTCAATTTGGGTAGTTTTCGGAAATTGGTCACCATAGCAACGATGTAAGTAATTTTATCATAATTTATCAGAAAATTTAAATCTTTAAGATAGTACTATGTTATCCACATATTTACCGGTAGGATTAAATCGGTGAACGTGACTTTTTTCACATTCTTTACCTTTTTCTAAATAGTATTACATAATTACTAAAGTTATGTCAATAAGCCTGGTTTTCCTGGAGAACAGCTCATATATATATGAGTACCTTCACTCAAATTTGAAGCAGTGTTGTCAGATTAGACAACCACAGAGTTTCAGAGGTACCTGATATTTATGTGGGTCAAATGTTGCTTCATTTTGTAAGTATGTTCCATACACTATTATTATTTATTATTATGTTTACTTATTTATTATTTATGTTGACAGGAACATATAGAATCCGACACATCGGAAGGATTAAAGAAAGGATTTGAAGATGTTAAAAAACAAGTATCTGAGGTAAGTCCTACTGATTAAATGGACAGGTTATAATGTCTGTTATGAGATAAGATTAGACATTGTTTATTTTCCCATTTTGGGCACACATATCGGCATACAGATTTTGAAATATACATGACCTAAAGTTCTAAATATGTTTTAACAAATAACTAATTCTAATTCTGCTGAACATCTCTAACTAAACTAACTTTTCTTTTTAGCGTTTCACTAAACATTTTAAAGTATGAATGTTGATTTTCAAACTGTTTTTTTCACTTTATACAAGTTATTACAGTGTTTTATCCAAGTGTCCAAGTATTAAAGTGTCGGGTGAATCTTTTCTGCATGATCTGTTTGTGTTTCATTTCCATCTTTCAAATCTTTGACCAAAGCCCAATATTCACTTGGGTTATTGTCATATAGTTAAATTATATAAATTAAGCTTTTGAATAATTATGTTTTTATAATCCCTTTTTTTTCTTACCTGCATTACTGTAAAATTTTCTTAAATTAATTATTATATTATCTGTAAATATTATGTTATCTGTAGAAACTTGAGGAAGTACAGAAGTCCGAGTTTGTCAAGAAGAGTTTGGAGGTTACAGGTGAGCTAGGGAAGACGGTTGGTAAGGCTGGAGAGACTGTACTCGAACAAGGAAAGAAAATTGGTGATAGTGCTCCATTAAAGACTGTATCCATGGTATATACAAATATATTTCTCTTGTTTTGCTTTGAGGTTTATTTTTTGAGCTTGACTATTTGAACAATAAGGAAAGCTACTGTACTTGACCAAGTGTGGTTGAAGTTTTATTTTGCTGCTCAGTATTGCACTTACCCTCACAGACACAGTATCCATCCTACAGCATTGAAATGTACATTTATAATACCTTTCATCCTGATTGTATGGTACTGGTCAAGTACTGGTTTAGTTGGAATAATGCAGGACTTCCTCTGGAGAATTTTTAGCTTTAGCCACAACATTTGCCAAATGTAAAAGTTGGCACTACTTTTTAGCAACTTTGGCCAAATCTTCTAAAGTTTTGAGTTTATATTTTGCTATGTAATGTCCCTTTTAACTTATATTGTATCAGTAAATTCTGTGAATAGTTGGAAATTCCATTTTTCTACTATTATTTGAAAATAATAATATAATTCTCTTAATAATGTTGTTAAGATATTTAAACATTGACTACATACCAACTTCAGTTTTCTTAATGGCGTGACATGGTTGTGTCTTGTTGTCCTTATTTAGTCGTGTAAGAACCGTATTGTGTATGTAGTACATGCCATTGTTTGCTGATGTAGATTATCTTGTACATATTTTAGGGAGTTAAAGCTGTGAAGACAGAGTTTGATGAGACAGCTTTGTCAAAAGGAAAATTATATAAAGCACCAGGTAAATACATATTTCATATTCTGCATATATATGTGGAAAAGTTACAGAATCACCAGGTTAATACACAGTCTATCTTCTCCGCATCTTATAGATGAGCAAGCAAGTTATGGTTTATAATAAAATGAAAATGAAGATAAAGAGACATCTGTAGAGTAACAGACTTACTTATTTATTTGACAAATAAATGTAAAGTTGTAAAATTTAAATGCATGAATACTACAGATGAGAGTTTAGAGGGGCCTATGATTTATAAAATTTACTTTTTTCTGAAAAAAAGGATAGTCTCCCTTTCTATGTGTGAAATGATACTTTGGATGATCATGTAGTATTTAATAGCAGTAATTTGCTTGTATTTCTAGAAAAGCTGCGTATGAGAACTGATGAATTAGATCCCTCTGAGAGAGATCCCAGAATATTTGAACCCGACAAGTAAGTCATCTCTCTATATATGCCTATAATAATAGTTTTTCCTGGAAACAGCGCTCGAGAGAGCAAGAACATCAGTCCTTAAAACAGTCGACTTGCAGAAAATTTTTTTTTGACAACCCTAGACATGTTTTTAGATTCTTCTGACATGCCCTTAAAACGATAACAGTTTTGTACTTCATCCAATGCCTACTTTCAACTAACAAAATCCTTTAACATGAAATTTAATGTTCATTAATTGATACAGAAGACTGCCCTTATATGTCAATTTGATCAATTACATGAAAGAGTAGCAATTATCCAGAAACTCTTTTATGATAAGATGAACTGACATACGGCTGTGATGAATATTTACATCTGCAGGATTTTCAGAACTTCAATTTCTCATTATAATGTGCTTTGATGTATCTTCTTTATCTACATGACAGTGCTTTCAATTGGGGCTCAAACTGGCATTGGTGTAATAATAGAAATGATATGTATTCAGTATGGAATCGTATATTTTCTAATTCGAAGAGTTTTTTTCAGTGAGTCAATGGGTATGGTTCTACATAAAGATTCCAAATGGCATGAAAGTTGGCAGAACTTTAAAGACAACAATGAATTTGTAAATAGTAAGTGGATACTATTATAAACTTATGCATGGGACCCCTTTCTTTGGTGACTGAAGTACACATATTATCAACATAAGTGGAACCAGGCCACTGTGGAAATCATCCCTTGACATTTAATACAAATATTTGTCTTCATGAAATCTAGGAACAAAGTTTGTCAAACACAGACTCTTACTTAAACTTGGTATTAAGTTAGGTACCTTTTTAAGATAATCTTCCTCTTTACATGTTCATGTTCCTGCAACAATACTTAATCTTGCTGAAAGTTGGCCACAGACATAGGTTTGATATTTCTGTATCTTTATGTTTACAATATTATGGCCTTTCTTTATTTCTTCATTTGGTATTATATCCTGTATTTTTATCTTTCTTTTGACCTGGCAAGTAACCCTCAGTTATTTATTGATTTCATAAAAAATGGGAATTCATTTTAATATACTTCATTCTTTTCAGAGGTTTTTGACTTGAAAATGAAATATGATGAAAGTGATAATGTTGTTGTAAGAGGGACTCGATTTTTCACCGACAAAGTTTCCAGTGTATTTGGTAAGCCTGATCCACCTCAAAAGAAGTAATGTCATTGAGTTAGTGTCTTTTTCACCAGTGAGATCATTTTGGAGCTTACATTTTAGATCTGTAGTTGAGCACATTACTGCAATATTTGAATGTAATCAGAACTACAGATAGCTGCATATAGGGGTAATAACCAAATTAATTTTCTTAAAAAAAAAGATTTTGAGAGGAGGAAGTAAGAAAAAAAAGACAATATGAAAAGAATGAAATAGTGAAAAACAGTACATATTGTCCGTTCTGTTGAATTTTTTGGCATTGAGTCATTTCTGTAACTCCCTGTTTTAAATGCTGATTACAGTTAAATACAGTATGAAAAACAATGAACTTGTGCACTATATTGTGCTTGAAAATATGAAATAACTTGTGCATATAAACCAACATCTTGTGAAAATTATTTACATTCAACATTATACTGTACTGCTACTCTGACCTGTTTAAAACTTTTTGGTTACTGCTACTCTGACCTTTTTAAAACTTTAACCAAAATTAACATTTTGTATTTTCTGATTTCTAGGTGGAATGTTTACTAAAACTGAGATATCAGAAGTACTAACTGAAGTCTGTAAAATGGACCCAGACTTTACACAAGAAAATTTTACACGATGGTGTCAGTTTGACTTGATACCAAATCTATTAGAGGTAATACATAGATATTTTAATGCGCAGGAATCTACTGATGCAGAGGCTTATAGTGATGCACCTGTACATTTGTACGTTCGCTTGTCTGTCTGTTACAAAACATTCAAATTGATTGACTTAGCTAGATATTATGGACAAGGCTACCACATAAGCATTGCTGAAAACAGTCTTGTTTATTCTGTTAAGTATTGATTGCATACACTTTGTCTACCCTTTAACAAGTCATTATTTACTGTTTAATTGGGTGTTATTAGCTCATCTGATTTTTGAAAAAAAGATGAGTTAATGTCATCACTTGATCGTCGTCGGTGTTGCATGGTTAAGTTTTGTGTTTAGGTCCACTTTTCTCCTAAACTATCAGAGTTATTGCTTTGAAACTTTCAACACTTGTTCATTATCAATACCTGACCATGTCAAGCAAGGCCCATAAATCTGATCTGCATTTTGCATGACTTATTGCCCCTTTTTGGACTTACAAAATTCCTTGGTTAAGTTTTGTGTTTAGGTCCACTTTTCTCATATACTATGTATGCTATTGCTTTGAAACTTTCAACACTTGTTCACCATCAATACCTGACCATGTCAAGCAAGACCATTTTGCTTGAGTTATTGCCCCTTTTTGGAAAATTTCTTGGTTAAGTTTTGTGCTTAGGTAACGCAGGGCACATAACTCTGTCCTACTTCATGCTAAGGTTGTCTGTCTTTTGACAGTGACAGATATCAGATGAGCCTCTGCACCCACAAGGCGGTGCTCTTGTTTTCATATTGGATTGATGCTTTGAGTGGATACTGCCTAAGCAAGGAAAAATCAAAAGTTATTGAATTATTTTAATCCCAAATCAAACTAAGATTAGTGCACCAGTAATAGGGAAGGATGCACTCAAAATTAGCATTAAAAATGACCAACAATTTGGGCAAAATCTCAATTTGAGATGAGATTTCTGCTTGAGATACTTTGAGAGACCAAGGCCTGAAGTTTTGAACAATAAAAAAATGAGTAGCAATGTTATTACATATATAATCATATTTTCAGGCTATGGTTAGAGGGGAAGAGAAAGTTTTAAAAGATTGGTGCTATGAAGGAGTAAGTACTGTATAGATTGGCATTATTATATTTTGAAAACTTATATTTGATAGTATTTGAGTTGAATGTTTCCATCATAACAATAGTAATACCAATACACTGCTGCTTAGTTCAATTAGATTATTGTTCTTTTTATTATTTCCCTAGTATCGAATGTTTCGCAGGTATATTGTTTTTGTTCTGTTTGTCTGTCTGTCCAAAACTTTTAACCTTTCTTATAACATGAAAACATTTCGACCTCAGTAACAATATCTTCCCCCAATGTGCAGTTGTCAAATACATGTAGTTATACTGAATTTTAATTTGCACTTAAGTTTACGATTTCTGATAGTATGTTGATAAAATGGTACCCAGGGTTGTAACACCATATTGTTGATCTCCAGACTCCATTGTTATTTCTCTAACTTTGTTTCTGTATTAGGAAAATAGCATGTGTGACTGTGAAAATAACCGAATGTTAAACATACAACTGTTGTAAATTGACTGTAAGTGAACAACTTGGCAGATAAATATTGTTTTAGACACATTTTGTAAAAGACACACTCTGTTGTATGGTCAATTTAGTGTTCAACAATAATTTGTGACTGTGGTGTAATTTTATTGTAATCATTACATTTTGTATTTTCAGCCATATAATGTTTTAATGCACCCAATAAAAGCTGCCAAAGATCAGGGACTTAGATTTGATAGTAGAATATTGGATGTCGACAAAGTGGAGGTGAGTTGAAAAACCGCTGAAAGGGACAAAAATTTCATGTCTATTGTTGGACTGCCTCTTAGTTATGATACCCACATATAGTAGGAAGAGACGTATTGATTTTGTACTTTTTGTAAATCTTGATGTCCCACTTTGTCTGCACTTGCTTTTTAGCTCACCTGTCACATAGTGACATAGGGCTTTCATATTCGGTATGTAGCATCAACTAGTGATTGTTCAAATTATGCCCCTAGGGTCAAAATTGGCCCCACCCTGTGAGTCACCAGTTTTACATAGACCTATATAGGGAACATATATGAAAATCTTCTTGTCTTAAACTACAATGCCTAGAGCTTTGTATGTAGCATCACCTATTCTTACTTCTTAGAAGGTGTTAATAAGTTCTTAGGTCACAATCTATAGGTGTATTTAGACAGGTGAGCGACTAATGGGCCTTTGGGCACTCTTGTTAGTATAAATGATTTTACATAAACATGCACTTTATAATTGACCAATATATACTGAACAATGTTGTTGATTGTAGGTGGCAGCTGGTAAGATGATGGATCAAGGACCTGTACTTGTGATAAGTTTTGTAGCTCAACAAATATTGGCTGTACGCAATGCCAAGGGTGATGTTGTTGAGGGGGATGAAGTATGTATTATATTTGTTTACTGTCAAGTGTTAAACCTGGTGTCTGTTGCCTAACATGAAGCAAGCACTTCATTTAGTTATCTCCTGTTGAATTAAATATAGAAGGCATGGATTACCTTCCGTGGAAAGCTCTACGTAGCGCCTTGCTTAGGCAACGGACATCTGTATTAATGGTCAACTGAAATAACGAACCACCTGTCTAAATAATTCAATTATTATTAAATCCCAATAAGCAATTTGTCTTTTACATAGCATGTTTGAAGTAAACATGGATGGATTATTTCAAACATGTTGAACTGTATCTGTGTGTTCTCACCTGGCTAATCACATTGTCCTGGTTTGATTCATAGGCAACGCAAGTTACATTTCTCCGACTAGACAAGGACTCACCATGAAAGGGAAACTGGCTTCTCTTCTCTAATACTCTTATAGCGATGGATCACATTAAGAATGAGGTGTAAAAAGTGATTATTATAAGTTGGAAAAACTTGTTTCACTATCAACCGTGGTTAAGTGGTTAGGGCGTTTGTTTTCGGAAGGTGGAAATTTGAATTTCCTTTATCCACCTAAAATGAATAAGTATAAACTAGTTACTCGCTGATTTATTGATATGTTCCTTTCATTTGTGTTTGTTTGACTGTTTGAAAGATAACTCTTGTGATATTGAGGACTATCAAGTTTTTTTAATTTCAGAAAAAGATAATGCGAACAACTTATGTATGGGCTTTATGTCGAGATATGGAAGAATTAAATCCTGATGCAGCTTGGCGACTTCTAGATATATCTGCTCATTCACAGGAACAATGGTTATAACATATAGACATCTTTAGGTATCTAGATAATATGTACAACAGTACAACCATGGTTGAACACCAGACAGTGTGGGGATATTGCCCTGTGTAGTGAAAAATACAACCAGAATGTTTCTGTATATTAAGAAATTCTCTTCTTCTAGCATCAATTATTAATCATATTTAAATAAAACCAGATGTATTAAGGGTTGCATGCGTGTATTGATGCTATTAATGGAGTTTGATCAAATTGATGAAATTGATTTTCTGCACATAAATGTGTTGTCCTTTGTCAACGATACAAAGTTAAGAACTTTGTCATACTCGAGTGTAGCCTATTCTGAATTACTAACTGTACATTGATTGTATAGATAAGATGGCGTCCGAGTCCTGGTAGATCAAATCAGCATTATGTTGAGCACTTTGAGTACATGGAGTCTGGTGTGGTGAGAGGGTCAAGCATTCTGTCCGGCACTTTGAGAGAATAATTGTCTGGTGTGGTGAGAGGATCAAGCATTCTGTTCGGCACTCTGAGAGAATAATTGTCTGGTGTGGTGAGAGGATCGAGCATTCTGTTCAGCGCTCTGAGAGAATAATTGTCAGTGTGGTGAGAGGGTCGAACATTCTGTTAAGCACTCTGGGAGAATAATTGTCTGGTGTGGTGAGAGGGTCGAGCATTCTGTTCAGCTCTCTGAGAGAAGGTGAGAGGGTCATGCATTCTGTTCAGCACTTGGAGAGAATAATGGTTTGGTGTGGTGAGAGTGTGAACATTATGTTCAGAGATAGTGCCAAGTTATATGTCCAGAACTCCTTGAAGAGTGATAAGTGTGTTGTGAGAATGCCACTGAGGTTATACATGTTTCTACAGCATGTATTATAAGGTATGTGAGAATGGATTAGATTTTACCGAGAGATAATTTGATATATTATCATTTTATATTGATTGATCACTTATTATCATAGTGTTCATTCACTATTGTTTGATAATTTTAACGTGTTGTTGGTTGTATAATATTGTTAGGAATTTGTATATGTGATTAATAAATGAATTATTATGCTCAGTTTGTGTTATTGTTTTTCAAGTTGTCTGAAAAGGGAAGTAACTATGTATCCCCTCGAAAATATACAAAAACCTGTTAACATCATTTACAGGTTCTTCTTTTGATGCAATTTGCAGGACCTACTCTGCGACATTATCACAAAATTTAGAGACAGAGGTGAGATAAAAGGAATCTGGGTGTGATACCCTAGCTTGTTTCGAATAGATTCCTTGGTTATTTAATGTGCCTGGTGTAAAGCACCCATACACACGAGACCTCTGGGTTTCCTACCAGTTCATCTTGACCCTTGCATGTGGTATTACAGTTCGACCTACTAGCCTGTCGTCGACCAGATCAGGATGAGTTCATGTATTCTTTGATTATTGGCTAGCTGTGTACATAATAAAGTTGCCAGTTGCTTGTGGACAAGCAACTTAGTACTTGTGTCTGTCATTCTCATAAATCAGTGGTTAGTCAAGTACTATGTAATTGAAAAAAATACGCTGGTTGAATGAGAATGGTGTCTGGTGATTGATTCCTGGTCGTTGAATATGATTGCAACATGGCATCTAGGCTGATGAGGTTAAATCATGACACTGCACTTGCAAAAACTTTTAAGCAGTTACAAATTTTCGAGGGCTGTTTCAGCCACCCTTTGTCATTTTAATTTCCCCTGGTCATTGGGCTACTTAATGAAACCTGTGTTCAAGTCTCCCAGGGGAGACTATTTTTTCCCTGTGGGTGTGGCAGCCAACATCAATTGCGCTCAGGAATAGACACGGACTTCACAGGTACCAATTTACAACTTGGTGGAGTGGAGCATGTGGGTTACTCTTGCTCAGAAAAATTAACCAGTTGTCTAGGCGAGTTTGAACCCGGGACCTCTTGATCCCGAAGAGCGCAAGATACCTCTAGGTCACCGTGCCTCACTTCTACACAATCAGGAGATGCACAGACTGATTAACATATTGACAAATTGGATCATTGTTTTTTATGCCTTCAGTAAAGACAAAGTCATGTGGTGTATATCTGGTAATGCACATATTACCTTGGATCACAAATAGGTCCTCAGGAATTGACAGATTGTCAAGGTCAAATTCAAACTAGTCTACTGCCAGATGCCCTCAAATCAGCAAATGAGGACCAGGTGACCATGTTGCTGTCTTTATTTGGTACCCAATCATCATATGCTCAATGAAAACACAGTGTTAATATATCTACAGATTTTATTTACAGAAATTAAACCACCATAAGTTACATTACACAAATCAACCATTGTTAATAATTGATTTAATTAAGTGTTGTTTTCATTAATGTTTGTAGTTGCAGATGATTCCGAACTTGCGCAATCTTTTTGTTTGCCTTTATCTGCAATTTCTATTTCAGTAGCTTTGCATTTGTCAGCTAACTCGGTAGCTATTTTATCATCTTCCGTAGCTTCTCTATCAATGAGTTCTGTATCAATATCCTCCTCCTCCTCACTGCATGATGCATCATCATCATCATCATCGTCGTACTCTCCGTGGGAAGGTAGAAGACCCTTCTGTTGTAGTCTCAGATACGTCCCTGTCAATGTACATTATGTTTAAAGTAGAATCCAATAGCATAAGCATACCTGCGAAGTATTTCCATTTAAGTGTAGTTACTCCTACTTTCATTGTTAATTTCTGGTTTTCCAAGTTCACCTAACTTTGAACAGAGGTACATTTGATTCATTTTATGAACTTCTGTCCCATAGTTATAACCACTAGAATTAATCCATTCTTTGTTTATGCATCTAAATCCCTTTAAATCATATAATATATAAATTTATTTAAGTGCATCTAGTGACATGTTTTGCTTCATCACAGGGATTTAACAGACTAGCTTGGTAGGTATGGTATTAGTGAAAATTAACAGATAAATCTCAAATACTCAGGGTCAGACTCAATTAACAACATCACTTGTTAATTTTTGTTTAGCACCATTTCTCATCAACTTTTAAATTACAGCTCAGTAAATTCACCAAATAAACGGACAGTATCGCAACCAATACAAACTTATCCTTCCAACAGTGCATATATATGTGCCTCCACCCAGGTCGCCAGATTAGACATTCAACAGAAACCAGCAACTTCACCATAGGTGAAGGAAAAGCGACATACTAGTAGATGACAAACTTTCATGGAAGGGTATTACAACCTTATGCATCACTACTAGTAACTTACTTCTCTCAAAAGTTGCATTAAAGTTTGACTCAGAATGCAATTAAGATTTACAATGCAATAAAGATGAATAAGCTCACTTCTTTTCCTCTCAGGTAGTTGTTCTAACTCAAATTCTAATTCTCTGTCTTGGCTAGCCTGTGCAGCTTCTGATAATGTTGGTCTATAAAACAGCAAAAAGTCAATTATCAATCTATGCATTATTTGTAAACACAAACTAGCCTCAAGCAGTTCTTTGAGGGGGAGTACAATGCTAGATTATAAATTATTAACTATTTGTCATTTGACTTGACTTATTATATATGGTTAAACTCTGGACCAATAAAAGGATACCGTCCTGAATCAAATCATGCTCAACTGATTAATAAATTATGGTTTGTATGACTGGTGTAGTTCAAATAGTTTGTGACTAATTTTGTCCAAGATTGAAGTAGACCAATCTGGTATATATACAACAAAATGGCTACTGGGACCCAGAGTAATTCAACCTAATGTATTCAGCATTTTTTTCTATTCAATCAGGATCTTCTCTATAAATTATACAGAATTTAAAAACCCTGATTCAATGAAGCCACTTATGGAAGCATATAAATAATGTGTCCATAAAGTAGAAGTGGTAATATATCGCTGGCTTAGAATGAGAAGGTTGTAAGTACAAAGTCTATATTTTGAGAGAACAAGAAATAACTGTCTGAAATTAACTCTTTTACTCATAGATAAGCTAACTTTTTCAATTTTATCTTGGTCAACATGACAAGTTCCGATTTTCATGACAATAGGATCGTAAGAAGTGACTTATGATGCATATTTCAAATATACATCTGTCTTATGAGGTCTAAGTACCAGGGTTGTCATTAGGAGGCTGCATTAGGCCAATTTGACTGCTTCAAATGATAGTTGGGCCTCCTCAAATTTACCCCCAGCTGTCTTTCATCTTCAGTGCTCAGACACATTGGCCTCCTCAAATGTACAACAAGCCTTCTACTTGAAATCCTAGTGAAAACCCTGAAGTACTGTAGTAGTTACAATCTTCTCATTCAAAGCCAGTGATAGAGTGAATAAGTGAATATAGACTTGGCTTACTGTAGTACCACATCTTTCTTCTCTCCACATTTAGCACATTTGTTCTTAGTTTGTGCACATGGATGACACATCACATGGTACGCATGCTTGATAGTTTTCTGCTTGCACACAACACTGCAGGTGTAAAACATAAACATACTTTCTGATTTTTATTGCATGCATCAAGGGAACCTTCTTTAAGTCTGATACATAAATTTGGAATTTTGTTTAACACATGATTCCCATAATTCAGTAGAACTGTGAAAACTGACAGTTCTGCAGTTGAAGAATATTTTTATTTATTCAACCAATCAGGGATCGTATACAGCGACATGGTAAATCGATCATCATAATAAACATTTACAACAAGTTTTAACAAATATTAACAAGTGTTAATGGAAATAAGGTTTTTTAAATGGTATTATATAATATACAGGTTAAGACTAGTAAATGGACTGAGGAGTTTGTAGGTATACTGTATTTACACATACCATGTTTTAGCTTGTGTCAGAGGTTTGTACTTCTTGTATTTTATTTTCCAGTCAATACAATCCTTACAACGAGCACACACACCCGACACTTCGGTGTTCACTATTTTCTGTGTTTGCTTGCTTGTGTCATGATACACATTCTTAAAAGCTGCCTTGTTTTGGTATTTCTGTGATCTTGTTCTCTTCGCATTTCCTCGCTGAGAACTCATTGTTATAGCACATAAACTGAAATAAATTGAAATTTATAGAATGACAGAAAAATAAAACTTAAAAATAAAAATACAGATAGGAATTAATCAGGATGTGTCATGCATTTTTTTTTAAGATGCACATGTCTTAAACATGTTTAGTAGACACAAGAAAGCTCACTATCAATTATAAATTACAAAAGGTAAATGTGACAAGCTTAAGAAACTATTATCTCAAAGACAACATGTCACATGTAATGTAATACAATAACAGACTGACAAGAGTAAGTAAACAATGAAAAACTGGCTTCAACTTTTTATGATTGGTGATTTTGTTGGCGCAAGCTAAAAATTACCCACAGGAAACACTGAAGTATATGTTCAGTCACAGAGATACAATTTATAATATATGTCTCTGGTTCAGCTACTTCAAAGGTCAACTTCAATACCAATAGGGTTACTCATTAACATCCACATGTAGACATTTACAAACGAGGCTACAGTCTTCCCGATGTTCCTAATTCCATGTCTCTCTGATAATTTGGAACTAGCTATGCCCAGATACTTTATTTATAGCTGAATTTGACATAATCACACTAATTATGCAGTTCGCAGGGGAGGCTGATGATTGCCAATTCCATGTCATACAAGGACTCTTGTCAAACAATCTCGACTTAGAGACTATCCTCTAATGGAGATAAAGGTCAGAAATTAAAAAATCTCCTATCACTAGCAGATTGCCCCACATCTAACACGGACTCAATAGTTCTTCTTCTTCAAATATTGTGCAGCGCTCCTCTGGAGCATTGTCGCACATGGTGACTATATACAAATGCGCAAGGGAAAAACGCAGTGAAAGCTGGTTAAAAACGGATAAAAACATGCTGCTCCAGAGTTACGGCATTGGCGCGCCCATCCTAGCCTTGAAGACTTCTAGTGATGGGGCGGTGATGATCACATCTGGTAGGTTGTTCCAGATGCGGATGCCAGAAGGAAAGAAGGAATATCTGTAGGCGTTGACGCTGGCAAATGGTACCAAGAATCGGTTGGCGTGGCCTCTTGTATGAACTCCTGCTGGGATGAGTAGTTGTTGAGCTTGGACATCCACTAGATTGTTGACGATTCTGTACATCATGGCAGCCTTGGTGTGTTGGCGCCGGGCCTCTAGTGGTACCCAGTCAAGGTCCTTCATCATGGATGTAACGCTGCTGGTCTGTCTGTAGTCTCCTGTACAGAATCGAGCAGCCCTTCTTTGTACACCCTCGATTTTGTTGATATTGGCCCTAGTATGTGGGTCCCATATTGAGGATGCGTACTCCAGTTGTGGTCTAACTAGACTTGTAGCAAGTGGCCTTGACATCTCGTGGGCAGGAGCTCAAGTTTCTGCGAAGGAAGGCAGTGGTGTTGTTTGCCTTCTTGGCTGTCGCATCAATGTGGCTGTTCCAGGACAGTGTCTTGTCGAATGTGACGCCCAGGTACTTTGCCTTGTTAGTTTCTTGGAGGGTATGGCCGTGTATGGAGTATGATCCAGCGATGATATTCCGCTTGTTGGTAATTCGGATCATTTCGCATTTCTCAGGGTTGAAAATATTGAAAAAAAGTGAGGCATTTAAATTACATTTCTTTCTATGTTTTAATGGTTGATATGTAACAAGTATTAAATGTGATGTTAGACCTCCTTTAGACCAAAGTAGTCCTTTGCTTAATAGAATATAATTAAATGTATTTACCCGGAAACCCTTCTTATCCGAAATGCCTACACTTGAGTAAAGGCATGCTGGTGGAAATATACGAATAACTTAAAACAAAAAATCTCTTTAAACAGGAAGGAATATATATTGTTGAACTAAATTACCACAATACAAACAATTAGGATAAATAAATAGAAGAATAAATTGCTTACATTGACAATCACGTTGTTTCACCAATATTGCGCAAGAGTTGTTGTTCGTGGCTGAGGCTAAAACCAAGATTGTCCGGACTGTCGGTCGTGGAGTAGGGGAGGTGAATCGAGCCAATATACTTCAGTTTGTCCATGGAATTAGATAGACATTGTCACAACTGGGAATCTTTCTGTTCTTTTATTATAATGGTGAGCGTTCATAACATTGAAAATTTATGCCATGCGTTGGGGATTTAAATATAAATAGTCTGTTAAGTTTCCCAGGGCCCGTATTCATAAAGCTCCTAAGGGGAAAATATTCCTGAGGTTGATAATTTACCTAAGGTTTTATAGGAGCTCCCTTAGTTTTATATGATTTCACATGTGATATCTAAAACCTTCTAAATGATGTACTTTCAGATATCTCAGTTGAAATCATATAAAACTAAGGAAGTTCCTATAAAACCTTAAGGTAAATTATCAACCTAAGGAATATGTTCCCCTTAGGAGCTTTATGAATACGGGCCCAGGCTACTCATTCCATCTGGCATCTGGTAATAAATGTACTTTCTAACAGTACAGTATAATATTATGTGATAAAAACTTTGTGCAATTATATTAAGTTTACCTTGCTATTCCTTACTGCAAAAACAAATATACAGCCTTACTCAGTATGTAGAAGAGGACATTTGTAGGGTTAAAATAAAAACAGGATAAAAACAAGTATTGTCTTATCTATTTGGCATGAACATCAATGTAGCCATCCGGGGATTGAATCAGCGGTGGACAACCGTTCGAGGGAAGATGAATATTTATAACAGTCCACAGTTGCAGACGGTACATAAAAGGCCAGATGATGGTAATGGCGTGAGGGTCTAGTATACTGGTTGTAATACTGTTTTGGGTCAACTTCTACCTGATTGTAAACCATTTTATGAAATAAAGTTAGCATGCTATATTATATTATTAATTGTCTCCTATCTTGAAGGGAATTTCATTTTAAACCATTTATAATAGTACGGAGTTTTATTATAGCTGTTAGTTACAAACCTTGCAGCCCTTTGTATACGTTTTCTAGTTTATTTTTATTAATATCGTTAAGATGGTAAAGGTCCAAACCACTTACTGTACATTCTAAGGTTGATCTATCAATTGTATTATAGGCCGCTGCCTTAATTAGTAGCCATTTTAGATGAATTAAAGTGAAGAAATCAATGGGTTCGACTGGCTTTACTTGTAGTTTTATTTATATGAGAGAACCAAGACAGATTTGAGGTAAATATGTAATTTCTACACCAAGGTTGTTGCTTGGTAAACTACAGACAAAGGCTGATTATGTAATGTGTAAGTTGGATTTATTTGTTTCCTAACTCTAGTAACATGCATAATGCGACATTTGGATATGTTAAAGGGACATCTCCCACCTCTGCTCCCACTCAGACAAGCTGCCAAGATATTTTTTACAGTTGGATAGAGTCTTCATCAGACATGTTGTGCCTATATATGACACACAGTCATAATTGTAGATCTGCACAAAGACGGACACTTGACGTTATAGCGTCTGGCAGATCATTTATAAAGAGCAGAAATAAAAGAAGTCCTAAAACAGATCCTTGAGGAACGCCAAATACAACAGGAGGCTGGTTGGAAGTTATACCATCGACCACTACTCTCTGAGTTCTGTCTCCCAGGAAACTGGGTGCCCCTTATTCCGTAATGTGAGAGTTTCAGTAGTAATCTACCATGATTGACCACATCAAACGCTTTAGAAAAATCCATAATGGCTACATTTACCTGGCTCTTCTGTATTGGCTCCGCAAGGTCGCGTGCGAAACCTGCGTTTCGCAAGACCTTCGTGCACGAAAACCATGTTGGTTATCTGCAAGAATATTTATCAAATGAAGATGGTCACGGTATTACTGACTGTAATATGTTCTAAAAGTACGGTGACGTGTGCTGTACATAGTGACGTGTGCAGTACCCATTTAATGACTGCATTCGACTTTTTTTTTAAATATCGGACACAATGATGAGTTGGGTATTTCTGGTTTTGCCATTGAGCTGTTTCCCTTGTATCTATATAATGTAATATGATAGATTTTTAGTCGTGTCGAACCCCTTCTGCTAACTAAAAAACCGCCCCGAAGAAATTGAAGAAATAAAACCTTAATAACCAGAATAAGCTTTTGTAAAATAGTGTGTGTTTCAGCGATTTCTTGAATGGTGGAAGTGTTGTATTGTCTCTGAGTGATGTTGGTAGTGCATTCAGGGCTTCGGTCCTGCAGCCGTGAAACATCGATTACCGTACGCAGGTCCAGGTCCAGAATTTTCCGAGTGGGGGCATGCACACGATGGGTACAGTAGTCTGACACCATGTCCTGTTGGAGTGCGTTCGATGGAAGGTCCCAACATATTTGTCCAACAATAACAAGTAAAATTGGTTCATTTTCTGGAAGCATGAAGTAAAACAAGGATTTCCACTTTAAATTAACTTACTCTTCCAAGAGTAACCATCACTTTCTTACTCACGTGGAGGGAAATCAGCATACTAGTATAATAGTAATTGTGTGATAATTTCATGGAATCTTATATTCTACCACGGTTTTGGGTATTCATGATGATGTATTGTTGAATCCATGCATTTTTCGGAATCAGATTATTTAATCTGTTGATATAGATCTAGTAACCACTTATCGGATAGATGGACCTTGTGAGGAGGGTAGGGGTAGGTGACACTGTTTCATTGTTTGCATGATTCAACTGTCTGTACCTCACACACACACATAATCTAATGTAAGCTGCTTTGTGCAATGACTTCACAATGCCATTGGGACGTGCATAGATAATTTCGATTTCTCCGAACCAACTTTTTTATTCTTCAAACCGTTGCTGTGCCATACCAGTGAAAGCGCTGAATAATGGCACCATAATGTAGTCTATAGGAATTTCATAATCAATACAAATAGCGGATAGAAATATCATTATTGTACTGATTTCATACACTTGTTTCCTGAAACCCAATATCTAAAATACAAAGATATGTTTTCTCTGCCAATTATTCCAATTAAATGAACATAATACTAAAATTACACGAGCTATTGTTATTATACATATACTTTATAGCTATATATAGTGTTTCAAAGTTAACCACAGAAAAAGTAACCGATATTGCAAGTTTACGTATCGTCAATATTTTAACTGATCCAGAACGACAAATCTTACATACATAAAACATTCAATTATAAATTCTATTCAACTTTACAAAGGCGCTTTTGAAAAATAATCTTTTCACGAGTTGAAAAAAGATTAACTCTTATGTTATACACGTCAAATCAATCATAGATAGCTCCTACACCAGTGGATTTAAAAAAAATAAGACGCATGCGCACTTCGACTTAGCAACTATTTACCTTGTATAAGCTATAGGGGAATGAAAAGGATTAATTTAAAACACCTATACTTTTAACAAATGTGTGCAATTAAGC
Organism: Spisula subtruncata; assembly: GCA_963678985.1. Taxonomy (NCBI): domain Eukaryota; kingdom Metazoa; phylum Mollusca; class Bivalvia; order Venerida; family Mactridae; genus Spisula; species Spisula subtruncata. The sequence continues at coordinate 26,358,848 of OY787663.1, forward strand.
AGTGACAAGTGTAAACATACTTTGAAATCGGAAGTTAGAATAAAACATGGAATTTTGACGGATACATCCAACACTTAAACAATCGTGAGTAGTTACTGGTTTTAAACCGATGTGTTTAAGACTAATTATCTGCTATTAATTAAATGTAAGATATAATCAATGTCATTGATTATTGATTAGAGAACTATTGTTCTTTTAATTGGTATTTCATTCAATACGCGGTAGAGTAAACTTATCTACCCTAGATCTACTAAATTTTATGTCAGTTAACATGTATATTATACAACACTTCTTATGTTAGAAGAATACTTAATGCTACTTCTGAAATGTACATGCGCATGCATTTTAAATAGTTAAAAATAAAAAAATCTTGGTATACTACTAAAGAATGAAATAACCAAAATCATACATGATTTATCATTGGTGTTTAACAACTTACACTTCGATGCGGTTTGCGGATACATGTATTAATATTGTCTTGAAATGTAAGCTTGTTCCGAATACATGTGCGCAAATGACCGCCACACAATCGGCCAAACTATAGAGACTAGCTGACGTCTTGTTTTAAAATCACAGTGCGTTATATATAATATACACTCATTAAATGTTATACGTACACAAATTACAAGCATAAAATTATCGGATATTGCTACTATACTACTCACATGAAGACATGCAAAAAATGAACATGATATCATGTATAATAAAAAAAGATAAACGCATTACATGTTGGTGTACTACATTGTAATAACATTCAACAAGTGCATTAAAATTTGTTTGTTGATACACTTTGTTTCTGGCCCCTCTTTTATACGATACATTGTGAATGAAAACCACTCGCCACACTCTTAGACGGTCACTCACAGACAAATTAGATCAGACACAGCCCCATGTGCAATACATGCTACTACTAACACCATTCCTAGTAGACCACGACACATCTTTCCAACGTTAGTGATCGTGTTGGTCATTTATGTGGATTGTATCATCGCATCTAACGGGTCGTTCCTAACCCATTATATATTGTATTATGGTTCACACAAAACCGTTCCAATCACAGACAGTGTGTGGCACTACCAACCATCGTCAGACATAGTGGGTTACTCCTAATCACAGCTATTTCGGGTTACTTTCAATGACAGCCATTGTGTGTCAACAGCATAGACCTTTTGGGTTACTCTCAAACATAGACGATGCTGATCACTCCCACCATAGCCATTGTGTATCTCTAACAAGCACAGGTCCATGAAAAGTGTTCAAGATCGTTTATTTATGTTGCCTTTACGTAAATGTTATAATAAATATTAAAAGAATACTATACTTTTTAGGATACATGAATAAAATACTATTGATTTCTTCAAAGCCGACTAATATAATAGAGAATATTTGCTCTTAAATGCTTCATTATGATTTAGAAAATATTATCAGTTAGTTGTTATCGCTTTGAAAATTGTTTAAACACCTTAAGTCAATACAAAACGTCCGGCCAATGTTATACTTATCGATATGTTTGTCAAAAAGTTAATGTAAAGTATTGATAAGTGGGTTCACTGTTTATTAATGCGTTGAGTCGGAATTTTAAACAAAACTTGAGACTTATTTGAGACTGCACGCGATCACTTAAATTGGTAATTTTGTGTTATTGATTTTAACCAGTTTTAATTCAAGACTCTTAGACGAACTTAAATACCAAACACAACCATGATAAATGGCTTATGTAAGAGTTCCTCATATCTTTATTACTTTGTTATCTTTAAGCTCATGAATACGCATAAAAAAACCGCCATTTATAAACGATAACGGACGTGCCATAAGTTCGTGCATTTTTAATTAGTGCAAACTACGCACTTAAACACACATGCTTGGAATAAGCAAATGATCAATATGTTTCAAGTTTCCCCATTAACAGATACTGCACATTTCATGAATATATCGACACTGCACTGAGGGACCTAGCAAAAAGATGAACTCTTCGTTACACATATATTGACTGTCAGGAAATATTAACATGATTAATGAAATCTCGAATCCTGTTTGGTCAGTTATTTCTGCCGCCCGCTATATACATTTTGTACATACTCTTTGCATCTGCGTTCGATGGGCTGTGAATGGATATGATAATCCTCTTAACTACTGATCGAGAGGTCCCTGGTTCAAATTTCGACTGGGGCACTGAGTCATTTTGTAATCATTTTTGGCGTATCCTCCTTACTAGAGATGAACTAGCTGGACAGACAGAGGAGTTGGATCTAGCATGTGTCGGTGCTATGTACCGGGAACGTTAACGAGCCAATGATTCTATTCGAAATTAACTAGAGTAGCGAAGGGATAAAACCAAATGACCACGCACTTAGTGACAGCCCACTGAGCTCAGTCGGTAGAGCATGAGACTAGTAGTCGCTACTGATCTAGGGGCTGTGGTTTCGAATCCCTGGCTGGCCAACTAAAATTACTAATAATCTTTCGGATGAGACTTTAAACCGAGGTCCCATGTATGGTGCTATACACTGGCATGTAAAAGAACCAGGGATGCTACTAAAGTACTAAAGTTCTTCTGGGGGCCTCGCCCATATGGATTATCCGGTGTCGAGGATAAAGAAACGCATTAAATAAAAAATAACTTGCGACAGCCTCTATTGAACGCAAAACATAAGCGTACCTCCTGGACAGACCTAACACTAAAGTGTACTGTGCAACACATACAAGTACGTTATAATGTATGCACTAATATATTCTGGCTGAAGACTAGACATACTTGTACTGAAATGTATATAGACATAATACATGTACACCGAAGGCTCTTTGAATAATCAGCTGTGACAATAAACTTTAATGTTGAACAAATAAAGTCAGCTACTGTGATATGTACATTACACCTGAATTATTTCAATTTTACATTTATATTCGATTAATTCCGTTTACTTAGCTATCAAATTTTGAACAAAAATAGTAGTTTTATTGACAATTCTTCCGTTCTCTTGCATACCACTATTTGAACGTTAGAAGTATCAAATAACGTTGTTTCATTAACATGTACACGCGATATATAATCAATATTGATCCACACAATTTCAGAAATAGGATCTATCTGATGGAAATTTAGGTACAATTATTGAAGTTAACGTCGATCAGAGCCGATTAACACATAAAAAAGATATGAAACACCACGACCAATTGAAAAAGTCAACCGACCATAAATTATGTACTTTTTAGTACTAAAAATTGATAATCCTCAGTTGGGTCGGATGTTACTAGCTGTGGTAACACGTTACGATGGACTGATGTTTTTTTTCCAGAAACCTTTATGGTAGATGTTCATTTTTACATAACGTATACAATTGCTTCAATATTCGCTGTCATAGTGCTGATAAGCCTCGCCTCATCCTAATGTTTGAGCTGCATTTAACAAGTTCGTGACTTACGCAATATTTAATAAAAACTGCACTTTATTTAACATGTATACACGTGTTATTCTCGCCACTTGAGCCACAGTCGTTTGGCTTATCGGTGAGCTGGTAAGCGACAACACTGTTCCATTGGATTCAAAATGCATCACATATATATTTGCAAGTTTTCTTCATTGATTATTATAATTCTTAGCTACTATAAGACAGACAAGACTATTAGCATTTGGCTCTTGTCGAATTTTGAGTAGTTATAGACCGATTGGTTAATATCTATAGATAATTTCACACATGGATTGTTAAAATTGCGTCAAAAGCCAAATGTTTTAAAAACATTATTGCATTATTTTTATTTTTCTTATTCTCACACACATACTCTTGTATTTCTCTGCAGATGAGTCAGATAGATTTTTACGACTTCGCCTCACCAAGTCCAACCGGAAGTTCGTCATCAGTCGGCGTCATCCCATTCGGATTTCATTCAAAAACAAACTATGACGCAAACGAATCTCTTATTCAAATGCGGAGCGAAAAGTTCGAGAAAAACATAGTGCCAAAAATAGAGGATATATGGACAAGACCACCGCCTGATTTCAGACCTCAGAAGTTCGCGCCAAATCCTCCAAAACGTAACAGCCGAGAATCTCAAAGACCGTGGCTTTATGGGACTATTCCTGGTAAAAGGGAGAGTGTAAAGAGAGAACGGACAAAAGTAATTCCACATTTGTTAAAAGAAAGACAGTCTGAGGATAAAGGATTAGTGACTTATTTTCATATAGATCGACCGTTCACTGCGAAGAAGAAATTTGTTAGGGAAGGAATGAACGAGGCTGGGGAATATAACAATCCAAAACCTCATGATTTTAGAGGAGTAAGTAACGCAATACTGTTTGTACTAGAACAGAAAATATACTTTATTTGCATACATCCCACATATTACAGAGTATTAACATGTTGTATAGAACTAAGGTCAATTTTCTAGGTTCATGCAGTATACCTGCCGTATACCTTTTTGTACTTCCCACTAAATGTGTCTTGGATGAACATCTACTAAATTCAATTGCGTCATACATGTGTATTTCTGTACGGGAACTGAAAATGGCTGAATGGACACTGACATGTTTTTCTTGTCTGATGCGGAGGTATTTCTAATCCCAATAAACTCTATTAGTTGATTTCTTTTCCACCCGTTGTAATTTTTCAAAAGCGAAAATAAATTAAAGTGTATAGAGCTATATTCTAACAGTCATTCTATGTCAAAATAATTACTTGCATCGTGTTAAGTATGGTACCAGACTACCTTAATTGCAAATTAAAACTTTGGATGGGTTCCGTGTACTTTGATTCAATCGTCGAAAAATAGACGATTCTTATAGTTTCATAGGGTGTTCTAGAACACTTTTGTATGAAAATGGACAGTTTGCATGTCAAATAAATCACACAGAGAGTTTCTGTTAAAACTGAAGCGAAAAATGATCTAATGGATATGAAAGCATAATTGTTTTTCAGTTTTCAAAACTTAAAAAAAATCTCTTCCGATATAGCTCTATACACTTTAAAAGCACACGAGTTGTATGACTAGGGCCGTTAGTCTACGACAAACTCAAACACCGATACACCGAACAGCATGCTGGTATATTGCATAGTAGAACCTAATGTAATAAATTTATAATCATTCACTAAACAATGTCTGGATCAGTACTAAAACATATACACAACGATAAAGAAATGCTTATCAAATCTAAAAATTGCAATTGCTGATAAAAATAGAAAATATATTATGTTAGTCTTTAATCAACATGAATGAATGACCCATTACCTTTCGCAACACTATTTTCAGTACCCTCCATTAAAGACACTGGGCTTATCAGAGTTCGTTCAAGAGACTGACAAGGATCCATTTAATATCAAATTCCACACGGATAGACTCAATATTGGTAAGTACATCAAGCTCACTTTGCACTTCATATATTTTTATATTGGCTTAGAATGAGAAGGTCGTAACTACAAAATCAATATTTTGAGAAAACAAGAAAAATAATCACTCTTTACTTATAGTAAAACAAGCTTTTTAAACTTCAATTTGGTCAACATGACAGCTTCCGATTTTCATGAAAATAGGCTCATAAGAAGCGCCTTATGATGTAGATTTTAAATACGGATTTAGTCTTAAAAGGTCACTTACGACCTTCTCATGCTAAGCCAGCTATTTATAGATATAATGCATGTACTAGTACAAGATAATGCAGGTAATATTGAGATTTGATTCATGATAAGGTGGACTTAAAGTCAGTCTCTCGGATAACTGGAGGGTCGGACTATAGATAATAGTCAACAAGGATACGGTCTGCAGAAGTTTCAAAGCCAACAACTATCCAATTGAAGTAATTGTCAAAGTACACTAAAAAGTAGTACTTTGTAATGCATTTAATGATTTGATAAAATGTACAGAACATGTGACTTGATAGGTTATGCTGCCTCGGAACCAACTGCTTTAAAATGAAGCAATTAAAGGGGGCTGTGCTATATATGTATGTCACTTTTCTGTGCAATTTGCAAGACGACTATAGTCATATTAATTGTAATAATTCACATTAACGTGATGTTGAATTTACGAATTTGGTGCAAGACATATATTTTGAAGAAAATAACACAACATTAATCAGAAAGTGTTTTATATGTTTGTTTTTGTTTTAAAAACAGTATACAACGAACTTATTGAACAAGGTCAGTCTATCACTGCCATCAAGCATACTAGGTTCAATATCATTGTAGACAATCATGTGATTATTGTGGGTGTTTGTATGGGCGTCTCTAGACTTTGTGTTTAATAAAATAACATATCGATGGTAGAGGCGTCGCATATTTCTTCAGACCGTTTAGAATAATAATTATTGTTATGATAACTGACCATATTTATGTAAATCACTAACATTGATCCTCATATTGCGTGTTTTGTTTTGTACGGAAATGGATTATTCCTTAAAATGTGCATTTTCCGGTCCGGCCATGTTTTTGACTTTGTGACATTTTCGTGTACGGCCATGCTTTTGATGTCATACGATGCAATGTTCTTGATTATGCGTTCCTATTCGAAAAAACTGCCTTTAAAGTCCTTTGTGTCATGTTCTCCGGGGTCGGTCATTTGCTTTACTGTGTGCAATTTTCCAATCTTGTCATGTGTACACGAGCATCTTCACACTGGCATATAAATGGACACGTGTTTTTATCAATTCTCATTTGACGAATGCTTGGAAGCGGATGAATACATGTATACTAACATTTGTGGCGCTGTTCGTAACTTCATGTTTTGGTGTATTTTTGCATCCTAACGTTGTATGTATGTCCATCTTGATATGGTGCTACATGTAAATACTTATTATTGTCATAATGTATATGAATGGTTGGGGTTATATTTTACGTCTCAATTACGTTATATTCAAGCACATACATGCGTGTTTTTGTCTATTGTTAAACTTTGTTTTGCTTCTTTAACAATTGACATTACGCCAGTTCTGAATGAAATACAAATTGTACTTTGTAAGTATAACACCATTGCAAAGGTAAACTTTAGAACATGATTCAATGGATTCACTTCATAAACCTTCGACAATCAGTATTTCACAAATAATTACACAGTGTTGGTGTAATGTCATTTGCCACATTGCAGCATCATTTACTGCTTACAGTGCATCACGGTCTAGGACGTACCTCGTATCATAATGTTTGACGTATGCATAATTATGCCAATATACATTGTATGTTTGGTGCAATTTTACAAATATTTACAATGTATGTGTTCACTGCGGTATAACGTACACCGGATATTGCTAGCAAGATGAGTAATATTATCAATTTTCGCGACATTCTAGTGTTGACAAGGGTAAGTTCAGAGATGATTGTTAGTTTTTCTGAGTGTTTTAATGTACATTTTATACAAAACTATATTCTCCATAAATTTTCCTAGCCTGTGCAACCGGTAAATTGCCAGGGATTTCTTTAAAGGGTGATTAAAAGACCAAACTCGTATCGTTACTCACGCAGAAAGTAAGCTCGATCTGTCGAAATAAGATGTTTTTGTTTATATTTTTCGTTAAAATACTCAACTTGAATCGAGCGAATTGTCATTTTTGTTACAAAGATTTGGCAAATGTAGTATCAAAAACTAATCGAAAAATGACGGTGCATTGCGAGAATAAATGCAGGTGTTAGTGTACAGAGTATTGCTATATCGTTGCTCTCTGGTGTACGGAGTATTGCTGTTTGGTGTACAGAGTATTGCTTTTACTTGCAGTGACTATTTGTCACTCAAATCGAATAAATACAAGGTATAAGCAGCGTTATTTTATACAAAATAACTTATATTATATATATATACGAGTATGTACCTATAAGATTGGATTGTATGGACTGCATGAAGCAATTAATGTAACAAGCTAATCCTAGCTCCAAGTCCTCCCTGAATTTTAACGGAAACTTCTATTAGTAACCGTGTATTTCACATACAGTATTAAAGAGTCATAGCTCAGCAATTGCATTTGACACACACAAAACTACATGTACTACAATGTCCATGTCTAATTCTTTGAATTAGCAACGTTGAACGTTAATCATAGCAAAGGAACCTCATTACAGTATCTGAAATAGTTGAGAGATTATAAAATAAACCTTGGTGTGTACATTTTGTATAAATGGATATGAATGCCCTTATTTGCCATTTGACCATAAGTATGACTCACAAAGAATTGCATATATCCAAGCTTAATATCACATTTGTACTACTCACAAGAACCCTTTATGCATAAAATTCAGCATTCTATATTGTTAGTCGCATTCATCTGCCTGACGGTTGAAATATTTTAACATAATATTTTAAGAATATTCTTATTGTATCGTATAACCCATAAAACATGACCATATTTGTGAGCAGACGTAATAATACGATAAAACTGTCCATTTACATACTTTATTTACTCATTTTATTATGCCATACTCTCCGTATACTAACGTTGAGCTTATGTGCAATATTCCGTACACTAAACAGCAATACTCCGTACACGCACACGTATCTGTTTTGGGGTGTATCTTAGTTGTTTTTCGAACAATATTTATGAAATTTGGTCACAACATTTTGGAGTTTCATATAAACAAAATGGCCAGTTCAAAAAATCTACAATTTGGTATTACAGCCGTTCCAGAAGCTTGTAAAGTCCTGCTGTCAATATTTGCGAGTGAGTAACGGCATAATGCTGGTTCATTTAACCTTCCTGTGAATATCTGATATACGATAGTGTGCTATAAAGTTACCAAAATGCCCGAAGAAGTTAAAACTCAATTGGGATGTGCATAAGAAGTCAGTTATTTGGAAAATTTCGTCTCTAAACTCACCCTGGTCTCCATTTCATGTCCTTAAAAATGATAATATTACTCACTTTACGAGCAATATCCGGTGTACGTTATACCACAGTGGTGTTTCTGCTGTTGTTGCTGTCATTCAACATAAATGTAAGAAATAAGAAAATGAATATTACACCTGCGATCAATTGAATTTCGGTTGTTAATGATTGATATGTTAATCATGCGTTGGTTATTTGAACTGAACGATTTATATCATACCAATACTGCATTGTATTGTATAAATCGCATTGAATGTTTAGTGCGGTATATACTGAACACGTACGATTTATTTTTAAAATACGAAGTAGTCCAACATAGCTTTAAAAAAAAAACAATTTGTTGAATGGTTTGTCAAGACTAAACTATTTATAACTATTCTTTATTTTATGGAAGTATACCTTTAATCAATATCTTGTTTAAAAAGTTGAAGCCGTGATATTTCTTGTATTGTTCCTTGTCAATGCAGTTTATTTGTGTCATGCTAAAATACGAATTCATGTTTGGAATAACGACGAAACGTAAAATACAAACGCATGTTTTAAATGAATATGTCGGACAATGTAAGACGATTTAGTATTGAAACAACATGTAATAAAAGAATGCTTTCAAACTATAAACTATGACGTAAAAGTAAAGAGTATTTATTATAGACCATACGTAAACGAACTATCTGGTATTGTAAAGTTAATAGTATCGATACAGTGTATATTTTCTACTAAACGCGCATGTTTTCAAACTTTCAGTAGCAATGTTGCCAAGTTCTAATATATAGAGAAACATTATAAAGATATTTGTGTTTGTATGTGGTATCCTAAGATAATTTGAAACAAAGTGGCTTTGGTTTCTACAATGTGCTCTGCAGTCTAGATTTGCTATTTGTTGCATGCTGGCTTTCGTGAAGGACAGACTCGGTAGTTGTTAAGATTGACAAATTCTGGTCCAGACCGTTTAAACAGGACACAGTCACCCACATGAGTACAGTTTACCTGACCTTGTAATCCCTACTTTCAGTTCATGGTGTACCTCTAGAGAAGGCAGCTGATCGTGATATACGAGGTTTACAGATGGCCCCACCCAAATCGCCACCCCCACTACACGAATGTCATCTACTCTTTGATAAAGGACCTTGGCCAGTGAAAAATGAGCAATATACGGTAAGAAATAATAATAATAACGACTTTATTTTAAGAGGCAACACAGTTGGGCTTGCCCAGTCTTCCCTGTGAGTCTCTATGGCAAAACATATTTACAAAAAAAAAAAACACTTAATATATACTTCCATCTATTCGTATGATATATCTTTAAGTTGTTAGTATGGTTAACGTTATCTACGGACTTTCTAATCACCAATGGTTGCTAAATGCACAAATGTATTGGTTAAAGTAAACTTGTTTTATAGCAATAAATGCTCAGAATGAATACTGCACACAACAGCATAAGAACAATCAGCTAATAGAAATAAGTGTTTTAAGTCTGTATTCTAGATACTTTTCAAAGTGATTTTTCATTAATTCGATCGTTCTATTCCAGCGTTTTCGAGTTCGCCATCGACCAGCCCATAGCGCGTTCCTTGACAGAGCGTCAAGACTTCTAGAGAGCAAATGGGCAAAGGAGAAATATGAGAAAGCCCTTTCACAACAACAAACAAGATCCCTAGATCAACTCGCCTTAAAATCATGATTTTGATCAAATCGCTACACAAACACATGCTCTTCAAACTGCGTGCAATGCTCAGAGTACTATGAAAGAGAGGATATTCATTGCGCAACAGTTTCAGGCAATGGTTGCTCTCTGTCTGAGTCAAACTGTATACTTATTTTTTACTTTCCTTTACCGTTTACAAAGGTACTAACTTTTATTAAGGAAATCAGACATTCATATTTTGAATACGTTTGGTTCGCTTAGAATATAATGATTGAGTATGAAAACAAATACATGTAGAAAAAGACTAAACTTCAAAGTTGTGTATGCCTTAAGCATTTGTAGAAACTTGTAATTTGAATATTTTATTTAAGCCTTTAATCTATACAACGGTTCCTTTTTTAACTACTCATTATGAAGTAGTATCATTGATATCATTGTCATAAACATACAGGGTAATACTTGTTCTTTCTACACTCATTCATCGAGGATTTGATTTCCTGGTTCAAGTGAAACTTGGTCTCCACGAAATTCAACCCACGGGAATATTAATCATTTTACAGTATTGTTGTGTAAATTCTATTTGCAAACACGAATCACTAGTTCTGTATAATATTATCGGCACGACACGTCCACTAGTTAGATAGTGCAACACAGACAACCTACACGCGTCCCTTGACACAGTCTACCCCTCCCCGTCACTGAGGTATACGGCCCCACAGACGTTCTGAAAACTAGACTACCGGGTCGTTGACAAACCCCTTTGACATGATACCTAAGCAATTCATATTGTGGAAATGGGGTCACAATTTTGGCGATATATACATTGTAAATCAGCAGGGTATTTAATATTCACGAGTCTGTGAAATTTAAAATCGGATTCGCATCATGTATCATTTAGTATACTAAACCTTGTAGATTTTTAGACGTTTTTTGTAATTCAATTTTGTTACAATTATGTTAATATGTGATAAATTTATTTTTGTTATACTGTATTGTTGTTTATCTTTCATTTGATTTTCATTGTATGAGTCCCTCTCTGGGGCAATATCATACGATGTGCTAACGTACAATGCCGTGACAGTGAGGCTAAATCGCTGGCTCAGAATGGGAAGGTCGTAAGTACTTATAAATACTTATTATATTTTAAAATCTACATCCTAAGGCTTTTGAGCTTATTTTCACGAAAATTGGAACTTGTCAATTTGCCAGGCTGCCCAAACTGAAGTTGAAAATCTTGTGTTTTTGTCAATTAGAAACGATAAATTTCAGACAGTTTCAATCTTGTTTTCTCAAAATATTGATGGTGTACATGTAGTTACGACCCCACCATTCTTATCCAGCGAAATATGTACAGGAAAGGTTATGTTAAAACCCACATTGTTGTGAGCTTAAAGACTTGTTAACTATGGTGGCTAGGTCTGTGAACGTATTCCGTATTCTGTTGGCAGTACAATGGAGTGCAGGATCGACATCCGTGTTTCAAAGGTTAAGGTTTCGTTTTTCTGGGGTGATCCTTGCAATGATAGCCCAATGTTACTGTTAGAATATCGACATCGGCTTTTAGTCAAAGCTTGCTTACTCAAGTGGGTTCCTGATAGAGATTCTATAAGCACTACTTGTACTTACAGCTCGTCAGGTTTCTCCGGGGAAAGGTGAGGTTATTGTCTTCTCGTTCTTTGTAGTAATTGTGACGCATGTATAACTTGAGAGCTGCATACATATAGGTAAGTATCTATTCCAACCACTTGGAGATCATGAATAATAATGGGATTCCCTTCCTGGTGACAAGAGGTGGGGAGCGGTGGCCTAGAGGTAGGGTGCACGCTGCGGGATCGAGAGGTCTCGGTTCGATCCTCCTCTGGACCACTGGTTAATTTCTCTGAGCAAGACCCACATACTCCACTCCACCATGGTGTAAAATGGTACCTGTGAGGGCAGTGTCTATTCCTGGGCGCCGCAGATCAGTCGATGTTGGCTGCCACACTCACAGGAGAGAAATAGTCTCCCCAGGGAGACACGAGTGTATGTTTCCATATGTAGCCCAATGACCAGGGGAGTTAAAATGTCAAAGTGTGTTTGAGCGGTGTAACAGCTGAAAAGAGCCCTCGAAAATTGGTAACTTAACTTTTTTTAACAAGGGGGCGTAACTACCTCGCACTTGGTCACATTGGCATTACAATATAGCATTATTATCACAGATAAACAGCTCAACAAGTTGCACACTGTACAATTCCAGAGGTATGTTTCGTTATGCTGGATCCAGGGGTGTCAGCTAGCACTAAAGCTAGCTAACAATAAAGCTTAATAATCGTTTTACATAGAGATGTCAGATATCACCAAAGCTTAATTTATAATGGTGTCATCTGGAACAATACACAGAAACAATTCAATAGACATTATATTTTATCACAGACATGTATTATATAGTAACAAACATTTCGTGAGAGCATTACAAACAGCAATTAACATAAATATATTATATATTCAAATCATGACATATAAATAACTGTATTATCAAATATATACATGTATACTATCAGGAACCAGTCTAATGTACGTAGATAAGACTGTTCCTGATACATCCATCATGACATTCTATATCAATGTGATATACAACTCCTGATAAAACAAATGTTGTTACTATGAAAATAGCAAGTGAAAGTAAATATATATAAAACATTTGTAAAAGAACTTTTCTATTGTACAACTGATACATACAATGTTCAATCTCATGCCCCTACTACACCAAATGGTCAGGTACAGTTACACATATCGATGGCTTAGAATTAGAAGGTCGTAAGTGCCACTTACGACCTTTTAAGATTCATACGTTTTTTCAAATAAGCATTACAAGGCGCTTCTTATGGGCCCATTTTCATAAAAATCTGAATTTGTCATGTTGACCAAAATGAAGTTGTAAAAGTTTGTTTTACCATAAGTAAAGAGTAAATGTCAGACAGTTTTTCCGTGTTTTCTCAAAATATCAATTTGGTAGTTACGACCTTCTTGTTCTAAGCCATCGATATACAGTTGGTTGTCTAATATGCAAATTAGAAACCCTGAGGATGAAAATGTTGAGTACATAAGGTAATAAACCACACTTGATGGGAGCATGCTTTTCCATTGACTGGGTTTGTTGACCCAAGAGTCGGTGCAACCGTAACACTAATATAAAAGTGTACATTTATACATGTACTCGTACTGGTCAATGAATATATAACATTGCGTATATTTTACTATCACAAACCATGGCATGGACTATATATACTGAATTATAGAATTATATAGCTTCCTACACAAACCAATCAGTGAATTCAAATGTACACATGAAGATCTTAATAATGATAAAAGTAATGATAAAAGTAATGATACGTTTCTACAAAATTTTTCTACACATGCATGTGACTAGATGATAATAATTATATCACCAATTATCAAACTCAGAAATATTTAGATCGAGGAGATATTATGCATTAAACAATTCAGTTTAAGTTTTCACCCGGCTTAACTAATATTAAGCAATTTTCAAACCTGTTCATTGGTCACGCATTAGTAATCAGTTTTCTAGAACTAATAACATCCAATGCTAATTTGATTTTATGCAACGGCTTGGACATATATGCAGTCAATATTACAGAAGAATACAACCTCTCTTAAGCATAGGTCCCACTGAGCATTTTTGCTTTGGCTTTACTTTCAGGTAGGTCCCACTGAACATTTTTGCTTTGGCTTTACTTTCAGGTAACCAATCATAGGGTCTGACAGGTGATAATCTAACAACATAGCAACTGTGTTAGTCAATTAGAATAAACATATTACAATAAATAACCAACAATAAACAAGACTGTGTTGAATACATGCTTATGCCCGGAGGAAGCCTATCTCAATCAATTAGAGGGCAATGGATTCTGTCGAAATGTCAAACATAATGTTACATGAATTTGACAATGTACAGTGTTTTATTAACAGTTTACGATGGGTAACAAATACGGCAAGTTTAAAAGCAATGCCTTAATGGTACTTTTATAGTGTTTGAGCTTCCCACAACTTGGAGGCTCCTCATGGTCTTAACGGAATGCTGTAAGTACACAATTATGTCATCCTTTAATCAAGTGGTGGTAAAAAACCTTCTACAATCTTCAAAGATTCAATGTCTTCAGGCTTCAACACTGAAATTATATAAAAAAAGAAGTGATGTATATTATTATTAATGCATATAACCAGTTGGAGGAACAGGGTAGTCTGGATTACCTCCCCTAGGTTACTAGAACAGTATTATACAATAGGGAACCTGACTAGGAACAGGGGGTATAATTATGGACACCCTTTGAAATTGTAGCCAAATTGTGGTTGAGCTCCATAAAGCAGGCAATTACTAAATGCATAAGAATTGAATGCATAAGAATTGATTAGAAAATGTTGTTTACGGAAAATCAATATTGCTGGTAGCTTAAGACAAGTCCAGCTACTTGTTTGGAAACCATGAAAAGCACTTTAGAAATTACAAAGTGACTGGAGTAGATTCAAACCAGGGACCTTTTAATTTATAATTAAGAACATTAAAGAGCTCCAGCCTAGATGTAAATCAGTGACCTCCCAACCCACAGTCAAAGGCATTACCCATGCCACCACCATGCCAGGTGGTTGAGTAATTCAGATCTTCCACTAACACACAAGTAACTGTACACCAGCGATACTTACTTTCTCTTTTCACCTTAAATCTTCTACCATCTATCTCGCATTGAAATTCATTGATGAAAACTTTGATGCTGAAATACAAATAAACATACCAATTACAATACCAAACAAGATATCAAAATTTTCTAATGACTTCCCTGAGACTTTCCCTAGACATTGGTTACCCTTTTCCTGAAACCTCTGAAGTTCATTTATTAAATCGGGAGAACATCACAGAGGCAAAAAATGACAAGGCAAAACAGGCGACCTAGAGATTAATTAATTTAGCATTATCCACATGATCAAACCCTGCCATCCATCCTTGTAGACTCACAGATGCAAAGCTATAATTCATCAACAAATGGACTGGTAAAACAAAACAGATGCTGACAGAGTATGACCATCTGATCTAACTACTCTTGTGGGTCTTTCTTTAGTTCACTTTGTTTGGTTGCAACACACATGTTACATTTTGACAATTTAATACTTGTAAGAGAAATGGAAACTAAAATCTATGTCTATTGTTCTGAGTTGGTATTCACAAAGCACATTAAGGGAAAACTTAAATATTTTGACTTAGGTAAAATAATTGGATGCACATATTTCGCTGGTAACTAAGTATAACCCACATTTTTGTGATTATTGAAGCACTTTACATAATGCTTCTAAAAAATGTAAAAAAGTTCAAAAATCTTGATTATGTATTAGATACAGTACTAGTTTTCGTTCAAAAGTGTCTTCTTACAAGCGTTATTGTACAGTTTCGGAAGGACAAACAACATAATTGTCCGAGGCGAAGCCGAGGATAATTTGTTGTTCGTCCTTCCGAAACTGTACAATAATACTTGTAAGAAGACACTTTTGAGCGATAACAAGTTCTGTATCTGACTTATACTCCGACAAAAAGCAAAATGATCTCCAGAGAGACAATGGTTATCCAAAAGTTCCTTACAAAATCCATGAACAGAGCATCGTTTGCAGCATAGAAAATATAGTTCTAATGTAAAAATATGCTTGGCCTATAATGTACCAAAGGGATTAAGTTAACTGTCCAAAAATGTCCATTCATAGGTTTAATTAGCTTGTGATCAAAATTCGCAAGTGTCAATGTGTTTATACACCTTACAAGTGCTTATAATACACTTGCATCTAGTTTTCTTCATTCATTGATAAAGGACTTAGTGCACAAAGGTAGAAATTTATGCATCTTATTTTCACAATTGTCATATTTCTATGAAAATATTCGTATTGTTTTCTTTTTTAATACACATAACAAAGTTACATGTTTATTCGTACTACCCATGTTGACGCTCACAGTCGTATTAATATATAGAATAAAGTTCAAAAATAAATTTTGCTTGGTATGAATATTCTGTAACTTTGCTTCAATTGCTATAATTAATTTCTACTTTTCTTGGTCATTACAAGAATATAAATTTTGCTCCCCATTTGCGGTTTACAAAACAATAAGCAATTTCTCTAAACTTTGTTCTGGCCTAAATTAATCAAGAATATTGGAATTCATGATTTAGTTATCTACACTATTGATTCGAGTAAAACGCCACAAAATAGATGGTTTTATAGTAGTACAGACTAATGTTGCACTATCATTGGGTGGATTAACAATTTTCTAGCTACATGTTTTTGACAAGTAAAAATAATTTAATTTCGATGTGACAAAATTTGTGGATTTGGTGAAAAAGACCATTTGGTGGAAAGTTCAAGGTAATTTAAAAGATTTTCGTGGTTGAAATCATCCACAAAATTCACGAAATTAAATCCCCCTTGAATATTATTGATTTTACAGTATGTCATTTATTTAACTGTTCATGTAGTTATAAGCGGATTTGTCATGATTGACTAATTATTTTCTGAGTAAATGTTTTGCACAAACAACTTTCTTACAACTCAAAAAGTGTACACTTACAAAAATAATGTACACTTTATCAATGGAATCACAGGGCGTATCGGAGTATAATTAAGACAATTTTAAGGTTTAAGGAAAATTCTATGTTTTCCCTTCAGAGATTCTTTGTGAATACCACCCCTGGGTCGCAACAAGTAGGTTGATTTAAAGCAAAACAGAAGGATGGACAAATTCCCATCACATTAATATTCTTTAAGATATGCACTGGAAACCTAAATGGATATGCTCTACCCACACGTAATACTGACCTTTTACTCTTATATTGAACCATACAGTAAGCTTGTCCAGCATTTCTTTTCTGTTCTAGTTTCTCACAATTATCATCTAAGAATGTCCTCCACTGATCACTGGTGTCCTGGAATGACCACCACGGTTTCATTGCCACTGAAAACATAGTAAGTTATACTGTAGGTTTAACACATGCTTTTTCATGCTATTACATCTGCAGAGTCCCGAGGGACCTCTGGTGCCCAAGCCCCTTAGGGCGAGAGCACCAACACTCTCAAGGGACTCTGCAGATGTAATACAATGTAGCACTAAAAAGCATGCGTAAACGCTATTATAGAATAAAAACAACACTTTATTAGTATGTTTTTCAAAATTATAACATTTTGGCGGGACATTTTGGGCGACGTTGGGAAAACAAACACGACGTCGCTTAGCAAACGTTACGTCACATACAAGATTTTGTTATGAGCGTCGACTTCCGGTATCGGCAAATACCAAGAAAACAGTGACATTGTGGGTTTGTTTACGTTTATTATTTTACTATTATAGAAAATTGATTAGTAGTTACAATTAGAATATGAATTACAGCTCATATAACACTGTAAATCATTTATTTTCGTCGGCTGGGTCCTGAAATGAGCATACTTAAAACTGAACACCAACAGCGTGTGCGCGCGAGAATCTTTACAATAACGTACCTTTTTTTCCCCGTTTAAGTATGAGCAAAATCACCGTTTTTATGCTATAATGTAGTTTAATCTACCAAGATATTTCTTGAATTTGAAATCAATTACCAATCCATAGTCTCACAATAATTATAATATTTTTTAAATAGCATCCTACTCAGAAGTTGACTTAACCAAAAACTAGCCACAATCATGCATAACATCTAATAAAGAAATTTGGTCCCATGATTACGTGTCTGCGTTGAGATGCTGACTTTGTGTCTAGTAAAACACTGCCCAATTAGAAGGCTGCAGAGAAACATAATTAATATTATTGAACTGAATTTCACTTCAACTGTTCAACAAGCTAACAATATATAATTATAGAATGAGTAAAGCATATAAGCATACCAGCAGCAGGATTGTGTTGTTGAGTAGGGCCTGGCTGGGTGAGTGCTGGGCCTGGCTGGGTGAGTGGTGTGTTTGTAGATGGTACAAAGTCTGTCTGAGATGTATTACTTGGTGGTATATCCCAGGATGTAATTCTAGATGGGGGCACCTCATGTTGTACTGGACGGGCAGAATGTGACAAGTCTTGCTCGGGATCATGGTCAATGCTGAAGTTAGATGGTCACATGTATCTATGACAACCAATACTTATAATGAAAGCAAATAATAATATAATTAAGCTAATTCAAAAATATGAAATCATGGATTTTTTTTACATGTTCATATCAATTGCCGAAGTCTACAAAAAGGTGCACTGTAAGTTAATAACTATATAGACACTTTTGACTGGTCTCATATAAACTACATAACTGGAAGAGTGCTAAAAACTAACTAACCTAAACATCCATTAACAAAATGACAAAACATACATACACTTTTAGATCCCATTTATTCTCAGCTCCAAATCTGTATGTCTCTATAACACCAATAGGCCATCTTACCTAAAGTAAACAGTCGAATATTACTGCACAAGATTTAAATCTAAATTTTAAATGTAGACACAGAACTTCTTTTATATACTGTACATGAAGTATTTGGAAGGTTAAAAAGCAAAACCTTTACATGTGATTGATGAATCCTGTTATATAAATATACACAAATGTCCCTATGGATGGGAATTATCTATCTTTTGGAATATGACCATTATTAGTGAAAGTAAAAAAGGACCTAGACAAAGGTAGCAACATCAGCAAAGAAACAAGACTATGCATGTGTTTAGTAAACATATATGCCTATGTGGAAGCATTGTCCATAAAAACGAGCTTAAGACAATAAGAGGTCATAATTTTCTTGAACTGTTGGATAGTGTTACATGGCTATGCCAATATAATTTGTTTATGATAGTTAACAAGCATGCCAAGTTTACTACAAAGCCTGATGTTTCCGTAGCTCAGTGGTTAGTGCACTTGCCGTCTAATCTGGCGACCCGGGTTCAAATCCGGGTGGAGGCTCATATTAGTATGCCTGCCATATTTGAATAGAAATGAAGCATATAAAAGGTATGCTCAGCATGCTCGGCTGTTTCAGTACATTTAGTAGTGTATGTAACTTACTTGTACATATCTTTTGCGTAACTTTCTTACGACCAAACCTACAGTACCTGGTCCACCGTCCTCGTCTCCTCGCTCCCAGTCATCACCTATATACACAAGACACGAGAATCATACATCACTAAAATCTCTCCCATCTATATTGGGCACCATAAAGAGCATGGTTTACACAAATCTCTACAATCAATTTGATCAAGTTACAACAAACTGGGATGAAACAAACCTATCTCTGTTTGTATGTGTAATACATGAGGTCTTTCAGTCAAGGATAACTCATAAAAGTGCAAGCACTTATTTCCAATGGAGCCCTGTTTTTTTGCTGAGGGCACAGCAAGTAGAGGAGACAATGGGCTGATACAAGCTATCAGGGTGATATGCCCAAGCTCGTTTCGAAGAGAAACCTTGTTTCTTTAATTTGCATGTTGCACAACACCGATACATACGAGACTACCCACGCTATCTCTAGTTAAGTGGGAAACACTGACGAGCATTTCAGAAATGAACAAGTTCCTGGCCGAGGATCGAACAAGGGACCTCATGATCAATAGGCAAATGAGCTATCTGCTCGAACACTGTGCTACCCATCTTTTAAAACACATGGCAAATAATGTTACTTTAAGTGACTGGTCATAACTTTGTTCCAGATAGAGCGTCAGAGAGAAAATCATTACAGACTAAAAGATGAATAAAATAATACTAAAGATCTAAAAATTATGTCATAGAGCAGAAGACAATATGATGGACATTGAGTTAGTACCTCTAATGGTTTTGCAACCAAGTTCAATTTGTCCAAGTGCCACTTTTCTTATTTCATCCGTCTTTTGTACCTCGTATAAGCTATCTAGACCAAGCCTGTATTCACCAAACTGCTCATTATCCCATAATACATAGGGTATACCTGAAAATTACACATAAATTTCTATAAATGCGGCTTTAAGATCATACAGTCCTTTAACACCAAAATACAACCAAACATTGAATGCACCAAAATTCGACCCTTAGGGACAACCAGGATTGGTGACATCCATCCATTAAGATAGGCTGTACAAAATCAACATGGCTAACCCACAATATTTGATAGACTACATTAACAAAGATAAGTTATCAACAATCTATGATATTGTCCTAACATGCTTGCTTGAAGAAAAAAATCTGAATGATGACAATCTGCAAAACTTTAACACTATTACCCTTATCCTTATGTCCAACAATAGTTCCTGGTCCGTTATTATCATCATTATTGGATCTCCAGTCTCTGCCTCTCCGGACCCGGGAACCAATCGGTGGAAGACCAATTCTCTCCTCCATTGATATGTTATCAAGATTTCTGTGGATAGAGAATATATATATTTTCATTTTCAGTAAGTATAACTCTATTGGCATGGCTGCTAAGTGGCCAACACTCTCGACTACCAATCCAGAGGTCCCAGGTTCAAAACTTGGCCGGCCAATGGAAATTTCAGAAAAGCATTTCAGTGTTTTCAACCCAACTAGAGCTGGAACTGGTTGGAAACCCTGGGATATGGATTCCTTTTATTACACCACCATCTCTTCTACCTGCTGTCCCCTCAGCAAAATACAGGACCGTTTAGGACATAAGTGTTTGCATTTTTAAGGAATACCCTTGACTGAAAGGTCTAGATAATTACTCCTTTGACCAAGTGACCTCATCATTGATACAATTCATCTACTGGTCTTAATCAACCCTGGTATGCTTTAGGTCAAACCATTCTTGCATTATCAAAAATAAAGAGTCTCAAAATGTCACAAAATACACTCATTTGGGCAAGAGCAAATGAAAATATTGATTGCGGACAAATATAATGCATTAACTGCCATTCTAACACGATCTGCGGATTAATCGTTTAAATATAGAGCGGACCTAACAATGTATTATTACCCCCATAAAACATACCTATCAAATTGGCTGTTTCTATTTACACCCAGTATCACGTGACATATTTATGAATGAATGAACGTAAACTTTATAGTAAAATTTACTACGAGTCACGATGACAAGGCGAGTTGCACGAGAATCCAGTGTTACATCTATGACATATCTATTTTTAGAAACTCCAATATACTCTAGAAACCAAGTTTTATTAAAGCTTCTGATAATCAATCCATTTATATTTTTCATTTTATGAAATAGATACCATATACTCGTGTTTTTTAAATTGTTTCAATGTTTAAATTGTGGTATTTCCTTCAGAAAATTACGAAGGTCGTTTTCATTAACGAGGGAGGTAATTGTACCAGCTAATAAGCCACTCAATTTCAGCGTGGAATTATGTTCAATGTCTAATGGGTGAAAATGGAATGCGTGCAGTTAAATAGTGCGGGATATTATCGTATTTAGAATCGAAATAAAAACTCTGTTCTTGTATATTGTCGGTGAATAAAACACGAGCACTTGTTCGGATGCGGAAAATTAAATCACTCGTGCTACGCATTCGTGATTTAATTTTTCCACTTCCAAACTCCTGCCCGTGTTTTATTCACCAACAATAAACGCGAACAGATTTTTATTTCTTAATTATGGCTGCCATGTCAAACTGGGTACGAGTCATGCGTGTATTTAGGAGGCATAATGTGGTGGGAGACATATAAAACCTTATAATACCCCCCTAGGTAATGTAAAATCATTAATTTGCGTGGGGGGTACATTTGTGGAATGTGTGGTTTGCTTTCTACCCTTGTATCCATAACCTGAAATTAACGTCCATTCAAAACTGTCTTTTTTACTTAAACCACACATTTTTGTCCCATCGAAATTAAATGAATTTACAGTAACCATACAGCACAGACCTTGGTGTTTGCCATTCTGGAAGATCTGGTAGTGACTCTGTTTGTACATGTTGACCATGTCCATGTGGTTGTATATGTCCATGTGATGGTACATATCCCTGAGGTTGAGTATGTACCTGAGGTTGAGTATGTCCCTGTGGTTGAGTATGTCCCTGTGGTATACGGGAATATAGTGGCTCTCCAAGAGATGAAGCCTACAAATATCAAACAACAATTACAACATTAAGCAATTATAGGGCTACTTGCATGTTTGGTGGTTTACTACATTTTAACAGCATTTTATCTAAATACAAAGTAAACTGCTGTTACTTGATTTAACCAGCTTGTAAAAGCAACATGTAATTGCCTTAACCACCAAATTCATGGAATGTATAAATTAGTGTTTAACACTGTGAAAGGTGGGTCCATGCAAACTGATAACCTTAACAGTCTGGCAGAGTACAATTGAAATGACACCCTGACCCAGATCTCCTGAATCATGCGCACATAATAATTCTCCACACCCGCTCCGCAGATAATCTCAAGTTATAGCTCTTGAATTCTTCCTGTAATAAACTGAAAACAAGGTTTCAGTTTCAAGATGCCAGTTTTAGTTCAGCCTCTCATAAAGACACATGGCAATGTTAGAGATGAGATTAAGCTTAGATTAAGATGCTTCTGTCAATTTGGGTCAGGTATTTTTTATCAATAAACATTACCAGCTTTCCTGGGTCGATGCCATGTGCAGTTGCCTTAACCATCAAATTTATAGAAATCAATGCGTAAATCAAGATGGAGTATGAACTCAAGACCATCAGACCAACAGACTGGCTGAGTACAGTCACAATGACATCCCTGGTATTTTTGATCTTCATAATAGAGTACATTATGTGTTTACCGATGATGAAAGTGTAGCATCCTTCTCTACAGCATTAACTAAGTCACCATCATCGAGATCTTCCATATGTTCATCAACTAACTTCATCACTACATCCTGTCAGATATCAAAATAAAAATGGTAAAAATCACACTTTTAGACATATTATTGGACAGGTTGCTTTTTTCCTATCTACATGAATCCAATGTCAGGCTTGTCAACAGTGTTCCATTGTCAAAGTTTTGTCAACAGTGTTCCAATGTCAAAGTCTTGTCAACAGTGTTCCAATGTCAAAGTCTTGTCAACAGTGTTCCAGTGTCAAAGTCTTGTCAACAGTGGTCCAGTGTCAAAGTCTTGTCAACAGTGGTCCAGTGTCAAAGTCTTGTCAACAGTGTTCCAGTGTCAAAGTCTTGTCAACAGTGTTCCAGCGTCAAAGTCTTGTCAACAGTGTTCCAGCGTCAAAGTCTTGTCAACAGTGGTCCAGCGTCAAAGTCTTGTCAACAGTGGTCCAGTGTCAAAGTCTTATCAACAGTGTTCCAATGTCAAAGTCTTGTCAACAGTGTTCCAGCGTCAAAGTCTTGTCAACAGTATTCCAATGTCAAAGTTTTATCAATAGGGGTCCAATGTCAAAGTCTTGTCAACACTGTTCCAATGTCGAAGTCTTGTCAACAGTGTTCCAATGAAAATGTCTTGTTAACAGTGTTCAGATTTCAAAGTTTTATCAATAGGGTTCCAATGTCAATAGGATTCTAATGTAAATGTCTTGTCAACAGGGTTTCAATATTGATATCTTGGCAACAGGACTCCCATGTCAAAGTCATTCTTTCATGTAAAAGTTGATTAAAACATTTTTATAAATTGAATGAACATACATGTACTTCATCAGACTCGTTGAGATGTACTAAAGGCATGGATTTCCGTACAAGACCACCTATATCTTGTTCATTTCCTCTATCAGCCATAAGTTCATACTCATATAATGCAAGGCCAGCAGCAATCTAAAAGTAAAGCAACACTTACATATAAGTAGAGCTTAATTATTACACAGGACCAACATGTTGAAAGTCTGTATTTTCATACAAGGTTAGTTATAAGTTTAAACAGTTAGTTATTGGCTCGAAGGTGTCAGCAAATATGGGGTTGTAAACATGCCCGTCTGTCCCGTGTATCTGTCTCATACTGCAATTTTATAACTGTATTATAATAATATCACCAATGTCATTCATTTGACTCGGCAGTAAGGATTTTGACCCTTCAAATTTCAAAACGCCAGATTTTGGACCTCAAACTTCGGGTTTAAAGTGTCATTTTCTCTGGTAATTCAGCAGTAAGTATAAAACGATTAGAATCCCTGGATTTCATGTACATAACAAGCATATTTGGACAATAGTTTTAGAAATATCAGGGGATTTTCCATTTCATGTATATTTTGAATATTAAGAATCATTTATGAAAATTACTTTTCATACATATTTTGAATGTGAAGAACCATTAACGAACATTTATAATAAATTACCACACAGAATGAACAGAGAAATTACTAGTATACAAAATACCATACAAAATGCACCAATAAATTATGATGTCACAGTATGAACTGAAGTAAAATATAGTACAGAGAATTGAACACAATCCCCAACCTTTTATTTTAGCATAATTTAACAGCTAATATCTTTGTCTTTATTAATAAATAGTTGCAGATCTGTATAACCTTTCCATAGGCGTGAAGTATCTGTCAAAAACCACAGATGTTTGATTTGTAATGCAAACACAAATCTAAATAATAGATATTGCACTAATTGCCGTCGTACATTGATATAATATGCACATGAAGCTAGTTATATACTCCTGCATATAGGTTAGGATCAAGTCAATATCTCTGCACTGTAGCTTGATGTACCTGATGTCGATAGTAGTTAGTGGCATTGTGAATATCTGTGCGGTTATTGATGACACTGCCTCCACAACTACTGATAAACTCCTTAACAAATGACATGTCACAGCTACCGACTGGAACGCCTACCATGTTGTACCCATGTGGTTTAATCTGTGTCTTACTAAATGTGAATGCCTGGCTTTTTACCTAAATTCAACATAATGGAAATTAGAAAAATGTTTCAATCATGGATAGACTCTATGTAATGATGTATACTGTAAAATCATTCAATTTTGATGGGATGAAATTTTGTGGTTTTGATCGTAAGATCATTTCGATGGGACGTTAATTCGTGGATAATACATTCCAGGTAATAAATACACTTCTTGACTATTTTGGCTTGTTACCAACATATATTTTCATTTTTTCTCGGTAATTGGTGAGAGTTATTTGTTGAAGGTATGAGGGGTATAAGCATTAATGATTCTCATTTAATGTGTAATATTTTTTAATCAATTTAAACGAACAAAATTATAGGGAACACCTCTTCACACTCCT
The DNA here is from genome assembly GCA_963678985.1 of Spisula subtruncata. Taxonomy (NCBI): domain Eukaryota; kingdom Metazoa; phylum Mollusca; class Bivalvia; order Venerida; family Mactridae; genus Spisula; species Spisula subtruncata. The sequence continues at coordinate 26,384,447 of OY787663.1, forward strand.
CTGGTACATAACAGGCTGCAGACAATTTTACCTCTCCATCCACATTTTCATTTAACATGAATTTAAGCTTTTTGATGAGTTATTCAAACCAATTAAATATTTAAATTCAAACCTGAATTTTGTCTTCACTTTTATCTGCATCCTCACCCTGGAATGGTTGTTTATCTGTTGATATGTCAAAGTCTGAGACTATGATCACTCGAGGTGTAATACAATACGTATCCAACATCACATTCTCACCTATATGATATACACAACAATCACTCGAGGTGTAATACAATACGTATCCAACATCACATTCTCACCTATATAATATACACAACAATCACTCGAGGTGTAATACAATACGTATCCAACATTACATTCTCACCTATATAATATACACAACAATCACTTGAGGTGTAATACAATACGTATCCAACATCACATTCTCACCTATATAATATACACAACAATCACTTGAGGTGTAATACAATACGTATCCAACACCACATTCTCACCTATATAATATACACAACAATCACTCGAGGTGTAATACAATACGTATCCAACACCACATTCTCACCTATATAATATACACAACAATCACCCGAGGTGTAATACAATACGTGTCCAACACCACATTCTCACCTATATAATAATGGAAAAAGTTGCTGACAAATCTATCTAATGATATTAACTTTTATACCAATGTTTGTAAAATATCAAATACAGAACAATTTGCACCGAGGAAAATAGCGCGACCGGTCACATTTTTAGCTCACCTGTCACAAAGTGACAGAGTGAGCTTTTGTGATCACTCTTCGTCCGTCGTCCGTCCGTCCGTCTGTCAACAATTGGGTTGTGTCCTCTCTAGCGGTCACAATTTTGGCCTTATCTTTATGAAACTTGGTCACAATGATCATCTTAACAAAATCTAGGTCAAGTTCGATATTGGGTCATCTGAGGTCAAAAATTAGGCTACTAGGTCAAGTAATAGAAAAACCTTGTTTTTCATTTAATCAAAGGGAGTGTACTCTGTAATTATACTGGTTGTGATCATGTAAGAGTTGTCTCTCTTACTATATTTTAGTTGTAGAACTACGAAATGTGTACTTGTTAGCAGCTTTGAGGCTTTAATTTGAATTAAATGCAGAATGTGGATATTAGGGTTATCATCGTTTACAGTGATTGTATGTTTACAAACTATTAAACAATTATTAAGCTGTAATTATAGTCTTATGCAACCTTACTAATCGTTTTACATAGACTTATATAGGGAAAACATATAAAAATCTTCTTCTCTAAAACTACAATGCCTAGAGCTTTGATATTTGGTATGTAGCATCATCTAGTGGTCCCCTACCAAGATTGTTCAAATTATGGCTCTGGTGTCAAAATTGGCCCCGCCCCGGGGGTCACCGTTTTACATAGACTTATATAGGGAAAACATATAAAAATCTTCTCCTCTAAAACTACAATGCCTACAGCTTTGATATTTGGTATGTAGCATCATCTATTGGTCCCCTACCAAGATTGCTCAAATTATTGCCCTGGGGTCAAAATTGGCCCCGCCCCGGGGGTCACCGTTTTACATAGACTTATATAGGGAAACATATAAAAATCTTCTTCTCTAAAACTATTATGCCTACAGCTTTGATATTTGGTATGTAGCATCATCTAGTGGTCCCCTACCAAGATTGTTCAAATTATGCCCCTGGGGTCACAATTGGCCCCGCCCCGGGGGTCACCGTTTTACATAGACTTATATAGGGAAAACATATAAAAATCTACTTCTCTAAAACTACAATGCCTAGAGCTTTGATATTTGATATGTAGCATCATCTAGTGGTCCCCTACCAAGATTGTTCATATTATGCCCCTGGGGTCAAAATTGGCCCCGCCCCGGGGGTCACCGTTTTACATAGACTTATATAGGGAAAACATATAAAAATCTTCTACTCTAAAACTACAATGCCTAGAGCTTTGATATTTGGTATGTAGCATCATCTAGTGGTCCCCTACCAAGATTGTTCATATTATGCCCCTGAGGTCAAAATTGGCCCCGCCCCGGGGGTTACCGTTTTACATAGACTTATATAGGGAAAACATATAAAAATCTTCTTCTCTAAAACTACAATGCCTAGAGCTTTGATATTTGGTATGTAGCATCATCTAGTGGTCCCCTACAAAGATTGTTCATATTATGCCCCTGAGGTCAAAATTGGCCCCGCCCCGGGGGTCACAGTTTTACATAGACTTATATAGGGAAAACATATAAAAATCTTCTTCTCTATAACTACAATGCCTAGAGCTTTGATATATGGTATGTAGCATCATCTAGTGGTCCCCTACCAAGATTGTTCAAATTATGCCCCTGAGGTCAAAATTGACCCTGCCCCGGGGGTCACCAGTTTCTATATTTACGCTCTACCTTTGTTAGTCTAAATTGTGCAGGGCTTCATTTATAATCAGGTGAGCGATATAGGGCCATCATGGCCCTCTTGTCCTTATTATACATGTCTAATTTTCTGATTTTGTATCATACGGTCATGTTTGTATTGTATGCCAAAAATCTGTGGGGAGCGGTAGCCAAGAGGTAGGGTGCCCGCTTCGGGATCAAGAGGTCCTGGGTTCAACCTGAGGGTAGGCTAAAACTGTTCCAAACTCTTAATTCTCAATCCACATAAAATCTTTTAGTATAAGATAATTGGTATTTTGTGCAACATAACAATGTTTCATTTTATGTTTTACCTAGGTAATATTTTGCTCTAGACATTATTACCCCTAATTATAGCTTCATATAGTTGAGACTACAAAGGGAGGTAATTTATAAACTGTCTATAGCACCAAGAGTGGTCTCCCATTAGTGATACATACCTTGTAGTTCAAGATAACACATTGCTAAAGTCACAGCTGTCATCAACGGAGTCCTACCACTTAACTGTAATCGTTCTAAAATCAGTAATAAATAAATGATATACATGTTTTGTTCACCAGGTTTGTGTGTGGCTAGGCGCTGCCGTCGCAGCTGTGTGGCTTTGGTTTGTGCCCTACGATTTACATATCAGTCATACAGTTGACAACTATAGGCCGTTGCATAGGCAAGCTGCTTGTTAGCGCTGCACTAAGAAACGGCTTGCATCAAAAAAGCACTAAAAAGAAAAAATTATATGCTACCGGCGAGCCCTTGCGACAAACAGATTGTTGCATAGCAAAGCGCTGTCGAGCCAAACTGAAGCGGTTCGTTGCATAAGAAAGTGCGGTAGCACTCGTCTAGCTAAGTGTTAAAAAACGATATACTATCACCGAACATGCTCGCTGGTAGCATGTCCTTGCATAGATGCTGGAAAGTGCTACCAAAAAGCGCTTGATAGTGCCTTGGCTATGCAACGGGCTCCTGACCTCACAAGTTTAGGGTGCTCAAGTTCAGGATTTTGAACTAATATATCATTGAAGTTTTACTGAAGTTTTCTCGGAACTTCCCAATGATCAACCAGTACAAACTTACTCTTCAACAGTAAAGCAAGAAGCAAGTGAGGAATTATCCATCAATCTGACCTCATGATGGAGGCCAAAGTCATTTCAAACATTTTAATGAAAAATACATCTTTGTATTGTTTAAGTACTTTTGATTACCAACCTGGATTTCCATTGTTCGAACAGTTAATTTTCAAATGTATATACTATTTACATTATAATAAATAGTCTTATATTTTGTCAACTAAAGTTAACTAACTTACATAGGATTTATGAAAGCCTTACAAGCATTATACACTTATTGGCACTTCTAACGCTACCATTGATATATTTCTGTTTTCTATAAAACTCCTCGATGAATTATTATGAAATTTTGCACACTAAAACAGCAATATTTGACACTATTTCTGCCAAACTTTCTGCTCGATCCAACAATAGACTATTGCACGACACATGTTCAACTGACTGAGTTCTAATATTGAAAGTCGCATTTTCTATCACGCAATACTGGTCGTCTGGCTGTTATGTATGTGTGTAGATGACCTTTTTCCTATAATGGTTGTGCTTATCAACATTTTATATGCTCATGTTTTTTCATAGACATAAACAATATTTACTAACTTAAAAGCTTGTAAACGAAACCATGTTGGAATTTTCATGGTTTTGTTAAAAAAGACCGCTTTGATAGGAAGTGAATTCACGGATTTTGCATTTCAGGTAAAACGTACAAGTTTAAAAATTTGGTAGGATGGGATTTGATTTCGTGGTTGACATCGTCGGATACCCACAGTCTTTGCCTCCGCTCCGCTTCGTACATGTACGGAGCGGTGCGGAGGCAACGACTGTGGGTATCCGACGATGGTGGTTGAATGCAAACCACGAAATCCACAAAATTTAATCCCCCCACGAAAATGAATGAATTTACAGTACAGCATGACCAAAGTATAAACTAGTGAAGGAAAACTTACCAATCTTGTTATTTACTTCCTGATAATCATTGGTGAAGTCTTGCATGATGCCTGTTACACCTCCACATGTTATCAAGGAGATATATTCATATAACCCACACTCTTTCTCTGTACTCTCCATACCTGTAATATACTCAATCAGCTTCAGTTTGACACAGGAGTAGTGCTTTTGACTTTTGAAGTTTCCAAAAAGCCACATTTTGACCCTCAAGTTTTTGGTTTGAAGGGTCATTCTCTCTATTGTAACAATAATGGGTATTTTGCCATAGAATGGCAGAATTTAGTCAAAAGTATGAAACTGACACTTCATGCAGAGTCAAAATATAGGGGACCACTTACTTGTAATATCTACTTCTCAATAGTCAAATATTCTAAAGCATTAGTATTGTTTACTACTTATAAACAATAATATTCCAGTTGCTTAAGTACTTTAATCACATAACCTGCTGTGGTCCAGTCATTCAGTGCTGGAAACATTGTTCAACATTACCAAAGTATGATAACTGGAGCTGACCTATGCTTTGGTCTGCCCATGATGTCAGGTACCAAAAACAAGGAGTTATGATACAAGAATAGCTTACCAGTAAGCAGACTAGCAACAAATGTCTTCATCAGATTAAAGCCTTGACCATTCATACTTTCTGATGTATCTAATATAAATACAGTATGTAAACCCGCATGACGTGTCCGTACTCTGCCTCGCTGTACTGTAACATTAAATAAGTAAGGTTATTGGATGTTACCTCCTTCCTTAAGACGATATCTATTTTACTGTAAAATCAATTCATTTCGTTGTGACGAAATTTTGTGGTTTGGTAAAAAATACAATTTCGTTAGCACTTGAATTCGTGGATTTTGCATTTCAGGTAACAAAACAAGGGTCAAAATCAATGTTCGTTGGGATTAAAGTTTGTGGTTGAAGTGAACCACGAAATCCACAAAATTTAATCCCCCGCGAAAATTAATGATTTTACAGTATCTGAGTATATATAACAATTTTCAATTCTCAAAACCCTAGACTACAAAACTAGCAGTCAGGCGCTAGTAATAAAGAACCCAGAACAATGTGACAGGTTTCCAAGTCTTGTGCATTTTAAACGCATGCAAGAAGGCAAATTGATGAAATATGTCTCAAACACTTCTTGGAAATACTGGAACCTGACATATTTTTGTCAACATCAGGAAAATGATCAAACATATCAAGTTTAAATGCTTCATGTATGGTATTGCCATAAAACTGCATAATATTATGATATCAATTTAAGTCTAAGGTTTAGGCGAGGAAAATATTCATTTTAATGGAATCTCCAGCATTTCCATCACAAATCTCACACAAAGGGGTCTGTGAAAGACAGTATGTTTACCGGTATATTGTAATAAAGAATATTGAAGCAGAGAAGTTACTATGTTATAACAACAACACGACAAACCTCTAGTAGCTGCAGAGACAGTAGCTATAGTTGTAGGGTTAATATGGACACCAGATTGTCGTAATACGTTGATGAAATCTGTCTCTTGTGGTACATCAGTATGAGAGAATAATCGACGTGAGTGTCTCTCTGATTTACATATATCTACAAAACAGAATATAGTCACAGTCATATCTAACACATATAAGTTTACATAGTGTTTGTTTCGTTTATTCAAACATATTTTATTACTTAAACATTGCTGTAAACACAGTTGCATGCTAACAAAAGATGAATGATAGTGACATAGGTACTGCATTAAATTACAAAGGGATTCAGGTCAAATTCGACATCGAAGTTAATGATCTGTCCCTCACTTAATACAATTTTTAACGAATTGATTCAATTAATAAATATGAACCTGTACATATTATGGTTAAATGAGGATAATATATAATCCTGTATTCTGTAGTGCAGTCAGACTGGTCAGCTATTCCGTGAAGTGTCATTACTGTCACACCAGAGGACCAGGTGACTTGTTCCCTCAATTTAATTTTCAAATTATTTACTAGAGTCGCCATTTAATACTCACCTGCAAATCTGATTTGCTTTACCCTACCTGGTTGGCTGAAACAAACAAAATAAGAGATGCTTAAAAAACAATTATGCTCCCATAATTGGCATCCAAATACTAGTAGTTGGAAGTGATAAAAGGTCACTGTCATCTAGACCTACTGACCTCAAAATCAATAGAGGTCATCTAACGTTGCTAGCCAACCTCCATGTAAAAAATTGATGATAATAGGGCAAAGGGAGCTTGTGTTATTGAACATAAACCATTTGATCAACTGACCAACGAACAAACAGATCAACCGACATCATACTAATCAAACAGCTTTTAAAATGAATACAATTTATCAATCCTCTTGTACTAAACATGAATTTATAGGGACCAGGGACACTTGGGATGATATTCTGTGATCATTGAAAGCATTCAACCTCTCCAGAGTGACCTTCTGTAGAGCAACACCCTGTCTATAACAACAGTATTTGAGACTAAGCCAATATTTACTATATATCTAACCTCCATAGAGCAATACCCTCTAAACAACAGCCACTATTTGCAACTCTAAACAGGTATTGATCATCAGATGTTGAACTGTATGTCTGTTTAATTATTGATTTTGTTGATATAAATAACTTTGACTAACCTTGGGAATGGCCTTTGTACATTTGAAGGAGGATCAGAGTTCAACTGTACCGGTGATTGTGTTTCTGCTGAGGTAAGGCCTGTGTTTGTATTCACATAAAGGGACCCTGTATGAGAGCTGACAAAAAAAAAGAATTTGATTGTAAAAATTTCCATTCAAACATTTTATGAACAACAAAATCAATTTTGTAGGCTCAGGATGAAATTTCACACATGCATGTTACTAAGTAATAGACAAAGTATCAACTGAAGCCATGCTACAAAGTATGCATCATTCATGTATATTTATTAAGGCCAACGAAAGGCTACTATTTTCATGAACTTCCATCAGTGAAACCAGACTGCGTTCAGTAAACATTTATGCTTTGTTCAGTAAACATTTATGCTTTGTCCATAAAAACTGTAGCAACTGTTACAGTCAATCAACTTGAAATTTTTGTAACGGACAGACAAACTATTGGTATTATGTTACGAAAGAACCAACAGACAAGCGAATCATTTTATGCCACCGCATAAGTAGATGCTGGGCATAAAACTGTCATACAACAATTTGTTGAAACTGATGTTGTCCTCAGTAACAACATATAGATTCAATGTGATATACAAAATTAATACGGACATGTTATATTGGCTATGGTCATGTCCTGAGCATAATAACATTTGCCAGTTTTTTCATTCAATAATAGTGTACATATAGGATCTATAACAAGTTGTCAAATGATAAAAAATGTCATAAAAGTTTTGGAAATTTTATTAAATAATAATACTATTTCCTGAACAAGTTTAATATACCGGTATATTAAATATATCAATTGACAACAAGTGAGATATTCTTAATATCATATGACACAAATAACGCAAAATACTCAACGTTCTATTGGAAAAACACACACATGTAGCATAGCATTATACTACAAAAGTGTAGTATAAGAATATATGTATGCACTATACAAGGAAAGTCATGTGATAAAATAAAGTATTACCCTGATTTAGATGTATGTTTCTGTGAGGTTGGAATGATGTTTCTATCACAGCCAGTGGCTCCAAGCGCTTTAAAGTATAAGTTTTCATTATTATAATGATAAAAATGCAAACATTTGAAAATAAATTACACTAAGAATCAAAGCATTAAAAATCTTGAAACTTATTAGCAATGGAATACAACAAAGAAATGAATGTACTTAAACTTTAAGGGGACTCAAATCCAATTGGTAAATTGCAAATTTATAAATAAGTTCTCTTAAAATCGCATTTTTGTTGGCTTGACTGACCTAATACATTTATATAATAATCTAGACTTATTCATCTAGAAGAAAAATAATCGCATATCCTTGGTTTATTACATTTAAAACTCTTAAAATCTATTGTGTAACTAATGCAATAAAATATATATTCAACATTGTTCTATGTCGCAGGAGTGTCTAAATGCCGAGAAAAGCCGTCACCTAATTGAGGGACGGTGAAACATGTTCATGAGTTTCCACCAATAGCGCCTTTTATCGTAATGTAAGTGGTAAAAATACTTGATGTATTCGTAAAACATAGTTTTGTGATACAACGTCTACAAAACATGTTTTTATCATCGTAATGGAGTTTAGTCCCTTTAAACCAAATTTTGACCGTACAAAGCCATAGATTAATTATGATGGTTATCTCATGGCTATAAAATGTATATACATAATTATGTTCAGGCCATCTTGAACATTCTATGGAGTTTTCATAAAACAAATGATACTGTAAAATCATTTAATTTTGCAGGGATTTTTGTGGTTTTGGTAAAAGGAACCATTTTGATGGAACATTAATATTCAAGGAATTTGCAATTTCAGGTCATAATTACGAGGGTCAAAATTATTGTTCAATGGGGTTTGATTTCTTGGTTGAAGGTGAACCACAAAATCCACTTAATTTAATTATTTTACAGTAGTCAAAATGTTTTGAATTAATCAAACGAAAAAAACATATTATTATCATATCTATCTACATGATACATACTTTGATTTGAGCCAGGAACATTGCCAGTATCTGTGTTCTGTCTCCGGGAATTGGTTGTTACTTGTTGTTGCAACAAACTCACTTCCTCCTTCAATTTTTCATGTTTCACTTCAAGTTTTTCATGTTTCACTTCAAGTTTTTCATGTTTATCTTTCAGTGCTTGTTGACTTTCATATAATTGTTTTATAGCGCTCACTAGTTGATCATACTGCGGATCTCTAGATGTTGCCATTTCTTAAAATGTCTAGAATTTGAATTGTCAATCCACCATCTGTATAGCTTGTGTCATTCAGTTCTTTAATCAAAATGCAAATAATACACAACAGGGGTGTAAGACATGCAGGATTGAATTGATGTTATGCATGTACACAACCACAGGTAACAGTATTGTTGAAAAAAAATTAAAAAAAAAATTTTAAAAAAATATTTCTCGAAATTTAGGTTTCCAGATTTTTTTTTTTCAATTTCAATTTTTTTTTATTTCTTTTTCAACGATACTGTTACCTGTGTACACAACAGTTAAATGGTTTGGTGTTACATTGTATAAAAAGCATACTTGGGGTAAAATCAATAATTTTTAATTATATTTTACTTTATTCACTTTGGATATGCATGGTCTCACAGACATCATGTAGGTGAATGATCGAAAAACATGAATACATAAAAAGCATGCTTAGTAATTCATGTACATATGTATAATATAAAAGATGAATATTATTATTATGATTGACCACAATTCGGAGAAATGTTAGATGAATTTTTTTTATAAAATTATTCATTTTTTTTTAATTTTATCTATATAAATCCATTAAATTTATTTAAATTAATAATTAGTTATTTAAACAAAATTCACATTTTTATATACATATATGTTTATATATCAATTCCACTGGCTATTTTTGTAAATCCAAGATTATAATGTTCAGGTATACAAGAATAGAGTTCAGGTAATTCCAACATGTCAACATTGTGAAATATACAAAAACTTTACTCAGAATTTGAACTTTTCAAACATTTTTCAGCCAATAAAATTTCTATTAAATATTACTGATAAGCAACAACCCATCTCAACACAATCCACACGATAGTTCCATGGTTTATATCTATCAAAGAAATTACAGTCAACATTCGCACAGTTATAATACTCATAAAAAGTAAGAATTTCAAGCAGGAAGTAATATTATTATACAGTAACTCATCACGATAGCGTACCATTTTGAAACCGAAAGTAGACCACTTTTATTTCTGATTACTGTTTATTGAGGAAATATATTAAACATCCTACTTAAATCACGTGAATATTAAATATAAGTATGAATTTAGCTTGCAGAAATGTATATGATTACCAATTTTGACATAGACAAGCGCGCATAAAGCCTGATAAAATTTATTATTTTTCAAACCGAAAGTAGAAAACTGACGATAACATACAGTAGTCTGTACGATCTGTGTTGGTTTAAACTGATTATCTTTTGTTTCATTTTATGAACATTAAAAGTAACTGTCCATAAATAATATATTAATTAATTATATTCAACTAATTAAACTACATACGTATGACTTTGAAATCGAAAGTTGATACTGTACAGTTTAGATGTTTTATACAAAAAATCTTACCCAATTACATTGTATTATCTCTTTACTTTTACGTATGATCGAAAACAATTTATCTTCAAATTTGCTGAAATCTTTAAAATCCCACGTGAAATGAACCATACTTATACATCAAATTTTGGTATCCCGTATCATACGTATGTTCATACATGGTAGTATGCTATTTTTAGTGTTATTTGATACAAAAATAGACACGCTGCCCATACACCCGAATACCCGTGAACTATTACCGCCGGTTATACCGTGAAACTTTCTGGTGTGGAAAAACCAAATGCATTTTCTTTGTTTGAAAAAAAAGATGAAGTAAGCAGCTGGTTTTATTCGTCATAATTGTGTGAAGATATTCAGGACTAACGAAAAATAGCACCTCTTCTGTTTACCAACTCCTGATCTATTCCAAATTAATAAATGAAATTATGCATCAGAACGGTTGCATCCACAGCACCCAACTGATTGTGAATTCACCGGTATTATCCCTGTCCCTGACAACTAAATATTGTCACCGGGTTACTGGTTCGAAAACAACATCTCCCTTATTCCCGCGGCATGTGTAAAGTAAAAAAACGACCAATTCCTCGGCTTTTGTGGGGGCCCTGGTTGCAACTGACAGTCACATGCATAAAGCAAGTTCACCGGTATTTTGACGATTTGACTGATGTCGGCATGCCTACATGTCTCGTCGTCTGTTATGCTTATTGTGGTTGCTCTTCACACAGAGAAACTTTATCCAAATAAAATATCTATTACTTCACTTATTCTTTAGTTATGCTGGCCTAAAGCTTACAAACCATCCCCATACAAAGTAAACCATCCCCATACTGTTAGTCCATATTATGCACATACAACTTAAATAAGGCACTATTACGACCCAAGTTTTCAACAAGGATAGAAAGCAACTTTTCTTACTCAGTAAGTTAAAATTGCGAGAAAACTTGAACTTATGTAAAATATTGAACATTTCATTAAAACATATGATTCAGAACGTACCTGACACAAATCTAATCGGCACTGGACACTAGTTAACACGTTTACATTAATATTCTTTCGTTTTTTTCTTGTTGTCTATAGACAAGTCGTTTAGTTCTTTGGGAAAGTTGTTGTCCTGTGTAGACTGGTATCTACTCCGGTTGTCTGGCCAACGAGGGTGTCAAGGTAAGAAACTTAGTGAGTTACTAATGTGTATGCCTTTTCCACTTTTATTGTGAATGTTAAAGGCTAAATGGTCACTGGACACATCATTTGTGATTGTTCTTGCAATAATGCATTATGTGCTTACGGACCTTTTCATTTTGCTTCTTTCCATTTTTTCTTTATGCTTAGATGGAGATTTTTGCTTGCTGCTTTTCCTACCTGATTAATCTTCTTGCAATACCGATAATCTCAAACCTTTTTATTATGGGGAATTATAATTGCTAAGTACTCTTACTTATTGTAATGCTACGTAAAGATCGCCGAAATTACCTTTCGTCACAGACCTTGCTAGCCAATCCATTCGAGAAATTAACTCCTTTTCTGATACCCATTTGCACAGTGGGGCTCTATGCAATCGGGTGTGTGGCTGTTATGCCTTAAGACTGACTAAATTTCATGACATACCTTCTAATGCTCAAACTTCCACTATTGCCAATACAAGATGAACAATGTAATAGACAATGCTCATTTAGAACCATACAGACGACAAAACAAGTGTTGGAACAGAACCATCAGCCAGTAGTCCCATTGATAATAATTGTGAACGTCATTGTATTCTACTCTCGGGTTGATGTCGTCTTTTTTTAGACATTACAGTGGATTAGAAAGGAAAATGCAAATTGGCCCTCCCAAATCACTGTCATGCCTGCAATAGAGAACATGTTAGTTTTTTTATGCTTTTGGTCATGTGTGCCTCCGTAGCTCAGTGTTTAGTCACAGTACTCCCCATCTAATCTGGCGACCCGGGTTCAAATCAGGGTGGAGGCAGATACATATATGACTGCCATATTTCAGCAGAAAGGTGACTGGTAAATAAAGGCTATGCTCGGCTTAGAATCATATGCCAAATCCCTGAAACTATTGAAGGAACTTTAACAGACGCTTCAAAAATGGTGGAGCATTCACAAGGTCATCATTCATCATGCCTAGCCTTATGTATGTTATAAAGTAAGTTATTTTTATGCATTGTGTTGAACTGTTCATACAAGTTGAATTCAGCATTGTGATTATGTTTCATGAGAAACTTCTACATAAATTAGTTGAGCTCCAAGCTGAGGAGAAAGCTACAAGACAAGATGGGTCATGCATTCAGGCTCTTAATGACAAGCCAATACATATCAAGACTTTCTGCACATATCTAGATTGGTTTGTATGTGCTAGTATTTTGACAGACCACTATAGGCAAGCTCATTATCAGATAGGTGATTCAAAATACAAGGACTACGGTGACTTTTTATAATATTTATTACATGTACAATGTAAAGTTTATCACAGGTGTTCAATGTAAAGATTTATAACACAGACAAATGTTCCCAGGTTTCACCTCCAGGAAAATAATGCATCTCATCATCAGCAGCTTACAAAGTAAAAATAGAGTGGACGGAAACATACAGCAAAACACACATAATACACATAACCTACCAAATCGATATATTGAGAAAACAAGAGAAAACTGTCTGTAATTTACTCTTTACCTATGGGAAAACACTTTTTTAAAACTTCATTTTGGTCAACATGACAATTTCAGCTTTTCATGAAAATAGGCTCATAAGAAGTGCCTTGTGAAGCAGATTTCAAATATGTGCAAGTCTTATAAGGTAGTAAGTAGGAGTTACAACCTTCTGGTTCTAAGCCATCGATATGTACATAGACAACTGTACATGACTGCATGCTGATCAAATCAATCATCCAGGCAAACATTTGTAAAATTAGTAACTTATGCATGCCTTTTAAAACACCCTTAGGAAGACTCTTCTCCCATATTTTCAGGTCTTCTCCCAGCTTCACAAAAACTACATTATTTTTTATTTTAAGCACAAATTCCCTAGCAAATGCCATACTGAGGCAAATGGTCATTTTTGACTATCTGAATATATGGCATGTATGCAACTTCGTGTAAACTGTTGTAACAGTGTAAATTTCTCTCATTATGTTGCCTACTTTTAAATAACATGAAGTCACAAAACAGTTCCATAACCTCTTCTGATCATGATAAGCAAAGTGGCTGTTGTTTAGAGACAGTTACTCTGAAATGTTGGCGGTATGTTCCTATTACATACAACAACGGATCCTGATCAAGTGTTAAGAGATGAAAAATAAAAAAATATAAATGCAACATAACATAGTGTGTATATAACAACTGTTCCAGTCTCTATGTAGTATAAAATATATAAATCTGACTGAAGAACATTGACATTGTATTTAGGATATACTTTAAAACACTAAACTATTGACCCTGTCTAGCTTTGTACTAAAATACATTGAATTATATGACTGTATACTTTTGAAATACTATTTACTCCATTTTAAATCATTTTTCACTGATATGAAAATAAGCTGCTTGAATGTCATTTGGTTATATTGGACATAATGTCTTAGTTTAAACATTCTCATTATTAAAGGCGTTTACTGCAGTTTCTTGAGGGAGATCTGGCGTAAAATCATTGATTTTCGTGGGGGATTAAATTTCGTGGTTCACCTCAACCAAATTTTGATCCCAACAAACATTAATTTTGACCCTTGTTTTAATACCTGAAATGCAAAATCCATGATTTCAAGTCCCAACGAAATTGTCTTTTTACCAAAACCACGAAAGTTTGTCCCAACAAAATTTAATGATTTTACAGTATTAGGGGAAATGTTTCCCATTTCTCACAGAAAACTGCCATGAATGCCTTTAATGATGAAAGTAATACTTCTAACTTATACAAATTATCAAGCCATACACTTATACACACACATAGCAACGTCACAAACATATCATAGTATATAAATTCAAAACAAACACCAACAAAAACATAGTACATTTGTTGAATGACTTTATCTTTTATCTGTGCGGACAAATCTTCATAAAGCTCCAGTATTCAGCAGTGTAATTCATCACAGTATAATCACATAGTTTAAAGTTACAACATAATATTCGGACATCACACTACTTTCTGTGCAGGTAAGGCTAAGGGTATTGGATCCAGCCTTACAGGTTTTAGAGGTATGTTTTTCAGTAGTGATTCATACTGTAATGCGTTTTGTTTTCTTTCTTCTTGAAGCCAATGTAACATTTCAATCCGGTCCCATTTCATTTTGTCCTGGTATGGTCGACCCTGAAATCATAATATCTTGTATTATTGGCCTACCATCCAAAAATTTACAAGATTAATGTCTTCATCTAAAAAAGTGATACTATGCAAATTAGCAAAATATGTACACCTAGCATTTCAAAGGCGTAACTCTTATTTATATAACCAGTAACTTTTGTAATCAGTAATTGGTATATAAACATGTATCATTACATTCATTGTACATATTGGGACTATTACTGTGTTATTGTGTTCACATTGTTTATTGTGTTTTGTACATGCTCTTCTTCTGTTGATTGCCTGCCGCCTATTTTTTTTAAGGTGACGAACATAAATAATGTTCTTACGCTAATAAACTGAAACTGTACTGAGTGGAATACTTAACTAGACTTCTTTATAGTTTTTATTCCATAGAAATACGGAAACTCTATGAAGACTAGATTTTCAGACGAGAGTCATAATTCAAGTCATAGTTCAAGCATAATTGAAATCCCTTTTACACATTGCTTGGACACAAAATTGTGACTTTTAGATTTTTTTGACTTTGTGGTGTACATGTTTATCAAGTTAGAACGATTTCAGACTAGTTGGCATATTGAGCAACTTGCAGTCACAGATTAATGGTCTGAAAATGCTCAGGTGAAGAAAATGAAAAATTACAGGAAAGGAAGCACCTGTCAGCATATCTTGATCTTCAAATTAATGTTCAGCAGACTCTACAATTATATTATTGAAATACTTCACTTACCTTATATGTGATAACATCTTTAAACTGAGATTTTATAACCTGTAATTCATGTTTGATCTCCTCGGCTACATGGTCGATTCGCTGTAATAAAAATAATAACAATATAGTAAATCAGTTATTCCTCATAGTTCCAGTTTTACAGCTTTTTAACACAGGCATATCATATATCCCTTAACAAATAAGTTTAGAAAAGTTAGTAATCAAATACAAAAAGAGCTATCTGAACAGTAGGTAATAGTATGCCTCTTTGTACATGCTGCAACCTTGAAGGCAGTTTGGGTTCTGGTTATATTCCACATATACGATGAATATATAAACCTGCATACATGTACCTTATATAGATAGCTTCTTTGTTGAGCTTCCTTTAATCTCTGTACAGAACTTCTCTTGTTGCCTGGAAATACACACATATTGTTCTTATTATTCATAATCAACTGGTAGTACTACACAAACACTGAAGGGTCTTTGACACAATGACAGGGTATTATTCCTGGCTAAAATCACCCAACCTGAAATCGCTGACCATATCAGTACCAAGCAATCATCTGAAGTTTGGAAGATATCCTAGCAAGAAGAACAAGTGCAGACGAACTTTGGGACAGACATCGAGAAAGGCATCCATCAAGAGGAATTATCATGGTGACTGACTATAATGTCTGCTACCCTGTAGGAAACAAATTAGGAGATTGATGAAAGGCTGCCTTGTAACAGGGTTAACAAAAATGATGACTATATTTGTGTCCATCACATTGTAAGCTCAAGAACAAGCTTGTGTTTAACCACACATTGGTAATCCTTATTTTAAGATAACACATACTGTCTGAAGTATATAGATCATTGGTCAGTCACTTTGTTGAAGTGACCGGTATACATAACTTGCAAGTTTTAATATGGTTGAAGATAATTGATAAAATTCACCTTTTTCAAAGAATCTGTTTGGATCTGAAGCATTTCTTTCAAACTTTTCAAGTTTAACAAGAAGTTCTTCTCTCTTTATGATCATCTCTGCCGCTTTCTCCCATCTCTCAATAGCCTGCACAATAGAAAAGATAAAGTTTGTTTATTATAGTGTCACACCTTTTGAAAGGGTCATTCCATTTTTAGTTATGATACACTTTTCTTTCATATGTCAGTACCTCTCAAATCCCTTCTCATATTGCCCGGTGAACGGGCTTATATATATAGGCTTACGGTATCCATTATTGAACCAGCCAGCGACTTACCAACTGGCCGCATCAGTTCAGTTCTAACCCAGCTTCCTGCGGGATTCCAACCTTTAACCTCCAGCTTCTAATGCGGATGATCTAACCACTCGGTTACGGTACATTTGTATACCATAAAAAATCTATGCATCTACAGTAGAGCATCAATGAACAATTCCTCTAGCTGCATTTGGATCAGGACAATAGATTGAGCCTTGATGTTATCTACCAGTTTGAGGCATCTACAGCACACTAGAGTAGTATGAACATTCCATTTTTGTCAGGACCAAAAAACCTGTTCAAGGAATTAAGGGGGTCAAGACACAACTTTTTAAGGTATAGAAGTTCCATTGTTCAGACTCCTTGAAATTAATATAGATCAATTTGTATAAGCTTTTCTGTGACTTTTAAAAACAACTCAGCAAAGTTGTTTATAACTTCAGTACCTATAAGTAATATGCAAAACACTATGATCACAGTTGAAATATAAAGGTATACTTTTCACAATGGACAATCTTAAGCCAGATTTTTAACTGAGATGAAATCTGCGACTCAGCATGCAAATACAATAATTGAGATTCTGCATCAACTTACCTCATTTAACTTCGTAAAAAATTCATTACAGCTGTATTTGATGGCCATATCCAGTTTCAGACTATCTGGCATCTCTAAAGAACCCCAGACCTTCTCTAGACGATCCTGTGGTGTTAGTGGAGCCTCACCTACTTCACTCTGTAATAAATAGCAGGGTATGTACAATAAAAGTTAATAAATACATGTACTTTCTAAACAATATTTAATATTTTGTGACACAAGAAAGTTAGGGACACATGATATAATTTCCATCTTTAAAGTAATCACTTTCCGAGGTCATGCATGCATTTGGAGAGATTTAAAACAAGCAACTATGGAAAGTTAGTGAATGTATTAAGATATAATGCAATAAAAGTAAAATAGATTTTAATTTTTAAAGGCTTTCATGCATGCTTTTTTCATGTAACATTAATATTCAGTAGAAACTCACTGAAAGACCAGCATAATCTTAAAACCACCTCAAAATAAAGACTACAACTTTTTATTTGATAGTTTTGGCTTTATTCATTTAGATTGTAGACAAATTAAACCAATAAGAAACCAAGTTTCAATTGTCCAATTAATAGTTGGTTATATTATCAAGGATTACTGTAATTTCAAGCACATCATTATTGTTTCAAGGGTATCACAGGACCTGGTGTTGGTCACATTTCCAGATTGATTGTATAGTGTCATATTGTATACGTACCTCATCAGATCTGTCAGTATCAATCTTACTGAAGTTTGTAAATGTTGTAGTTTTAGATGCTCTCGATTGTGTTACATCCCTGAAATAACAACAAACCATCATACCGTAATCATGTTTCACAGTTTACATATCGATGGTGCCATTTGAAAAAGCCGAATAATCAAAATGCTGAATAATCAAAATGCCGTTTTTATAATTTGTTATTCCTGTTTATCATTTTTTCGCCCTTATTTACGCCTTATCTGGGGTAATGAGAGACCATCAAATCATCACAAAAAGAAAATGCCGAATTTCTGTTAGTTTTTATTTGGAGCGAAGAAAAGAATGAATATCAGTAGTAACATTATATATTTGATACCTATTCAATAAGATGTTTTGCCTATGAAATCTATAATTTAGTTCTATATTCAATGATTTCTGAAGGAATTTAAGTTTTCATGTTTTTTGCCTCTCTTGAAAAGTGGGTTTTCGTCATACGGTATTTTCGAATGGCACCATCGATTTCTTCATTCAACAAGAAGGCCTAATCAATATTACATTCAACAGTTGGGTCGTTCAGTTTCACGACTTTGGTTAAATCAGAGCGTTCTGAGCTGTAAGCCCACTACTGACTTGTAGTGTTTGGCCCATACAACTTCTCCTCAACTTTGGCCTAGTACTGAGTTTAAAGGTCCGAAATAAGTGATGACAATACAGAATTTCTTAGTGATACCCAACTGCTGACTTTAGTTGGCCGTAGTTTGTCTGTTTATATGATGACGGTTCACAATCAGTATTTATTAACATACTCAAACACTAACAATAAATCCCATGATCAGCCAGAACGACAATAATTGAAAATATTTATATAGCGCTTTTTAAAAACTAAACTGTATAACAAGTCTCTAAAGCGCTTAACAAGCAAAAGTCAGTTAATTGAAAGTTCATAAAAAGTCTAAAAAAAAATTTTCACTTGATTATCACTGATATGCAATTTTGAACAGATGTGTTTTCAATGTCATTATGGTACATGGTACTTACTGCCTGGATTTTTCTTTCTTTGCTGAATTTCTAGCAGCAGCTCGTTCTTGTAATGTTTTAGCAGATCTTTGTGTATCTGCAGATTTTGGTGCCTTAGATTGTTTGTCATCTTCATCTTCTATATAAATAGTAGAAATCAAATTAATGTTATATTTTATAGAGATAGGAAAAAAAAGAAAAATTAATTTGTTATGAGCTGATGAACCTGTTTAGCAAAATTAACGATACATCTGAATTTATGTGTTTGGTGGTTAATTTTCTTATTCATAGAGATAGGAACAAATACCAAAAGCAGTGTTCTAAATCAGTATTGAAGGTATTATTATAAAGAGATTGTTGCTTACAGAAGACTGTCAAGGAGAGCTGGTGCTGTATAATAAATAAGTTTTTGCTATTTTATTTTTGGTCAAATGTTTATAAAGTTTACAACTTTGTACATCAATACCTCCTAACAAGGGTAAATAAGAGCAAAAACTAAAACTGTCGCCATTCAGCAGGCTAATATACCCCCGCCATCAAAGGGCCATAATTCTGGCAAACATCGCAGCACACCTTTGTGTATATCTACATGTTCAGGATGTTTATGTGTTCAAGTTTAAAGGAAATACAACAAAACTGTAGGAGTTACGTCCACAAGAATCAGTCTACAGACAGATTACCTAAAAACAGTATATGCCCCTGACAACATATGTTGCTTGTGTAGGGGGTATAACCAGTTTCTCTTTTAAATTATGTGTGCCAAGTGTACATGTATAATTTTGTTTTTGTATTTGTATGATGTAGCTAAGCATAAAACATGCAAGTCACACTTAAACTGTAATCAGATATCTGCCATTATCCTATCTGCAAGGAGGTCATGTAATAGAGGTTTAGTATGAAATATGGATAGACTGGTATATTAGTATATAAATGATATGTAAGTAAAATATGAATTTATATGCTGTATCAACATTCCTACCTTCAATGACTGGTTCCTTGCCTAGACCTCCCAACAATACAGAATTAACATTCCAGAAGCCTTCCTGGTACTCGGCTTTCTTCTCCTTCAATTCATCCATCTTCTTCTCTTTCTCCCTATAACACATAAAATTCCATACTCAGAGAAAAGTGTCATGTTAAAACTTTTCTAATACATCTAGAAGGGTTTTTGATACAAAAATGTATGTCTCCCTCAAAGGTTTGTAACTTAAGGGCAAAAATCATCAAAGTTAGAATAACTGAGGCTATGAATCGGCTATTCATGCAAAGTTTTATTGAAATCCGAAAACATAAATAAGAACAAACTTTGTGACACCCATCCAAACAGACAAATCTATGAGTCTAATACAATTTGTTATTGGACAAAATCTATCATACTGAGGTTGGCAAATGAATTAATGAGATTTAAGGGAAGAAACAGGTTTGTGTGGTACGAGGAATCCAGGTACGCTGCCCAAGCTAGTTCTGATTAAACTTATTTTTTCTTTAAAATGCCCAGTGAGAATTAGCACCACTACACAAATATTGAAGTAAATATATATTCAACAAATATATAGTGCACCCAGGATAACAAGAAAGGCAGTAAAAAAGGTATCGTCCGTATAGGTGGAAAAAGCATGCGTGCACGATTTATCAGTGTTATTTTAGTATACCATCGACCATACATGTTTATTTAAGCAACCAATTTTGTAACAGTAGACCAATCCGTCAATGTTTATAAACATCACGTTATCCTGGGCTCACTATATGCTCTGTTATAAATAACTTACTTTTCCAGTGTATGTTTACTGGAGTGAGTTGTCCTAGATTGTGCCCTCTTCTGTGATGTGAGTGCAGTTGTACCGAGTGTAGCAGGATATCCTGTATGTACGTAACGATCATCTTCACCGTCATCATCTTCTTCACCCGAATCATAGAAGTGAAACACAGCAGCCATATAATCTGTCTCCTGTTATATAAAACCAAACATGGAAATTGAACAAAATTTAAGTTAATCAGATAACTTGGTTTAAACCTGCCTAACACACAAACTATGATTCTTCTAATTAAAGAAGTGAAACATAGCAGCTATATAATAATGCTCAGTATATATTAAACATGCACATTCAACACAAAATATGGTTTTCTCACAAGGGGCCGTAACTCTGCTTCAACTTAGCTTGCTTACAAACTATGACTAGCTCAGTGTGTTGAATGTCATTATTGTAAAACAAGTTCATAAATGAGTAATCTTTCATGCACATTTTCCTATGTGTATAAAAGTATAAAAAAGATAGGATAGTTTTGCAGTTATACCTCAAATTAAGGCTAGATTTTTTGTGGTTGAAGAAGCCAAGGGCACTTTTGTGAGTTTCTTTGAGTTTACACTTTGGGGCAAACCTGAAGCAATAGACCCTGGACTTTTCTGATGCCAATACGGATGTAAAGCAGGTGAAACTACTGTTGTAGAAGGTGAATAAATACATGAAGGAAATATGGAGGAAAGAGTTTCTGTAAAGAGAATGGCATGGCTGTTCCTGTACCTTCATCTGTAAATATTGAGCAACTTTTAACTGCTACCCTACCGTAAGTTTGCAGTCATAGGGCGACCACAGCCATAAGTCGACCATCATTTTTGAGTCAAAACTAAAGGAAAACATGTATAAACTTAAGGAAAGTAAAACTCTGATATAGTACAATGAAGGACTAGTTAGTTGATGTTTTACCTGTGTTGAGAGATATTTCATGTAGTCATCACTGGTGATAGTTGACTTCCACCATTGTAACCAGGAAGCGTATGTACGTGCCATCTTATCCTGTACAAATGTTGGAATATCTTCCTTCGTTAACAGCTGCGACATTTTAGATGGATTCCTGATCACTTCATGTACTTTATCCATGTTGGGTGTCTGTAAATATACATAATATAAATACTGTATAGATGGCTCAGTCAGAAACATGGACATATTGGCAAATTATGCAAGTTAACACAATTTGTTGACATTACCTGTCACATAATTGACATTATGCCAGAGTAGAGATAGCTCAACCTGGTTGTTTGTCGAAGGTTGCTTGGCGAAGGTTTTCATTGGACCATGTGATTATAATTTAAGATTCTAATTGATTTAAAGGGTATTGATTGACAATTGGCGTAATGTCAATTATTGGTCTTTTCTAAGCTATACTATGAAGAAATATACACTAAATCTGCTTATAGCATGCCAAATATGTGCCAATCAAAGTTCACAGTACATGGCTATTTACGATATTATGTTATGTTTACTAAATCAATTAATTTTAAAGGAGAAGTTGTCTTGACTTTGGGTTTCAGAGAAAATAGCTCCCTCAGATTGATTGATTTGACAAAATAATAATGTGTAACTTTTCTGCCAGTGACATTCATATATCAATAACAAAATGTGCAAAACTTAAAATATACAATGTAATGAAACCAAATGATCGTTATTAAGTATAAAGTGCATGACCAAACTTAATATTTCTAGAAGGGTATTGCATAAAAAAATTCATTTGCTGTGACAAAGCTAAATGTATTTATAATGAAACCACAGGGATATGTCCCATTGAATTTTATGATTACCCTCTATAAATAGTATGTATGACGAATGGGTCATACCCCTGTCGGAATTGGAAAATCAAGCATGAGATAAGTATAATAAGGTATACAATAGAAGCAGATATCATCACACTGCTACAAACACACCAAAAATCAAACAGAAATAAAGACAGCAATATGGGTAAAAGTACAGTATGGCAATATTGATAATTTAATATATAATATATTAATTTTTTAAGTAAATTCCCATGGTCCAGTCTGTAGATTGTCCCTGGATTTTCACATGCTCAATTGATACTTAGTATTGGAAAGGGTATCCATAGACAAAAACTTCCTAGATTCCGCCACTAATCTTGTTTTTTTTTCAAAATTAATATATAAATATTTGTAGACCATTGCTAATTATAATTATGCTCCAACTTATAAATAAGTATGGGAGAAAACAAACAGTCAATGTATGATCTGCATGTCTGAGTGCCAGTTCAAACAGTGCCACACTGTACCATAAAAGATAAATCATTCAATCATTTATTCATCATGGATAAATACAGTGAAATTACATTTATAACTCATATAAAGGTTACATGTCAAAATAAGCTTAACATATTATACACATATTGGGAATATTGAATCAAATGATATACAATCACACACAAAGTAAAATCCTTGAAATAAATGTATATCTACAACAGAAGTATACCGAAGTGTGCACAAATAAACACACGTGTATGATGATAAAATGTTACATATTGACGGACGATGATACAGACCTGCCTTCCCAAGCCAATTGCCAAATCAAAGCGCTACCAAAATAAGCTTGATAGAATTTTGTTATAGTAGCCTTCAATGCAACTTTAGGAAGTGCCATACTTAGTGGATGGGGTAATTCTTTTTCTATTTTTCCCCCAAAATTTTCAATATATCAATTTGAGGCAGTTAAATGATGCACCATCATGAACAGAAAAGCCCTATCTATATCTGAAACAAATTCTCAATCTTTTTAAATGTATCGAAAGTTTTTGATTTTCAAATGTAAGCATTTTAGGAAAATTAAACTAGAGGAAGATATCACTGTCCGTCGATAATGTAAAAAGCAAAACTTACACACATTGTGAAAATATTCTAAATGATTATACCAATATAAGAAGACAGTACAATAACAAAATATCACGTGTCAAAATGCTTCACTATTCAAACATGCTTCTCTGACAAAAAATATGATTTGTGATTGTACTTTTTGTTGTCTGATCCATAGAACCTAAAACATATCTTACTTTAAATAATGAAGATGACAACAAGGTGACAGTTTTTACAATACTGTAAAATAATTATTTTTTGTGGGGGATTAAATTTCGTGGTTTTCGTGGTTCATCTTCAACCACAAAATCAAATCCCATTTAAAAATAATTTTGACCCCTGTATTTATTACCTGAAATGCTTATATCCACAAATTAATGTCCCACTGAAATGGTATTGTTTATCCAAACCACGAAATTTTATCCCTTCCAAATTAAATGATTTTACATTACATGATGCTTGAAGAGTGAAGCTTGTATCTACCTGTAACATAACTCAATGTGTACGTCATACTTACAATGATTGGAACTAGTTCAAACTATAATAGTAATGATATATGAAAATTGATGTATATTTATTGTATTAATTGACAGTGTCAGACATAGCATCACTTGCATGTCCCTCTACCTGGGCTACACAATGATTTACTGCAGCAATAATAACTTAACAAACAGTGCATGGAACAAGCAAAGGTAACTGTATCATTGCAAATGAAAAAAAAGGAAAATTTATATTTTTCTTTCATAGAAAAATATAAATTTTCAAAAACATTTTTTTATTTGTTTTCAATGATACAAAAAACCTGTGGGAACAAGGGGCCATAACATCATCCAATCTTAAACTCTTTACAATATGCATAACATGGGTTGGTACACAAATCATATGAAGTTTTATTGAAATTTGTGCAGTGGTTAAGGAGAAAAAGTGCTGACAAATTTGTAACATCCATCCCGCACAAAGACAAATTCTGTATGTCTTCTCCACTTTATGTCAAAGCATTGTGTACGAAATAAAATGTACATAATTCTTTGATCATCCCTAAAATACAACACATTGCAATGCAATTATTAGTATCAATATCACTAGCATCCAGACAGACAAACACTTACTGAACATAGAAAAGTATGTGTTAGTCTGAACATGTATAGCTTGGTTATTTTGACCTGAGCCTGACCTCTATGCAAGAATATATTACAAGGTTCTTGCTTTAAATATATCAATTTCCGCAAGCAAATCGTGCAATATCGGTATTTCAGATTTGTGTTTGTATTGCACCTCAAGCGTCTTTGTGATACTCCCCGATTATGAAAACATACAATCAGTGTTGTAAACGTAGACAATATATCGACTGTTAAAATATGCTAATCAATAGGTCAGGCTCATGTCAAGTTGGCCAAGCTATACTATAATACAATTAGTAAGATTTCTGCAATAAACGTACAATACAGCTTAGCTATGAAAACAAAATACAGTTAGTACATACCTCTGTAAGAAAGACAATAATTCAAATACAAGATAACAACAAAGGTTTTTTTCAATGGTAGGGGAAGCGGCCTTTTCTTCAAATTTGGGAAAAAAATTACAGATATTTTTTGCAAAAGGTATTTACTTGATGTAAATTGGATTTTAGGGAAATACTGGATGATTTAAAAGAATTTTCCTGAGGGAAAGGTGCCTGTAAATAGCCCCTGCTATAGAAGGAAAAAAATCCCTGCAACATGATAGTTAAATTCATAATTAAGTAACATAATAGTTCAGATAATAATCTCAAATAAGCAATACCACAAAACACATAATATTAATTACAATAAATAATGCCTGAAAGTTCAGAAAAAGAAAGTTTTGGCATGTGATTGATCCCTTTTTGGCATAACTTATTTTTCCTAAGTAAAACTGTACATTTAAAATTATTTGTTTAAAAAAACCCAGTATACCCTCGTATATACAATAAATTGTTTGATTTAACATATGATTATGAAGGGTAACCACACACCAACAATCTCATACAGTTGGACAAATGGATTGTACATATACAGGGTGTCCAAAAAGAAAGTATACAGTTTCAGTGCATTTTAATCAAATCTTAACGTTCAAAATGATGTCACAGTCAAAATAAGGTATTTTTGGCAATTGACATTTTTAAAAAAATTATTCGAGTTACAATTTTCAAACTGGTACCAGAAAAAACTTTCATCTTTTGTCTAACCATGTGCAAAATTTCTTTGCGATAGCCCGAAACTGTATCCTTTCTTTTTGGACAA
The DNA here is from genome assembly GCA_963678985.1 of Spisula subtruncata. Lineage (NCBI taxonomy): Eukaryota > Metazoa > Mollusca > Bivalvia > Venerida > Mactridae > Spisula > Spisula subtruncata. The sequence goes on from OY787663.1 coordinate 26,410,492, forward strand.
CTTGTATTATGATTAAGCATGAGTATGACATTGAAACAATTATTGTTCAATCAACAAATAAGCATATACCAATCCAAGAAGTTCTTGTATGGATGGCTGAAAACATATAAACATATCAGTTCAAATCTAGAAAACTAAGTAAAGTATATTATTGTCATACTGTCACTAACTTATTCAATCACTGGTCCCCCAGAAAAGAAATGTAACATTTTTAAACAAAACAATTACTGGTCCTTCAAAACTTTCACTGGTCCTTCAAGACTGTAACTGGCCTTAGACCAAGGGACCAGTGTTAGTGTCAAACCCTGGAGTGTCACTCCCATCTCAAATGTAACCTGGTAGTATCTTCTATGAAATATTCACATGTATGTAGAATATAGTAAAAGTCAAACAAGTGGGACAAGTAGAGATCTCTAGTGATTCAAATATATTTCCACAATTTTAAAAGGTTTCCAAGCCATAAATACACAATATATTCCACTTTGAATTAAAACAAAGTCTTCTTTCCAAGATGTATGTATTAAAAACTTGTTTCTACATATCATTGCTCCTGTTGAAAAACAGGGGCAACAACTCTGAGACTCCTAAATAAACAGTTAATCATATCATCAAAACTGTTGTTGATCATTGAAATGCATATGAAATAAGCAAAATATTAGTGGACACACACACACAGGGACACACACACACAATGTAAGTGAAACCTTACACACATATATAACACATATATCATGGATTTATCCGTCAGACAAATTGGGCACAATGATCAAGTCACACACATTCACACAAGTCAAATCTTACATGTACAATGAATAAGGGCACATACACAATTGTATATAACGATGGCTTAGACTAAGAAGGTCGTAAGTGCCACTTACGACCTTTGAAGATTCATACATATTTAGAACAAGTTAAATAGCTCCTGCGGCCAATTGTTTTACAGACCAGTATTGTGAGAGACATTTTTTATAATTTTAGAAACTAGAACTTTTTAAAGTGTTAATAAAGCTTGATATAAAGGTATGAGGAAATCGGACAGGGGCGGCAGCACACTTTACCAGCCGAGCAAAGACTCGCACTAGTAACACCACGACACATGTACAATGAGCAATGCCCACACGTGAGCCAAAGAAACAATTAAAAGTCCAAGTCCCCGTCGAAAAATGCGAAATTTTACAAACCTCTCTGATTTAGTAGGCTTATATGTGTGTTTGGGTATATTTACCTAGTATAATTTACCGGAAATGGTGCTATTTTCATTATTAGTTATTCAAATGCGTAATATAGTTTATTTACGACAAATAGTTTATTAAATACAAGTATTTGGGTAAATAAACGTTCATATTTTTGTATATTTGGGTATAGGCGAACGAAGAGTCCAAAAGTAATTTAAAGCGATTCTCACGACGTGCAAATATTATGGACAAACGCTGGTTCGAAATGATACTGGGCCGAGTCTTGCCGAAAAACTTGCTAGTTTACATTTATTTAGTCATCACTGGTCATTAAAATGCGTTATAAAGTTAATCAACCCCATATTGTTAGTTAAATACAAGTATTTGGGTAAAAACGTTACTAATTGGTAAGATTTGGGTAAGATTTGGGTGTTTAATGCCGACGCGTCGGCCTGCATGACCTAGTTAACGTAATGATCTAGGAGAGGTAATCCAGACTGCAGGTGCACGCCAAAACACATATCGAAACACATTTTTTTCTTATTTTTAATTACTTAAAGGGGTTAAAGAAATAATTATAGTTATTAACTTACATTACTTTATTTTAAAATATAGAATAAAATAATAGTGAAATAGTCTGGTTTACGACATTCGCTCAAAGTGCTTCATTTTTTTGGATATAGTTTTGAACGCGTGAACCAGACTAACGAAAGGTCAAGTGCGCGTTAAAACACATTTCGAAACACTTTTTTTTTCTTATTAATTATTACTTAAAGCGGTAAATTATGGTTAATACTTTATTTTAAAATAAAATAAAATAGATCTATACGAATCTAAAAAAAGAGAAAAAAAGGTATTAGTCTGGTTCACGACATTCTTAAAAAATGCTGATTTTTTTGGATTTTTTTTTTTTTGAAATGATAAACCATCCAGAACAGGTCACGTGCCCCTACATGGAAATTTTTCTTGTTGCATACAAATATAACCTGCGGCTCAAGGCCGCAGGTTAATAAGCATCACAAGGCGCTTCTTATGAGCCTATTTTCATAAAAATTTGAAATTGTCATGTTGACCAAAAGTTTTTAACATGTGTTTTCCCAAAGGTAAAGAGTAAATTACAGACAGTTTTCTCTTGTTTTCTCAATATATCGATTTGGTAGTTACGACCTTCTTGTTCTAAGCCAGCGATAAGATGGTTAAGAGAGACATGAGAAATGTCCAACATACATTATCATAGTATACATATGATTTATGACGAAGGGATTCTAATATAACAGCTCAACAAAACCTCATGGCAACAACTACATTATTATAAATTGTCTCCCTTAGTAGCTTGTTGTTGATGCTTCCCTTGTTTCATGGGAGCAAACAACTTGAGCGTAGTTATAAGAAATCCACCTCAATTCTTTCAACAGTATCTGTTCTTTATTTGGTCAGACGACATGTTTAGTTTATTCTAATTTATGTAAGTTCAATTGCAAAACAAGTTTTTTCTAACTTATATAAATCACTTGTGACACCTCTTTCCAGATGTTTTCCATTGCCACAAGAGTATGCTAACCTGTTTGTGATGTCTCATTAAAACCTGTTTCAAGATGTTTCCTTCAAATAGTAACTCTATGACACACTTATAACATATAATGTATATGCATGTCAGGATACTAAATGTCTGACACAATGAAATACAACATGTATGGACAAAGTTATTGCACAGTACAAACACAGCATGTTAAACAGGGACACTGGCAAGATACACCTCACAGTATTTACCAGTTGTATTATATCTTCTAGATTACTCTGAAAAAAATATATAGTGTTATGCATTGTGGATATAATAGTTCATATACCATTTTGCTGAAATACCTGGAATCATCTACATAATCTAGATATTAGTTGTGTAAAACTTGTATATCAACTAAAACATGTGCATTATTCATTTCATTACTGTGTTGTAAGAACAATATAGAGTTTCTGGTGATCCACTTAACCTGGATATTTTTACTGAAAGTTCACACGGGTACTGTATGTTCTTAAAATGACAGATACTTCTGCCACCAAAATGTATTATGTATATAATCAAAATGACCATCGGCCCCTAATGGAAACCACATGAGTTTAATACAATTTTCAACTTGAAAAACTTGTAACGGACAGATGAACTAACAAATGATCAGACAGTTGAATCACTATACGTGTATGCCTCCGCGGCATAAAAATAGAATCACGAATCTTATTTTTGTAGCATCATAAAGAAGCTTTATCTTTAGTATGATGAGAAGCATTAACATTTAAAGCGACTAAACTCCATTTTGATCATTAAAACATGTTTTGTAGATGTTTTAATCACAAAACTATGTTTTACAAATATATATAAAGTATTCTTAATGTGACAATTGACTTTATGATCAAGGTACTATTAATGAAAACTCTTGAACATGGTTTACTGTCCGTTTATTAGGTCACAGCTTTTCTTGGTATTTATACACTACTACGCTCTGTAACAATGTTAAATATATATTTTACTATGTTAGTCACATAATAGATTTTAGGGGTTTAAAAGGTAACAAACCATTATTTTTCTTTTAGATGAATAATTCCAGAGTCTTATATCAATGAATGAGGTCAGTCAAGCAAAAAAAAGCGCGATTTAAAGAGAGCTTTTTGATAACTTTTGCAATTTACCAACTGGAGTTTAGTCCCTTTAAATAAAGAGATATTTTTCTATAAGACTATGAATACTTACAAGCGGAGCAAACACATCATCCCCTTGAAAATTCTTTGGTGGATTGTTTGGGCTGAAAGCAATACAGTATATTATTACAGACTTGTTTAAACATTATTTCAGAACCATAAGGTCTAGGTAAGCGTAAAACACATACTGTAAAATCATTTAATTTTGATGGGACGAAATTTCATGGTTTTGGTAAAAAAGACCATTACAATGGGATGTTAATAATCGGATTTTGCATTTCAGGTAATAAATAAAAGGGTCAAAATTATTGTTCAATGGGATTAAATTTCTTGGTAGAAGATGAACCATGAAATCCACGTAATTTAACCCGCCCACATAAATTAATGATTTTACAGTACTTCATGGTTTGTTTGTGCTCAACAGATAACAGTTTCTTTGATAATTTGGTATTCCACTTCCAGATTTGCTAATGCCATCCATTAACTTGATGGAAAGAGACAGTTGTGTGATATAAAGGGTCCGAGTTCACTACCCTAGCTCTTTTCTTATACATTACCTGAGTACATGCAGCTACTATACACCAAAGACTATCTCTGCTTTACCAACCAGCTTATCTCATAATTCATTAATATCATACATCTCAGATCATAACTTGAAGCACTAAGAAGGATTTTTTAAACCAAAAAAAAAATGCATCCTATCAAGGGCAATCACTCTGGCAAAATCATTCATCCTAAAATTCCTAACAATATACACACCGAGGCTTGGTGTCAACTATTTATCAGTTGTTTATAATTTAGTTTCATTGAAATCTGGTCAATGGCTAAGAAATAAAAGCACAGACAAACTTTGTGACCTCCATCAATTCAGCACAAAATCAATATATCTCCCCCACTAAATGTATATGTGGGTGACATAATAAATCCACTACCTTGGAGGTAAATGGTTTATGAAATAAACTTGATGTAACATATATAGATATATCAGGTACATACGTTTTAACCCATTGTTTTTGATCAGCGTCTCCCCATGGTGGAAGGGTATCATCTTTTATAAATGCAGGATTGATAACTCTTTGGGAACGTTTACGCGTGAGTGAAGCAGACGCCATTGTACCAGACATGTTGACAGAATCTGCCGCCTGTACTACATCCTCATCCTGGTTAAATATACACATACATATCATCAATTACAAGTGTTTTTGAAGCAAAAAAAACGTATGTCTCCCAGAAAGGCCAATAACATGCGCAAAAATAATCCGACCTAAAATTCCTCACAATAGGCTCAACTATGCTTGATACTAAACATTCATGCAGGGTTTTATTGAAATCGGACAAGTGGTGCAGACAGACTTTATGACAGACACATACCCTCACATGTATCCAGCCAAAATTCAATATATCTCCAAAATTTGGGAGACATACTCATACACCAATATCATAATTTGCACTAACAACTATGTTTGAATTAAAGTCAGTTAGTTCGTTGATTATCAAACCATCTCTACAGTATTGCTATACAAGTATTATGAAACTTTTCATGAATGAATAAACATATTTAATTTTTAAAAGAACTCAAAAGTAGCTTAGTAGGGTTGAATTAACTTTTAAAGTGACTTATGGGCATGTTTATATGGTGGAACTTTAAAACATAAAATGGTTTGCGAAAAGACAGGTATGGGAGGTAAATCTTACATCGTCAAGTTCTAGATGTTGAGCTGGTATAGTTCTCATGATCTCACGATAGACTTCCTTGATTTCTTCACCGAGGAATAGATTTCTGTCAAGTTGTTTCACAGTGTGTACATCAATCTATAAACAGGTATAATTTAAATAAATATACAGTAAAACGTCCGCATCTCGAGGAGACACCTGAACAGATAAATGCTAGATAAAAACCATGAGCACGTAATACTGATGCTCATCATAAAGGTGAAAATTCCCCGGGACTGAAAGAAGAGAGCAAGAGCTTGTTTCATCAATGCTCATCATAACGAACTAATGAAGGTTTACTGTATACCAATGTTTTTATACAAACAATTTAACAAATTAACTACTTCCTTACCACAACTTGGGTGCATCAGTAAAGCAATGCATACTTCCAAATGACTTGTTTAAACATGCATTTAGAATAGATTTTTCTGAGCTAAAATTTAGAACACATTTTTTAACAACAGAAAAAAGTAAAGTTTCCAAATCTAAAAAATACAGAGCATAGACTCTAAAAGCCGTTAAGTTTTCTGCTGAAATATGGCAGGCATATGAGTGCCTCCATTCATAGTTGAACCCGGGTCGCTAGATTAAACGGCAAGCGGGCTAACCACTGAACTCTGGAGGCACTTTGTATGCTAATAAGGTCAAAAATTGTCCAAACTTTATAGTTTAAGCAAAGAATACAGATAATACAAATTACATACCTCTTCCAGGAGATCGTTATAGACAGTGGCGAATCTATCCAGTGTGATCGATGACATACATACACGTTCAGATACTCTCACATCTGATGTGCGTACCTCCATCTAAAATATAGAACATGACATTAAAATAAACATAATATAATATAGTACAAGAAATAACACAATGTCTTCTTAATAGTGTCATAATACAGTGATCTTTGAGTACTTTGAAAATGAAACAACAAACTGGATGATTTTATACAACATTACCCTGACAATCTGTTAGAAGGTTAAACCAGCTATCTATTCCCACATGACCCTACTTGTTCGTTAATCTGGGTAAAAATTAACTGCTATACATTGTTTGAATATATCACCTTAAAAAAGTCAAGTTACGTACCTGTAAAGGCTGAGATCCAACCAACTTTTAAAATGAGATAATTCATGCAGTTTTAAGTTCAACCAATTGACAACGGTCGTAAGTTTTATTCAAAATCTGGTAGGTCATAAAAATGCACAGAAACCTTACCTGGTTAGGAAGTTTGGCTTTGACTGTAGCAGGCTGTGGATGTTTTGGTTCACGTAATGGTATACTGAAAAGATAAACATTCTTATTTATGTTCTTAAAATAACAAACACGATTATAACACTTCTTGAGATGTTCGTAAAACATGAATGCCCCCATGGCAGCCTAATTGTCGAAAATGGTAAAGGTCACAGTGGCCTTGACCTACTGACCTCAGAATTAATAGGGGTCATTGATTGACGCTGGCCAACCTACATGTAAAGTTTGAACGGAAACCATTTTGGTCTACCAAACAAAATTTAGTGGTACTTGGAGCATGACGCAAGGACTCTCAAGGTCGACCAAGTTATGGTTATGCTAACATTGCTTCAAGCTAATTAAATATTTATGAATAACAGGCTGGGAGTGCATTCAGATATTTCCAGCACAGCTTTCCAGCACTCCCACACCACAGGTTATGTGATAAACAGCATTAAACATACCTTCTTTGTTCATGTTCTTTTCTTTCTTTTTCTTTGAGTTCTGCAAGTTTCTTCTCCAACACTTCCTTCTGTCCATCATGTTTCTGATTTCTAGTTATTGCCTGCAAATATAGAAATATAGTGTGTATTTAAAAGTTAAATATTCTTATTCTCTTAATGTTAAACAATCTATAGTCAGCATTATCTCATAATTATTTTTCCATCATATATATAATCATTTAAAAACAAATATTGAATTTCACAGCTTGCAAAATTATGGGCCACTAGCCTTATAATATTTAATGGATTTTACAATGTAAATATCTGCAAATGTGCAAAAGTCATTACTAGGCAACTTTTCAAGCACTATGGAAAAGTAAAATAATAAATTGGACAAAAAGGCATCGAGCAATGGCATAGAACAAAATACACAAAATCAATGCAAGTACAGAGCATAATACGGAACAGACAGAAGTTTAATGTTTGGATTGACTATACAATACTGTACCTGTAACAAAGGTGGCATGTCCTCGTCAGCTTTCACTTCCTCCTCAGATTTACCCATCAGATTTTGTAGATCATTGTGTATAAATTCTCGCGATCCTGGTTTTGGCCGTCTGGAACTAAGTTCTAATTTTTCCTGAAATATACATGAAATACTGTAAAATCATTTAATTCCGATGGGATGAAATTTTGTGGTTTTAGGTAAAAAAAAAACCAATTTCGATGGGACCTTAATTTGTGGATTTTGCATTTCAGGTTATACATGGGTCAAAATTAATTTTTGATGGGATTTAATTTTGTGGTAGAAGGGGAACAACTAAATCCACAAAATATAATCCCCCACGAAAATTAATGATTTTATAGTATTGTTCTGTTCATGCTGCTCAATGATCAGGCAAACACGAAACAACAGCAACCTCAATGAGTGCTGGATGCTCAACATTCTTGTAATTTATAGCAGCAAAAGTGTCTAAGTTTAAGTCAAAACAAGGGCAGATAAACTCCATATATATAGATCACATGGTTATCAGCCTTGTCAGTATGTACTCCTCTTGAAAGTCTTCAATTTAACTGACTCTGACAAAAGAACTTAACCAACACAAACTCCAACAACCATGCAGATAGCACATAAACTTTGTTTCTTTTGAAAGTCGAGCTAAAAAATAAGTGAAAGAAATTTAGAAAGTTCACTTACCTGAGAATTTCTCTCAATCTCTTTGTTTAGTAGTTGTATCTCCTGATCTACAAGTTTATCTACACGAACATTCTCATCTATACCTAGTTCTTCCATCAAACTTTCACCTATCTGTATCTCTGGTAAGGAGTTACATCTCTTCAACATCACCTTCTCCATAGACCCAGCATCCTTCGACATTCTGAAATTATTTCAAGTTTCATTTACCGTAAAATCATTTTATTTTGATGGGACAAAATTTCGTGATTTTGGTAAAAAAGACCATTTCGCTGGGACCTTAATTTGTGGATTTTGCATTCAGATAATAAATACAAGGGCCAAAATGAGTGTTTGATGGGATTTAATTTCGTGGTTTAAGGTGAAACACAAAAACCACAAAATTTAATCCCCCACAAAAATTAATGATTTTACAGTATTTCAGTTTAATGTCTTTCATGAACTATAATCAGTTACATGGCAGCAAAATCACAAGTAGTCTTTAACTGTGTCCAACCATTACTCACTGACTAATCCATAAAGAACCAGCAACTTCTCTACATGTGGAGAAAAATTAAATAAACAATATTGTTAAATAAGAACAACCTGATCCAACCTGTAATCAAACCAAGATTGTCAGATAACATAAATGACTGAGTTCTCAATACTAAAGGTCTGTTTGAAGCTTTATCAACCTTTCTTAAAGTTTCTGGGCCACACCAAATATTTTAAGATAATAAAGCACTATAGTATTAGTAATAAGGCTTTAATTCATCCGCTAATAAAATGTAAACTGCAGCCATATCTCAAGGAACAATGTGATATTTCAAACACCAAACTAATGTCCCTAATGGAATATTTTCATTGACAACTTTATATAATAATCATAGAACCCTAGAAGCTGCTGGTATAGCCAAGAACTTGCATAGCGATTTAGTGATTTCATATTAGTAATTTGTTCTTATTTACAATATTGTTGAGCTGACTAATACCAGGGCTTTCATTTGACTCTCGAAACTGCATTTTAGCTCTTGAATTTGACAAAAGTGCCGATTATGACTCTTGGAAATTTAACCTGAAGTCTCAAATTTACTATGCTTATTATACAAATTTTCTTCCAATATGTTGACAACCCTTGAAAATTGAGTCAGGAGTCATTCTGACTCTACACTTTTGGAGGTTAGTAAAACACCTGCTAATACAACAGATATAATGTATCCTTACCCTGATGCTTTTGAGGGAACTTCGGATGCTCTTGATGAAGGTTGTTCAGACACTGAAAATTACAAAATATTCTGTTTAAGCATACTTATCACACATGGATATGAGAATGAAGAAGAAGCACCCAAAAGACAAGGTTATTCTTGACAGATCTGCAAATTACTGTAAAAACAAGGTTTTAAGGTTAGAAACTCATTATTGAATTCAATATTTTTCCAGGTCAGCCATGCATGACTGTGCTTTCAGATAGTCATTGACAAGTGATTTGTTACTGTACATAATACTATGCTCTCAGTGCGATTGACACACAAATATGAAATACGGAATATTGCACTACTTGATTGTGAAAATTGATAAAAAAAGAGTCCATATAAGAGCCCTCTAACATATTCATGCATAAAGGTAATAGAATCATTCCAATACCTTCATACTATAATAGCAGGGTTGTCATTAGGAGGTGACAGGAGGCCAATTTGACTGCCTCAAATGACATTTGGGCCACCTCAAATTTACACCCAACTGCCTTCCATCTAAAGTGCTCAGGCACTTTGGCCTCCTCAAATGTACAAAAAGCCTCCTACTTGAAATCCTAGTGAAAAATTGAATAGTATATGCACATTGTGTATATTGCTTGGCTATTTTGACCTGAGCCTGACCTTTATGCAAGAATATATCACAAGGTTCTTGCTTTGAATATATCAATTTCCGCAAGCAAATCGTGCGATATCGGTTTTTCAAATTTGTGTTTGTATTACATCTCAAGCGTCTTCGTGATACTCCCCGATTATGAAAACATACACTTGGTGTTGTGTACGTAGGTAATGTATCGACATTTAAATTATGCTAATCAAAAGGTCAGGCTCGTGTCAACGTGGCCAAGCTATACTAACCTTGTGATGGTGTTTCTAATTGTCTGTCAGGCATTTCTGCAATCAGGTTACCTAGTTTTACCATATCCAGTGTTGGCATTGTAGCAATCAACTGTAATAAAACAACAATTGTCTCATATAATCTTCATTGTACAGTATAACCTCTCAAAGCACCATCTCACAGATCAGACAACCTCTGATAGGTCCTAGCCCACTTGTTCTTACTCTTTAACCTCAACAGAGTGACAACTCCCAAGTGCAGCATATTGTTCAAGCAAAGCTGTTCAAATTTTTGTGCAAACATTTAAATTAAAATAGGAAGTGAAAAGTTTGCAACTTTAAATTTTATTTTTACATAGTTCTGACAGCAACAACTCTGACAGCGTGGGCCTGTGGGGACATTGGAAATCTAAGGTGAACATTCATCCCAGATGCTTCAATGTTGGTGAAAAAGTGCAAGAAGAATATGACAGATAGGCATTCTCTTTAATTAAAACAGACATTGCCCCATGCAATATATATTTTTTTCTAAACTCAGATTAAGGAATCTCAACAAAATGTAATGCTACCTTTTTTGCCTCTTGTTCGGGGCTTTTCAGTCTGCATCTCTTTGTCTTTGATTTTGGTCTACTGGTCTCAATCTGTATAACAACAAGAAAGATAGACCCTTTTATGAAATATCCATGAAGTTTTCACACTAGTGCAATAACTCTGCAGGAAATTTATTCAGGCAATACAAGAGTTATTGATACGTTTAGAGATATGTGTGACAAAGCATATGTTGATGACAACCATCCTGAAACAAATGTAGCAAATACGTTTATTTGTGCTTTAAATCATACAGCTTCTCAACAATTTTTCAGTTATTTTTCAGTTATTTATGACAGCCGATTCACCAAACCAGTTTTCTTGGATACATCCGAACCAGTACTAAATTACTCTTTCACAAGGAATCAGCAATTTCTTCACATGTTAATAATGATTGCCAAGTTTTTATAAAAGGGTATGATCTGTATACTGCTTGATACACAATAATATATAACAATATAATAAAGAGATAGTACTATTAACTACAAACAGCTACAACTGAAGATAGAAATACTTGTGAACTTGATTGTAATGAACAAAATAGTTGTATTATTGGCCAGTTCTTATAATTTGAGGCATTATAAATATAAATTTTTAATATACCAGGGCTTTGTAAGACATCTGTGGAGCTGAACCTGTAGATTCTCGTTTCTGTGAAACATATGTGAAATCATCCGACAAAGAATCTGTATCATCCTTCCCTCGGATGTCAGCCACCAAATATCTTCTTATAGTAAGTATGTCTAGACTGAAAAAGTGGTAAAAAGAAAAAAACTGAAACATTTATGCTAAAATTAGACTGCAGCTGTTTCCGGACAAGTACCATTGCAGTTATAATAATGTTTCTATTACTTTATATTTTTATATGAAATTTTCTACATTATTTTTACAATTTTTTTATTATCTTAAGTGTTACCTAGGTACCGAGATATTCAACAAAGGTGGACTTTGCAAATGTCAACAAGCCAGGATTTCAGGATTATGATGTGATTGCTACAAGTTGTACGATCAAATAACATAGTTACTTATTAAGTAACTTTAGATAATTTTATGCATATTGAAATGTAAGAAACATTTACTTACAATTTATTAGCATCCAAGGATAGTTGAGCCTTCAATCTACTCATATTAGCTGGCCCACTGAATATACCTCGACTATTTAATACTAAAATAAAAAATCAAATTAGTTTAAGTACATTTATATTATAGCCATATACTGTAAAATCATTAATTTTCTTAAGGGATTAAATTTCGTGGATTTTGTGATTCACACTCAACCAAGAAATCAAATCCCATCAAACAATATTTTTACCCTTGTATTTATTACCTGAAATGCAAAATCCACAAATTCACATCCCATTGAAATGGGTCTTTTTTACCAAAACCATGAAATTTCGTCCCATTGAAATTAAAAGATTTTACAGTATATACAGACCATATTCAATGAATTGACAACATGTAATGTGAACTGTTTCATACAAACAACACTAAGTTTCATGCAGGAACATTGAAGTGTTGTTGTTCAGACATACAACATGCAGTGTTTAACACAACATAGTTACTATTGAGCAATTTGAAGTTACGGTCACCTTATTTTCCAGTAATTTCCCCTGAAGTAAAAATGTACAAATGTATAAAAAACCAGGTACATAGATTAAATTGTCAGGATAAACCACTGTCAGAGAACTTTGAATTTATTGTGAAACACCTTTGACAACTTAAAAAGAAATTGATACAATGTACATTAGACGGTACCAAATATTTACTTGCATATGATCTTTATATGTATCTTCGGGTTTAACTCTGTATCTCAACAATTTATCAGTTACATATGGTGGCAGTTGATGCACTTAACTAGTTTCCCTGGACTGTATCCTGACCAGTACTAACTTACCCTTTAGCAAGAAATCTGGAATTGTTCAACATGTTGAGGAAAATCAACATTGTTCATTTTTTGTGGAAAGGTACCTATGACCAGCTGTAACAAGGAATTGAACCAGACCCCGGTTACAAACCTAGGACACAAACCATTGGACCACAGCCTAAGCTTACAGTACTGGCAACTGTGGCAACAAATTCTAAAGGTTTATAACTGGAACTTCTAAAACATTGTATAGTTTAATTCATCTAGATCACAGTCTAGTACAAAATCAGGATGTCTCCTCCACAATATGTGGGGAACATCATTAGCTGAGATTTGATCAGACAAATCACTCTGTGATATAGCTTACCTTCAGCTTTCTTCAAGTAATGTAGGAATAGTTGTTCACAAACATTCACAATATGAACAGCTATTCTTCTGTTTAATTCACGGTTCTCTACAGCAGACTGAAGAATAAGACAATTAAGATACTTAATCTATCATAATTCGTCAAAGATTATTAATATTGTCCAAAATTATTTAACAATACAGAATAGGACTTTATTTCAACCAGTTATTCACATGGGGTTATGCAACCATAATGCACAAAAAATTAAAATCATCCAGTCTTACAGGGAGAAAGTTTTTGCACCACCAATAGCTTTGTCTATAGTTGTAGAATATTTAGTAACGAGACAATTTGAGGAACAACTTGTAACCAATATTTAGTGCATGGCTGAGGTCTTAAGTAAGCAAGTTAGTATGATTTAATGCAATAAAATCTAACACAACATTATAACCAGGAATACACAATAAACTGACAAGAATTCAGGTTTAGAGATAAATACTACATGTTTTAACTTACCAGAAATGGATCATCAATTTGTTTTCTGATTTCAGGCCATACACCAGTCACTTCACCCATCAATATTCCAGCCTGAAATAACAATGTATGATTATGAAAGCAATATTCAAACAAAAAAGGGTAGCTGATATTCATTTTATATGTAATTAGTTATTTTTATTAAAGCATTATTTTTTGGCTCGACATTTGTTGAAAATTTGGATCCATGCATTTAAATTGTTTACTGTATAGCGGGTATATTTCATGGTGTCCAATTTTCGCGTTAATAGGATCCTTTTGAATTCACGGTGTCTTGATTTCGCGCTAACGGCCTGGACCGCGAAATTAAAACCTTGTTGGTAAACATGGAAGGGGAGGTAAACGTTAGAGTACGAGTATAATAGTCGCTACTGATCTCGGGGTTGTGGGTTCGAATCCCGGGCTGGCCAACTAAAATTACTGATAGTCTTTCGGATGAGTCTTTAAACTGAGGTCCCATGTATGGGTACTATACATATGGCATGCCAAAAGAACCAGAGATGCTTCTGGAATTAGGGCATCTTCTGTATCATGCACTATCCCAAAAATACTATAAGTACTAAAAGTATTCTTGAGGCCTCGCCCATAAGGATTATCCGGTGACGAGTATGAAGAAACGCAATAAATCAAACATACTTATCATTAACTGCTAACATTAGAAAAATATGTAGATCTATTAACAAACAAATAATTATTTCAGCAAACATTTACACGTTCCGCAAACAACACTGTTATTAAAATTGAACAAGTGTGATTAAACGGCTTACAATTAAACCTTCAAACGATATTGATATGCATACATAGAGATTTAAACTCGTTCTTTACAAATATCCAATTTCTTATAATAGTTTATACATGTCGTAGTCTATTTATCATTACCTTATTTTACTGAAGCGACACAATGTGTCGTTTTGTACGTCTTAGAAAGTAATGTTGGATTATTTCTTAAAGCTCCTTGATGCATTGTCTCCCTTTGTAAAATTTATATAGTTTTGGTGATTATTTCGCCGGGTTTAGATTTCGCGCATTCGACGTTGACCGCGAATATGGCGAAAATTAAACCCCCGCGAAATATACCCGCTATACAGTACTTAATATTTCGAAAGACCTAAATTACAGGTCTAGGTTTAGGTCTTTGATATTTCTTTTTGTTGACTACCATCAATTCAAAAAACATTAAGGCAGCTGTCGGGCAGTGTCATCCACAATCAAAATCATACATGTATTAGGAATTTAGGACTTTGCAGACACTTGAAATTGAGACTTTTTGGTTTCATTTTCCTGTTTAGTTTTTTTCCTGTGTTTGAGGTCTGAACTGTTACTTTTGTATGAGTTCCTTTTTTAGCCTTTAGTGCTTGGCTGTTTCTGTTAAATGCTCCTTGCCTACTCAAATATCTTTTTACCATACTAGCATACAACACATGATGAACATTGATTATAAGACAAACCAGCATTTGTTGATCCTGGTAGGATAAATGTGGTATATCAGGTCTCGGTGATAATCTACGCTTGATATAACCAGTCAGTTTATCAAACGATGTAGGCTGTGACTTTATTTCCTCCTGTCAATAAACAATAATAATTACAATGCATTACAATTTACTCTTGGAATACTTCATTTAAACTATAACTAACTATTGTCAATAGTCCTATAAGCAGAAACAATACTGGAATGCCTTTTAAAAGCTTATTTTGCTTTATTACTCCTTATATGAAAAATCTTGAAATGATCCAAAGATTGTCTCGAAAATGCATCAATTTCGTTTTAAATAATTGAAGTACATGAGCCATAGCATAATATTCATTTTGTCAGCAAGTTGCTGAAGCTTTCTTGAAAATATTCCCATTTTGATTTGTGCATTTCACCTATAGATGTAGTACTTGTAAATTACTTAGTCTAGTAATCGGACGACAGAATCTGAAGTTATTTAAAGTAAACTATTGTACATACATCAATCGGTGTTATTGGTCTCTCCAACTGTAACTTTGGTTGTTCTTCTTGTACTAAAATACAACACAACAGTTAGTGGTTACAGGGTTTTCATTATTAATCAAGTCATTCAAGGGCTCATAGAAAACATTGTTTAAAATTGTTTTTTTAGTTATTTATTGAAAAACATTTTTTTTAAGAAAACTGGTCTACATTAATAATGAAAATACTGGAGCCCATTTCCTAACCGAACGCTTTTCTACGTCTTTGCAACAACACACTACCCACGAGCAGTGCTCACTGATAGCATAATATTTCAGCACTTTGCTAGCGCTTTGATTGAAGCAAGATGTTTGTAAACATTGGCAATAGGCTCCTGGTTATCACATGGACAGGAATAGAAAATCACAAGTGAACTAACTTTAAAGTAGTTCTAACTAGTATGCTCCTGATACCAGGTATAGCACTAATTATAATTTATACCAATTGACAGCAAATGGGGTTAACATGCTTATCTGAACAATAAAGGTAATTTATTATTGTGCTATTATAGAAACTCCCTGGCAGTTTGACATATAGTTAAAATATCCTAACACCTTAAGCAAAGAAGCATAAGAAGGTAAAATAACTATATACTTACAGTCTTCATGTGGAAATGGTGCAAACAATGAGAGAGGACCAAGTACTCCATTGATTCTCTTCTCCACATCACTCTATAAATATACATACATTTATTATATACCAATATTTGTACCGTCTCAAATACAGAACAAATCATGCTGTAAAATACAGCAAGAGTGATCACATTTTCTGTATCATATATGTCAGGTTTTCCGAATCTGTCTGATGTATTATATATGCCGAAAACAAACATGTTAATGTCATTTATCATGATGACAATATTTGGCTTTTTGTGAATGGATGTTGAGTTATATGCCGACATTCGAAACGTCAATGTTTACTCCTTGGATCCATTTTCTCACATTAAAGCGCTTACTTCACTCGCTAGATACATGATTACACAAGCAACTCTAGGTAGTATGGCCAGACATAACAACACACTGCAGTGATATTCGGTACATATCATAAGCCATTCACACTTTTTTGTATGGTACAATTGAAAAATGGTTTTAATTTTAACTAGCGCTAACAGTACCAACTTTTTATTGGCTTTCCCAACTAAACACTTGCTGGAAATGGCAATATACCTTAGTACAGTTAGTAGTCAGTGAACTGACTGACCGCTGCAGCTTGTGGAGAACACTGTTATGAATTGTTCACACGCTATGCATTTACCACTAATAAAAAATGTCAACTTTTAAAAATCATTAACTTGTATAAATGTCCTTACAAATACACTCCACTCAGCTGTTGCTGAAACAGTATGATATATTTCTTACGTTATCATAAGGAGGCCAATTCATAGAGTACATGTTTCCCTCTTTTGTTGGAGGCCTAAACTTCATCATACTGGGTCCATTTTGACCCTGACCATTTCCTCGCCTGTGAGCTGATCCAAGTCCTGAAGGCATGGTTACTATTTGTTATATCACACTGAAAAGAATAAATTATTGACTTGAAGACAAGATGATGTTAAAGACATTTAAAAACATAAGATAAGTATGAAATTTGATATAGGAAGGTAAGTTTTAGTATACAAGTCGACCTATAAGATCCATGCAAGACTTATTCTGAGTTACCTACCACTGAACCACCTGCTCAACAGACATCATACCGATGATCATATGCTTGAGCCCCATGTCATGTGCAGTTTGTGCACTTATTCCTCCTAAGAACTCATTGAATGATGGCAGTGGTAAAATGTCCAAGACAATTGAAGACTGTTACATATCACTACAAGGGCTCGGATTGAATGTGGATACTAACTCATGACATTTGGCCTTGCTCAGTTGGCAGAGCTACAAACCAGAGATTTTAGCTTCAGCTGTCCAACGCAGGATGTGGGAATAGTGGGGGTTTATTGATAACCAAAAAGTAAAAATCCCTGAGGAGGAAACTAAGTGATGCATTAAATAAAGTTAAACAATATTATTTAAAAAAAACAAACATATATTTTATCTTTCATTTCTGCATCACCCCATCACGTAGACATGTATGCTGTCTAAATGTGTTTTTCCCAGCGTTGCAAAATTGTTTTTTTTTTCTCTACTAGCCGCATGTGCAAGATACTATTTTATCAATTTGTTAATCAACTTCATATTTCTGCATGTTGAAAAAAGTGCTGTTTGACAAGTGAATGCAGGTAAGGTAGGTCAGTCCAATGGTCCTGTACTCATAAGACACTGCAGGGTCTCAATGCAAGTCCCCCCCCCCCGAGTTAGCTAAACGAAGGAGTTTGCAAAAAGATCTTATTCAATTGAATTACAAATCAAATTACCCTTTGTATTATATCACTCAGCAGGCATATCAAACTTTCTAAAAACCTAGAATAAGCAACGTTTATGGATCAAATTCATATTGAACTATCCGAATACTAGTCAAGTTTAACAGCCGCCATGTTTGTTGATCTTCACAACCGACAAGTTTACTATGTTTAAACAGTATAACATGCACGTTTAAAGATTGGCTCTCCAACGAGCATTCTAGATGAATATATTTCCTTTATAGTTACACGATTTTTATCCAAAAGATTCCATAATGAGAGGGTCAATAAAGAATAAGGACAGTTATTTTATTCCAGTTGCTACGCTGTTTTTATTATTTACGTCGAAAATGTCCGAGGTCTTCCAAATGTCGTTACTCAACACGCAAGAAAAATAAATATAGGAAAGAGAATTAAATGGATCAAAGATTTGGAATTATCCGTAATATCATTGTCACCTTAAGTTTTACTTAAGTAATTTATTTTTGGTATGTTGTATCAAACATACTTTTATTATTTATTTAACCAGTATTAATTTGAAAACATATGAGCCGATCTTCAGGAAAATCTGCTATTTTAATAATAATAATATTTATTCGGTATGAGTAGCATGTAACATGTCATATCATAAATATCACAGAATATACAGTAAATAAAATATTTATCTTTAAATACTATTACAAAAATAAAATATCAATTTTAAGAATTTGCATAGATCTACAGTCCCGTGCCAAATTAAAGTTCACAAAGCGCAACAATCACAAAATAAGTTTATGAATTTCTTCAGTTAGAAGAACATAACAATTGTAAAATAAGAAGAATTAGACTATGTTTACTATCCTTTAGTAGGATAATCAATTTCTGATAAAACCGCCATGCACTTAACTCATTTCCACAGTCCATTTTCGGTTGCTAAGCAATTCTAGAACACCACTAAAAATTGATGGTTAGTCAATTTGACAATGTTGTCATGGTAACACAGGCAAACTGAAATATTTAAATTAATGTTGACTTTTACCACAATAGATTTTACCTTAAAACAGTTTTATTTTAAGAAAATCGGAGTTATAATATGAAAATAACAAACATTTGAATTTTGTTTTGATATATTTTAACGAAAAAATTTGCATGGGGGTCAATGGGAACTACATGTTTTGTTATTCAACTTCGAGATTTAATGACTTTACATTTTACAAACTTACATTATAAGAACAAATGAAGTTGATATTTTAGAATGCCAATTACTCCTCTATATTTCTGTATGGTTGGCATACAAAATACTAAAAGTATGTAACCATGGCAACCAGGCTTATTCCATCAATGAAGAATTTTCACTGATGTTCTTAAATTGCCTAGTAACCAAAAATATGATAAATGTAAATTATTTTCTGAACAGAATCAAATCATGCTTGGACTATTCTATCATATGATATAAACTTATAGTAAACTAGATTTGTATTTATTGTGTCATGAAATTTCAAAGTGAAAAAATCTGTCAAATTTTTCATGCATTTTTTACTTTGTGAACTTTAATTTGGCACCTGACTGTATATTAAAAAAAAGGCCATGTCAAACACACCCACACCAAGGATATCGCAAAAAAGAGGGGACCTCTTATTTCCATTGCGGTCCTTATTTTGACATGAATTTTTTCATAGTTGTAAAGAATAATGTCAGTGTTCAAAGTACAACGCATAAGAAATTGAGTTACTATTTTGCGTTTAACAGTTGTTTTTGTAGAGCCCATTATGCAGATTGTTTGGTCTGACGTTGTGAACGTCACTCAAACGTTATATTTGACGTTACTGCAGGATCTTGTCTATTAATCAAGCATTTCATAATTACACCCTTTGATCAATTCCTGTCATAAATTTATCAAAATAGCACCATTTTTTAGAATAATGTTTTTGTTTTCAAAATATGTATTCAGATGTAGGCTATTAGTGACCCAGGCGCGTCGCGAGTTACTGAACAATGGGGTGGAGGGTGGGTAAAGGGAGGGTTGTCCCCTAGCTTCCTTTGAATGAGAACATTTTATAAAACCATATCGTAAGTGGTGCTATTTCCGATACCTTTATTGTGTATTTTTCTGGATAAGACTTTTTTTAGTGTTATACATGATGTTAGTAATTATTCTGACTCACTATGATAGAAAGTGATCATTTATAGTTTCCGATGTTGCATTATTTTGCGGTTGCTATTTGTCTGAGAGAAAATGAAAGCTTAATTATTTAAGCGCACGTGAGTTGCAGGTAAGGTGTGGAAAGTTCGACTAGCGTAACAATCGCGTCCAATGCGTCTGAAACCCGTTTTCCTACGTAGAAAAGCGATTATTCGCCTAAGCTAGTCATTGCGTTGTAAATGCGTTCATTGCGTCGGATACTGGTTGGCCACTTCTGGAAAAAATCATGGACAAAATCCACCAAAACCATCAGCGTATTGGCGGACGTTTGCCAGCGGAACAAACTTAAGCAAACTCAGAACAACTTAATCACGCGTATAGGAACGTTTTCAAACGGCAAATAATGCGCCAATCCACGTTATTTCAAATGTCGACAAGTTTTTTTGCATGTTAAAAAAGTAACGAATGCGGGCCGTTTTCAGCGTAGCTTTTTAAAACGTTTACTTGCGGAATTGGACGTTTCCCTAAACGGCAGTACACGTTGGACCAACATCATGTTGCGAAGTTAAACCCACCTTTAATAATAATCAGTTACTACATACAGTCTTGAGGAGAATACCGTTGATGTATTAATATCCAGGACTAAAACATTTATTTTGAGGTGATCGAAATCAACCGTCAGTTGGTTGAAACAAAACCGGCATATGACAGTTAAAATTAAAGGATGTAACGTTTAAAATTATTTTCTTTTTGAATAAATAATTGTTAATACTGTAAATTACAATTGGCAGGGTCAGTTAGTTATTCAGCTAACAAGTGTCAAGCGTCAATTTGATAATATATGACATATTCTCACACTTCTATCCAATAAGAAGTATAACTAATCTTATCTGAGTTTATTTTATGTTCATTTTGAAGGTCACATTTGTTATTAAGTTAAAATATTTTAGAGAAATGTTTCCTTATTATATTCACTTGTATATAACCCATTGAACTTCCGCCTGTTTAATTTTTTTTTGTACAACCCAGTGTTATGAAAGTCCATGTTCTTAATATTTATAGAATATTTAACACCTCAAATTAAATACACTAGTATGAAATTGTATACTGTTTAAAGTAACTGTATTATTATATACAATGCATGTGGGTTTATTAGTTAGATATTTAAAGTCAGCAAATCCCCTTGTCGACATGTCTATTTAGGTTAGAGTGTGTTAACAAATTAAAGTTATCTTCAAACCTTCTTTAAGTAAAATTTAACAGAACTTTGATTTCTTGCAGCATAAACTATTTTAGCCTTTCTTTTCATAAACGGCGAGAATTATGATTATGTAAGACGTGGACTATCAAATCCATGAAATCTCAATCTCCGACAAGACACGACCTCCTCACGAAAATTATTATATTCCTAAAATGTAGCTTTGTAAACTGGCATGGAAACAACCAACCTTCGTTAGACTTACTCATGGTTACTGTGGCATACTTGACGAGCATTTTATTTATGTGATGTTTTAAATTTTGTTGTTAAAAACTCTTTGTTTAATACTCTGCTCTTCATATTTATTGTACACCTGACCAGAATTGTAATTTATTAGATGCATGTATTATTACGATGATGTTAGTACATTGCTTGTATTATATGTTCATGGGCAGTATTACATTGCAATAAACTATATTATATTCTTTTCAATTCATATTCGTGCATACAGACCGACGACCACGTGAATTGTGATATATACTCATATTTGCACTCTTGTTATCTCTATTGATACAGAACAGTAATTATCGGTCTCGTGCACCCTAGTAAAATGATAATGTAGTAATTTGTCATCCATGTTTCATACGTTATCAGATGGAAGCATTAAAACAGAACATTTGTTATAATTTCATATCATATAAAATGAGATGATTCACTTGTTGTTTTAGCTGTACGAATACTTGTACCATTGGCTAATGTATATTACATGACAGAATAATATGAAACGATATACACAATTAACAAATAAATTACACTGAACAATGTCTTGCAAAAACATGTCTTTTCATAAGTATAGACCCTATGCATCTAATGCAAGTTTAAGTTAATATTTGTACATAGAATTTGACACCTAGAAGTGCTGATTTGGTTTAAGTCAACAAAAAGACTCATGGAGTAACTTATATATATGTTACATTCCGATGCCTTTATTGACCAGTCACCTTTCTGATGAGATATATGTTATTAACAGGCTTATGAATGTATGTACCTTCCTCATGTATTTGACCCATGTCTATCGACTGAGCTACGGAGGCACACATATGCCATTAACAAACACCAATAACAACAATAACACTACACCAACACACAGTGTCGAACATGTCAGCACTTTGTGTAGGTTCTTATAGCTGTCTGGTGATGTCATTTGTAGTGATACGCCCGTTAAACTAGTAAATTTACCCAACAGTTAAGGACACATGTAATATAATCGTCGATATGCGCAAGGATTTCAAAACTAAACTTGCAAGATGCATTATGGCCTAGATCGACCCGACCTGATATCAACCAGTTACAACTTTATCTGCAAATCTACTTAAACTATGGCCATACCTTTATCAGTCCCCCCACTCTAGAACGACATTCACATTTATAAACATTGATCGTGCTAATTTTTAACAAGGTCTAAACCAGATATTTATCTCACTAAAGTAAAGACGAGAGATTAATACACATCTTGTGCATTTATTTAAACTAATTAGTGAAGTCGGTATTAACTCCTGGATTAAAATCATATTTATATATAGTTTTGGAGTGTGTACTATATATAACTTGTACGTTATACTAACACAGTTACATTATGGCAATTTAACTTGGAAGTGGAATTATTGTTCTGATTAGAAATATGTATTTTCTTGCATTAGGGGCCTCCGGGGCCGCTGGAGCCTTGTATTACTTGATGAACTTGTGGTGGCCGGGCTGGTACCTGGACTGGGTATATGGCCGACTTAATGTTAAAAATACTAACGTAGTAATTTCAACAATAATGAAGGGGAAATTTCTAATCGATTTCTTCGAAGATCATGCGAAGTCGACACCACAGAAAGCTATGATATTATACAAAGACGAGCCTTACACGTATGGATATATGGAGAAAATGGCTAACAAAGCAGCACGTGCCGCCATTGAGATTGGTGTTAAACCAGGAACAACTATAGCCGTAATGATCAATAATGACCCTACCTTTGTTTGGTCTTACTTAGGTATGCATAATGTATATACTAGTAATGTTTGCTTATTACGTTTTTCATTCCAAGGCGTTGTCACCATGGTTTCGTAATGTATAATTGTTGACAAAACAAGTGTTCCTGCAAATCACCAAGTGAACGTGATGGACAAGTGATGGACATGTTCTAACTATTTCGCATTTCCACAAGCCAATGGCAACTTCTAAAAATGTATATGACACTGTTTGAGATATTTGCATTAAGGAACTACATAACATGCACAACCCAAGTATGGAACCCCAAATGAGAGCCCAGTGCTCCACTGAAATTCACTGAGTATCACCCATTTAGTTAAACAGGGTGATAAAACATGTCTCAGTAATGTTTAATATACATGTATAATTTTATCATGGAGTTTTTCGTTTTATCAAAAAAGATAAAATTGTAATGTGTGTACAATACTGTGACGATCACTTCTGTATAAACAGCTAGTCATTCAATATACAAACCGTGTATGCAAGAGCTTAAGAGTATAGCTTTGCTATTTTGACCTGAGCCTGACCTTTATGCAAGAATATATTACAACGTTCTTGCTTTGAATACATCAATTTCCGCAAGGAAATCGTGCAATATCGGCATTAAAGATTTGTGTTTGTATTACTTATCGAGCGTCTTCGTGATACTCCCCGGTTATGAAAACATACAGTCGGTGTTGTAAACGTAGAAAATATATCGACTTTTTAATTATGGTAATCAATAGGTCAGACTCATGTCAATGTGGCCAAGCTATACCGCGCTATCACAACATGTCTCATCATTAAGTTCATGGTTAAGAGTTTTATTTGTTTAAAACCGCAGAATATTGACGCATATTTTTTAAATGCGTGTATGTTTCACTTATGTCATAAAAATGTAGAATATAAATGAAACACATGCACTAAAAATAATATGCGGCAACAGCCCGCGTTCAAAACTGTCATTTTCTTATAGGCACGGTATTTTGAGACAACAGAGCATAAATTCATTCGTTAAATTAACATATTCAAACTGTGATGTCCCAAATTGCATCCTGATCGGGAAAATAGCTCGAGCCACATACCTGTCGGGGACATGTAACTGCATACCAGCGAATCATTATTTTGCCGGCGCCGAACACCCTGATTTCTAGGAATTTTTGAGACAAACCTGTTCATGACATCGAAGTTCTATTCTGACACCACGCAAATGTTTACTTATTCGATATAGAAATGCAGTATATCTATATGTATGAGCTGCCTTGACAGTCCGGTTTGTTTAATTATCTTCTATACGTAAATCAATTGTTTGTTATGTTTAAGTAAAAATTTGTATTCCAGGGTTTATGAAAGTTGGATATGAGATTGCATTAATCAACGTCAACCTACGTGCCCGTTCATTGTCACATTCTATTAATTCATCAGGGGCCAAGGTCCTAATCCTCGGACAGGGTAAGTGCATGGAAGTACTTATTACATAAATATGTTACAACATTGCTCAACCAAACATTACTTTTAAGTTTCCCATCTCGTAATGGCGTTCAATGAACTTTTATTGATACATGTAAATGAAGGTATTTGAGTTAATGCTTAGGTCCCACTCAGGAATTTCTCACCTTCGACGTGAACGTCAAAGTTGTTTCTCCCGATGGTCCCCAATGGTTCCCTGTGACTACCGGTGGCTCCCGATGGCCCCCGATGGTCCCGAGTGCTACCAATGCCCCCGATGGCAAAGAACATTACGTTATTAAAATGTCATTACGTTATTAAAACGACATTGAACCAGACTACGATCGCGGAAATATTCCCGATTTGTTCCCGAAGCTCAGGTGCTTCGGGGAGGCTCCCGATATATTCCCGACACGAATTCGTGAGTATATCGCGTAAATTTCAATACCTACATCCAATTGAAATCTCCCTTTGTGTTCGCGATGTTATAAAAAGTCTCAAATCTTCCCGAAGCTTCGTCGATGCATCGGGGAGCTTCCCTCAGACATCGGGGAACCAACTAACTTCCATTGGTAGTACATTCCCGACGCATAAGAATGATCCCGATGCCTCCCGGTTTATCCCGATTTCTTGACTCCTCGAAGCTTCCCCTAGACCGTGTTCCCGATGCCTCCCGATGTCCACTTAAAATACACATTGTAAGATACGGCATGTTTTGAATTTAAATATCAGGTATGGCAAACCATACAAAAATACACACATTGTAAAACACAGGAACGTAAACGGTGATGTTGAATATGGGTTAACATATCGCAAGTTTAATTTTCGACATGCTCATTATCTTTGGTCTGCCCTGACTTGCTAAGATTGTTTTGCCCCTTTCGTACTTATATTATCAATGATGTCAGACACAATCATGGTACATGTCAGACCTTCTCAATTTTTGTATGCATTTATCTTATGGTAGTAATGTGGGTTTTACATTTATTTTGAGTGATTCCTGATTAGAGTTTATTGAATATTTATTTTGAGTGATTCCTGATTAGAGTTTATTGAATATTTATTTTGAGTGATTCCTGATCAGAGTTTATTGAATATTTATTTTGAGTGATTCCTGATTAGAGTTTATTGAATATTTATTTTGAGTGATTCCTGATTAGAGTTTATTAAATATTTATTTTGAGTGATTCCTGATTAGAGTTTATTGAATATTTATTTTGAGTGATTCCTGATTAGAGTTTATTGAATATTTATTTTGAGTGATTCCTGATTAGAGTTTATTGAATATTTATTTTGAGTGATTCCTGATTAGAGTTTATTGAACAACCAGCAATATCATAGACTACTCTTTTTACAGGTGAAGTATTGGGAGACGCCATATTGGAGATAAAACAAGACATACCTGATATCGACATATATGCGATCGGCGAGACTGGACAATCTACGCCGTCATTTATGTCGTTCGATCTCGTTCAGTCTCGTATGTCAGACGCATCGATAGACAGGACAGTACGAAAACATGTAACACCACTGTCTACTAATGTGTTGATATATACATCCGGAACGACAGGTAATATGTAAACCAATATCAACATGTTCCCATATCAATCTAAAGTATCTAGACATTGTACATATTTGTCTAAAACATTATCATGGCACTGGGATAGCCACGACAGATAACGTGTATACAGTTATATTTCCATGAGCTAAATGAAATTATAACTGTGTCAGTTGAGTCTAAGAAAAGAAAGGGAAGCGCTTCGTACGAGTATCCAAATGATACCCCGACCTACATGAAGTAGCGGTATATCTCGTACATGTACATGTGGTTTACAATGTCTGATTTTAATGATTTGGAAACGTGCAATTACGATCTCTTCACCCAGACTTGATTGATCAGTATTTACTTTACGAGATCTATTTTATATTGTAAGATTTGAACGACGTTTGATGTACTAGAAATATCCATTGTCATAACATCTTTGTTGCATATCGTGTGCATATCTAGACGCGATATGCATAGAGTAGATCAATTTCAACACAACAACTTTAAGAGACTTAGAATGTGTATATTATGTAACCAATGTTGGTTTCCTCTCAGGTTTACCGAAGCCGGCTATTGTGTCACATGCACGATGTATTGGCGCTGGTCTAGGACTTGCTGCGACAACAAACGCAACGAGTGAAGATGTAATATACTGTGCCTTACCGTTGTACCATTCTGCAGGTCTTCTCATTGGGTTTGGTAACATTCTGTCATTAGGTAAAACAATATAATATTAATATTTTATATTTTAGTTCACTAAGTTAGTGAATTCTCTGTATTATTAAACCTTTCCTGATTGGTGATTAACATTTAACAACAATGTGTTCGATAACAAACCGATCAAAGATTGTACGACACATACTTTAGTTCGGTTCCTGTTTTATTCTGACGAGTGTGTAAATATCACATGACTTTCCTTGTATCCAGGTTAGTATAGCTAGTACGTACAAAGTTATACGTACCACGTGTAGAATAAGATATTGAGTTTTTCCAATAAATCAATGCGTATTTTGCGTTTTAAGTGACATGTGACATAAAGAATCTATCACTTGTTGTCAATTGATATATTTATATTAAACTCGTTCAGGAAATATTATTTAGCTCGCCAGAGGCTCGCTTAATAAAATTTCCAAAACGTGTTTAATATACATTTATATCAATTGACAACTCGTGATAGATCCTCTATTTCTGTCTCCTACAAAACTATTCTAATGCCATCATCTAAACACAACACTATACAAATCGCTAACGATTGGCCATATTCATAGCTGTTTCGAATATATAAATCGTATCCATTCCATTTCTGTACATTTGCAGATAAATACTGCATATTCTGTGTAGCAAGCTTGTACGCTTAACAGCAGAGTTTTGTTTTCATTGTCAGGTGCGTCGATGGTTATCCGAGAAAAGTTCTCTGCTCGACAATTTTGGGACGATTGTAGAAAACATAATGTTACAATCATTCAGTATATTGGAGAAGTTTGCCGATATTTGATCGCCCAACCAAAGGTAAAATGTTTTGGTAGCTTGCGTCTGTGGCACGTGCTTATTTTGTACAGTATGTTTATTCTTTGGCTGCGTTTTGTTGTTCGGTTTCTGCTGAATACGGATACCCTTTTAAACAGAAAATGGAGCTAGACCTGATTTTAAGCTCAAACATACCCGTCACAAATAAATTTTTTCTAACTTAAGTTCATGTACTCATAAACGTCACCACATTTCACAATTTTGCATTTTCTAAGGGGCCATTTCCACACATAACTTCTTCTAAGTAATGTGAATATTGTTCTGTCTTGTGAGTTTCGGAATTGACTGATTCTATTTATTGCTGCCTGGTCTGACTTTCCATGTCCATTAATTATTGGTTGTCCGTTCTGCTACCATAGTTTACGTTCACTGTATCCGATTTACGTTATTTAACAGGGTTGCTATTAGCAACCGCTGTTTTGAATAGACAGACGGAACTTTTGACTCTCGCAACTTGATTTTTAGCACACACACAGAATAAGCTAACGTACAAAGAAATAGTCCCGCAATGGGAACTCTGCAGATAGGAACTCAAAATAAAAAACCAATAACTATGCCTGTATTTCGATGAATAATATGTTTTGCATTTATTAAAAAAATATGCTTATAATTGTAAATATTACTGCACTGGGCTTTTTCACTAGTTCCATTTTCTATTTATAACACAGCTAATATTCAAAGGGGAATAACTACAGTACATTATACTGTTACATACAGAGTGTTGTTACTTTCCTTGACACTGTAATAACGTTATTTGGACGTAACGGGAAATTACATTGAATAAAACTGAGTAGTATATCTGCAATTTGTAAAATGCGTGCTATATACATGTCACTTGATGATCTTTTTGTGCGAAAGGTCTCAGTTGATGCACGGAACGAACTTGACTCTAGTTCACACTTGTTAATTGAATGACCTTCTGTACATATACATTTTGTCAATTTTGCCAGGTATGTGAAGGATTATTTTCTTCATGTAGGTTTAAATTTCGTTACGCTATACGATGTAATAGAAAAGTTCTCCTTTATGGTTGAAAAACTTTGAGTACAAATATAAGTGTATAGATGCTCTAGCATATTGTCAATTCTGTTTATCCTACATATTGGAAGCCTTAAAACCCTGTTTTCGTAGCGCTATCAGCTCTTTGATTTCTACTGTGGTTGGTTGCTGATAATTGCTGAGTTGCTGCTATTCGGCAATTCAATCAAAACATTAGTTCCATTCAGTGTTTCAGTTTGTAATGAAGGCATTTAGTGTTCTTACTCAAGCTCTTGTTGATCACATCTATCTGCTACCCCTCTAAAGCATCCTGGGTAGTTGCACTTCAGATAAAAAAAGTTGTGAGCCTCTATTATTGCTTGAATTAAGTCTGAAATTGATAATGATTTCGAACCAATTCAACTTTATCATACTTCTATGGCATGAGGATAAACTTATTAAACCTATTAGAAAACTGTTGTATTACTGTATAAAATGTGAGCGACGTTTGATTGTTGAAAAATGAACGTCTTCTCTTTATTTTAGTCGAAGGAAGACGGCAATCACAAAGTGAAAGTGGCTTTGGGCAATGGTTTACGTAAAGATATTTGGACAGAGTTTCAGCAACGTTTTAAAATTCCGAGAATACTCGAGTTTTATGGTGCTACGGAAAGTCCAATTGCTTTAGTCAATCTGACAAATAAAGTAGGATCTTGCGGAAGGTTATCACCATATCTAGTAAATAAATTTATCATTATATCTAGTTAATAAAAACATCACCATATCTAATAAATACATAAATCACTATATCTAGTAAATACATCTATCACTATATATCAAGTAAACACCTCTATTACTATATCTAGTAAATACATGTATCACTATATCTAGTAAAACAGATACATCATTATATCTAGTAAAACAGATACATCATTATATCTAATAAATACATCAACCACTATATCAAATAAATACATATATCACTATTTCTAGTAAATAAATACATCACTATATCTAGTAAAATACATATATCATTATATCTAGTAATAAATCTATCACTATATCTAGTAAATAAACACATCACTATATCTAGTTAATTCATATTATCACGATATCTAGTAAATACATCTATAATAATACCTAGTAAAATACATGTATCATAATATCTAGTAAAATACATGTATCACCATATCTAGTAAATAAATTTATCCTTTATTTAAAACACATCTCAAATATAATCAGATATATGCATAAAGGCAAAAGACTGGCTTAATAAAATTGCCAGAACTTGTTTACAGTGATATAATTCTTTAGCATTTGACAACTCGTGATAGCTCCTCTATATAAGTATTAAACTATGAATTTCAGAAACAATTTACACCAGCAGAATTAGTAAAATATGACTTAGAGGCACAAGCACCACTGAGGAACAAAAACGGATTTTGTGTACCCATACGACCAAGTAAGTTAACTTTCTTCTGAGAGATATGCATACTTAAGCCTGCTATCCATTGAAAAAGTAATACATATTACAGTACTTTCAAAGTCAAAAGAGACTCTTTTGTCAACAACAAGTCGTCTGTCAGGTATAAACCTGGTTTATCAAGCTTTAGTTGGGTATACAACATGCACCTGAATTGACGGTAAACCCCGCTATTCTTTCGAATGGGATAGTTCCCTCATTAGTATTACTTATTAAATCGACTGTACATGTAATGTAAAATAGAGACAATCAGAACGGTGATATTTGAAATGCTCATTTTGTAAGCTGTCAAAAAGATAATTAAAACATTGACAGGAAAGGCAACACTCGACTGAAACAGTCGATCACCGAAAATAAAAATTACTTATTTCACAGTCACACGACACAATGCCAAACTAGTACTAGTAACTGAACGAGAAAAAGAAGCAAAACCACTGATTCAGAAGGTCTTAAGCATAATTATCACTAACCAGCGGCTTGGAAGTGCATTAAAGCCGTGCCGGAAATATTGAAATGCACTCCCAGTCCGTTACATAAATATGCAAATTAGCTTGAAGCGACGTTAGCCAATCCATGACTTGGTCTATCCTAGAGGTCCGTGTGTCACGCTCCAAGTACCATTCAATTTGAACAGAGCTGATATGCCTATGACGTAGATTCAGTAGTTGATCTGTAATATGTCATGTTTACTTACATTATTTCATGTCGTTGCCCCATGTATACTTACAGACGAGGTAGGGTTATTGGTAGTACCGTTGATTGAAGGTAAGACATCATTCCAAGGTTACCGTGGTAAGAAGGAAGATTCGGAGAAGAAATTGCTGTATGATGTATTTGAAAAGGGAGACAGATATTTCAACACTGGTGACCTGTTGAGAATGGACAGCGATTATTATGTATATTTTAATGATCGACTGGGTGACACATTTAGGTAACTACCATTCGCAGTCATTAACTCTCATTATTTTGACCTTGGCCGGTATTTATAAAGCATCTTAAGTGAAAACTTAAAACATATTTTGACTTAAGTTAAAAGATTGAGCTGCCCACATCTCACAAGAAATGAAAAATAGCCCATGTTTTCTATATGATTTTTGTAACTCTTTACAATGGTTCTAAATAATATTAATACTTGTTAATATTCATTTTTCCTGCCTAGCTGATACACTTAAGGAAAATTTGAGATTTTGAAATGCTTTATAAATACCGGCCCAGTACCACTTTTGTACAGAGTTGGTATCATTTGTATCCTACTTTTAGTACTTTTCGTGTTTTGCTAAATATGTCTGTTGAATGCTGCATTTCTTGTACGATTTGGTATGATCCTTTCATACTACATGGTGTTATGATTTACAGTGTATATAGCTATATCGGATATGTTTTTAAAAAGTAAAAAAAACTGAAAAACAATTATGCTTTCATATCCATTAGATCAGTTTTTGCTTTAGTTTTAACAGAAACTCTTTCCGTGGATTATTGGACATGCGAACTGTCCATTTTCATACGAACTCTTCTAGAACACTCTACGAAACTATAAGAATTGTTTATTTTTCGACGATTGAATCAAAGTACAGGAACTCATCCAAAGTTTTAATTTGCAATTAAGGTAGTCTAGTATCATTCTAAAAACGATTTAAGTAATTATTTTGACATTGAATGACATTGAATATATCTCTATACACTTTAAGACTTACACATACAGTTTCTCTCTATTCCAAAGTTCACAGTGGTGTCACAGGAACCTGGTGTTTGTGCCATTTGCTGTAACTTTATACATATATCCTGTTAGTGCTGCTTCCGATTTAACATTCATTTTACATAACCAACTTTTGCGGTTTTTGTCTGAATCTAATTATATGCATTCTCGTTCAACCAGCGTATTTTTTCAATTAAATAGGTGTCTAGGTTCTTGACTAACCACTGATTTATGAGGGTGGTTATATGAGCATGTAACATATAACTGTCGGGTTGGGTTTAATAGTACAAATATATAATAACACTTGGCCCACAAAAGTATAAGGTCATCTATGTATTATATTCAACTGTATGAGATGTTGATCAGTTTATTATCGACAAGAAGCATCTTGTCATTTGAAACAGACATAAATCATGGTTAGAAGGAATAAATGTCAGAATTGTGACATAAGAACGGACAGCAATCAATATACATCGAATACATAATGCCAATGATAAAACTTCACTGTATTTGTAGTACTTCATACCACAGTATTGTCATTTTACCTATCTCAATTCCCTGACAAAACATCCGTTATCTGATCTCCTTTTCTCTACACTTAACAAATCTTATAAGTGTGCATGTGTTTTACCTTGTAACGTTTTCACTTATTAACATTTCTGCATGAAAGTTTGTGTATATGCTATTGACTATCTTAAGATTGAATCAATAAAGTTTTTTCTACGAAATTAAAATGTGCGGCTCACTGGACCGTGAATAATCAAAACAAGCAAATTACCGGGAAATTTACACATACGTGCAAATAATGTTAAAGTATGGTCAATTTGAATTTAAGTTATATCACCAAATTGAAAAAACCAACAAGATAACTAGATTTTTACTGACCAACATGGTATTTATCAACTTTTAAAAAAACCATTTTTTTATTGATGGTCAAAGGGAGGTAACTCCGTCAAAAGTTTCCTTTTTCGGATGAAAGTTGGTATTTCTAATCCTCAATTGTAATTTATTCGAATCACTGTTAACATTGTTTTTAGACAAATGATAAGCACATATGCTTGCAATATAATTTAAATGCAAAGCGGTCAGATAGCTGCATCAAGACCCAGACGAACGACCGATGAACTCGCTGCAAAAATTGGTGACATTTGCTTTTGATGATCTCATGATGAGATTCTCATCATTTGCTTATTCTGATTGTAACCTTTTAACCAGATTGTACTTGAATCATTTGAATTGTAATTCCAAATATCCAATCTCCGTATGTTGAAAATTTCATTACGATCGATCAGTACATGTATGTGAACAATATTAAAGATCTGACTCAGCAATTCAAGCAATAACATTATTATGTAAACTTGTATTCTCATCGTTTCTATTATTAGGTGGAAGGGTGAAAATGTATCAACGACAGAAGTAAGCAACATTTTAACAGATCTAGATTTCATACATGACGCTAACGTATATGGAGTTTTAGTACCAGGTATGTGCTTTTGTATACTCAACAGTTGGATAGTTTCGAAAACAATGCCATTCGATTCATGACTTTTTGGCTGACCATACAATTGTCCACATGATACTTTCCCGCCAAACGACACATTTTTGTTATTTAAACGATTTTCATTTTTTGGACTTTTAAAAATATTATGGTGGTTATGGCCAAATGACCAAACGTAGGAAATTTTACGTTACTTTGACATGTGTATTTGGTCTATATGCGCTCGCTTGCTTCAGATGACTGCTGTCTGAGTTGACATTATTTTTCATGTTATTTACCGATATACAAGCAGTCTTCTCGAAAGGCGCTGGTTATGCCACATTCCTGTCTGTAGAAAAATACACTGGTGTCAATGTTCTTCAAAATGCTTACCTTTCTCCGTTGCCACATCATGTGTTTGAATATAATTTTACAACTCTGTGTCATCCTGATTTTAGTAAGGCTGATGATGTCTTGCTAATATATTAGGTTTGTCATCATTACGCATTTTGTGCATGCATTTAAAATTTTTAAGCCTCATATAGTGATATCAAAACCATAATACTAATATTTATTTTGTTTACATCAGGAACTGACGGTCGTGCTGGTATGGTATCGTTACATTTGATTGACGCTGAGCTCAGCACACTAACATCAGCAATGGTTGTCGCCCTTTCCAAACATGTCCGCCATGTTTTACCGTCTTATGCCAGACCTCGTTTTATTCGAATACAGAAAGAGTTCAACATGACGTCAACATTTAAACAGCAGAAGACGCACCTTGTTCGTGAAGGCTTTGATATTACTGTTGTGAAAGATCCAGTCTTTTATTTGAATCCAAAAACAAAAACTTATCAACCATTAGAAGAGGGTGTTTATAAACAAATAATGGCGGGAAAACTTTCACTATAGATTGTGGACAGCTAAAAGCAATTACTCGTTATAGACTAGAATAATTAATACTTTCTGACGGATATTAGTGTTTGACAAATGCCACGTTAAGTTACTTTACTTGGAAACATGTTGTTAGCTTGTTATGGTTATGATAAATTTGAACCGACATAGACCCGTGTATAGTGTACGAACATATAGCTGACATGTGTGGTGTGTCTGTTTGTGCACATGATCGTACGACAGAATACAGAGGGGGGTGCACCTGTAACCTATCTGTCATAATATGCATCGGTGTCTAAGATACATGTACAATATTAACCGATACAATATACAAGCATACGTATAGATGTATGAGTACTGATTTGTTCTAAATGTGTTTTATATTCTTGTCTTTGATAATATGTTTTGTTGCAATGGTATCATAAGAAATATATTACATTCTATGTGCAATTTCTTGATTCTTTCTTGATATGTGTGTGGCACATAAGGTAAGGAAGACATATTGATTGTTGAATGGAAGGAATCATGTACCTGTATAAAATTAATTGTTTTCTATTTTTAATGGAACTTACTTAAATTGAAATGATAACTGACTTATCCAATATGAACAAATACGTGGGCCCATCAATAATTTCGTGAACTAATTCTACTGTTTCATAACGCTTTGACATAGCCTTTTGAAATTTTGCATGGTCAAAGGTAATTTATTATCCAATTAATTAAGAATAAAAAGTGATTGATGACGTCACTGTTTATGACGTCATAGCAATATTCTAACGTCATGTCATTGGCGTTCGTTATTAAAAATGGCGTCGCCTGGTATGATCGAGTAACGTTTTGTATCGAAGATTTATACATTACTCAGGCAATATGTCTTCTACATTCAGGAAAATTTGCATGCAGTGTATATAGAGTCTTGGTAATCGAATAGTGTTTTTTCATTGTCGAAGAAGTACTTAAAGGGCAATAGAGGAGCAAACAAAGACGATAAGCATTTTCGCCGGCCACTGGTTGATCAAATTGGCGGTCGGTAAACACAGGTAATAGTATCGTTGAAAAAGAAATTAAAAAAAAAAAATTGAAAAATTTTTTTTTTCTCGAAATTTAGGTATTATATACAAGGTATATTTGCAAGGAAATTGAGAGCAAAATCGAAAGGGTGCAATTTGTTTTCATAGAATACGGCATTTACGTGAGTTGATCATGTACAAAAAGGCTGTGTGGGGGACAAATACAGCAAAATGCCTTGCAAACATTTGAAATCATGCTTTACATTTACCCCAAAACGATCAAATGCATCGTTTAAACTTTTATTTTAACTCTCGATGGCGAAATTCGAATTACGCTGCAATGACGGCCGGTGTGGTTTTTAGAGTGTCCGACGACTAGAGATATTCCGAATGTATTTTTATAACCAATGAAAGTCGTTGTTACAAAATGGAAATCATTCGCAACTTTCGGACAAACATGGTGAAAATAAAAACATTTTGACTAAATAAAATGTGCCGACGATTTGTTTCGCGGTTAATACGGAAGCTAGCATATTTCACCACGGTAAATTTGTTTAAAATGTTGCGTCCTTCAATTCTACCGCATTATTATGCTTATTCATGACGATAAATACAAAATATGAAGGTTTTTATCCTCGAAATTTGTATTTTTGGTTTTATTGGAATGCACCTTTCGAACCGACTGGACACAGGGATCTAAACTTTATGGCATAACTTTTTAATAAGTTGATCAATTTCGATGGAATTTTGCATAATACCTAAATTTCGAGAAAATTTTTTTTTTAATTTTTTTTTTTAAATTTCTTTTTCAACGATACTGTTACCTGTGTCGGTAAAGTGTATTGACCATAATATTTTGCGACATACAAAGAATAACTTGTAATTTCTGTGTTTCTCCGAAAGCTACTGTTATTAGAAACTATAATACCAATAATTCAATCTAAGTTGTTATTGGCTATTAAATGAAAGCAAATACAACTTCAAATGTATGAAATTCTGATATACCATGAAAATTCGCAAATTCGTAGCCGCAGCGTTGTTTCGGACACAATCTATGACCTGAATATAGAACTGTTACAGCACCCATCCTGTAACTAGAATAGACTATAGGCTACTTCTAGCCATTTCCAAAACTCAAAAATAGCCTGCATGGTTAGAAATAAAAGCACCGAGAGAAGTTGGGTGTGTAATAAACAAAACATTGCGGGAGATGTCACGTGACGGCCTGTAACACGTGCTCCGGTTATGAGTCGAGCAATGGAATAAATGCAAACTGTGCACGGGATATAACTTTAATAAGGACTAGAGGCTAAAAGTGTGTACGTCTATTTATTCTCGCTACATAAAATTAGTTCACGAAATTATTGATGGGCCCTCGTATATCTAGATTTGGTATCGATTGTCTATGAATTAACCAAGAGTGGTGTATTCCCCATGAAGGAGGATATGTGTATGTTGA
This sequence comes from Spisula subtruncata, assembly GCA_963678985.1. Lineage (NCBI taxonomy): Eukaryota > Metazoa > Mollusca > Bivalvia > Venerida > Mactridae > Spisula > Spisula subtruncata. Next base: position 26,447,506 of record OY787663.1, read on the forward strand.
AACACACAGTAACACTAGTGGGTAGATATGGATTGAATTCAAACGAACACTAAACAATTTGAATGTCTCTGAACTTAATATTCAGATACTAGCATCGCGTCTACCACACAATGATATTAAGAAAAGTAGCCAATTAAATATTGGATGACGTTTCTATAACAATGTCTGTTCATAGGCACATGTTAAGGTGAAGTCCAATCATTGCGTTTTGCATGATATATTCGACATTGTGAAGAAAGCCTATATCGAATGATACGACACGAGCACACTCTCATGTATATACTACCGATATTTACTATATAGACCCTTTTACAATACTCCGGGTGGTAAGAGCCATGAATGTTCATACCAACATTGGCATAGTTGCTCAATAAGTCAGTCTGGTTTAAACATCCACAAGGGACACGTGTGTCCGACTATTTCGCCTTTACAAATGAAGCCACAAAGGGAAACTTAAATTTAACAACTTCACTGGTATAAAACAACGTCAATTATTTAGACCTACAGTCATGGTTTTAAACAAAACAAATGTAACCATACTATATTGCTGGCTTATAATGAGAAGGTCGTAAGTACAAAATCAATGTTTGGAGAAAACAAGAAAAAACTGTCTGAAATTTACTCTTTTCTTATGGAAAAAACAAGCTTTTACAACTTCATTTTGGTCAACATGACAAATTCCGATTTTCATGAAAATAGGTTAATAAGAAGTGCCTTATGATACAGATTGCAAATACACGGAGCGGCAATGAAAACGCAACACTTACATAGTATAGCATAACACATTTAATAATTGTGTAAGCATCGCGACGTTTTATCATAGAATAAATATATCCATGTGACATATGAATATCACGTTGAATAAGAAAAAGTTGTTTTGCATCATGGTTTGGTACCAGTTGTATTTGGGGCAGTGCAAAACAGAAAGTCGCAATTATTCTATCTTGTAAAACCACTACCAGAAGCGATGCAATGTGTGCATCTACGACGTATTTCAAAATCGTACCAAACGGTCATAGTATGCTTGGGGGCGCTTTTCCGGTCTTGCAGAAGGGCTATTTGAAGTTCAAGTGCTGTTAAAAGGCTTGTACACTGTTACGGGCACGACCACACAATTCGTTCAAAATATGATATATTAGAGCCAGTTATTTTTGTTATGGTGGAATGGAGGTAAATCGTGAGTATTAAGTCAAGCAATTTAGACCTTGCGAATTCCTTTAAAACGCTCCTTCAAATTTGGCGGCTCTGTTTAAGATTGATATAAGTGTATTATATTTTAACCCATGAACTGTGATAGAACCACCATTTGTTACTGGACATGAATTGCATGAATACCACTGGTGTGTATTCCATTAAATGGAGAAAAATGCGCTTTCAAAGTACATGCTTAAGTTTTTTAACGCTATTAACGTTTACATTTGAATTAACATCATTACTTGAGCAAGTAAACAAGTTCAGTATCATTCAATAATGCAAATTTTTGTGATTGATCTTAAAAATGGAAGATAATTATACGAATAGTATTTACGCTTCTCATTCTAAACCATCGATATAACTTGGTTAATTGGTGTATTTGAAATATGTTGCTCTTTGTAATGATAATCAAACGTACACACTTGACAATGAGTAATAGACTTTAAAATCTTTGGGCTATGGAACTGGAAAGGGTGCACGGATCGACAAAGGATCAACATTATACATGCTAACGATATTTGAAAACATACTGTTCACTCTAATATGATGTCATGTTCTATAAAAGTTCTTCAAAGAAAAAGCACATGGCACTGGACAATGTCCACAAACAGGTTCTTAGTCATAAGCTTTTATTGGAGCTCAGGGCTTTCAATATAAAAATAGAATATGCTTATTATGTTTAAACTGAAATGATCTTAAACTATAAATTAGAACAGTATTCGTGTAAATATATTCACGCTCATATCCCTACTCTCAGTGGTATCATTGAGTCGGTTAGCAGCCTTTATCTACATTAAACTTAAACCATGTATACCTTCAATTCATATGTTTGACATGCCAACAACAGGGACGTTCTATTTTTTGACCAAATTGTAATCCAATGAGTTACTCGCTTAAATTTCACATTGCAGAACGGGTTAAACATATTCTAATTAATTGGATTAAGCTCAAAATTGTGTAATTACTAAACATTGTCATATAACAATTTGAGAAAGGACTGAAAGGCTGCATTGCTGTTTGTATGCATAACTAAATACGTATGTTTGTCTGACAGCTATTGCGTTACATGACACTTAGTTTTTGAGTTAGTTGGTAGTTAATAATTGGAATAAACATTCGGAACCACCCGCACAGAGAAAGGTTTACCTTGCATTTTAAGGCCATTTGCAGTTATTTGACGATGATCTCGTGGAGACCAGGATGGTACCTTGACTGGCTCCATCGCCGAGTCGATGAGAAAGTCACCGAGAAAGCTACAGCATTAATAAGCAGCGGCAAACTTCTAATCGATGTGTTTGAAGATTTTGCGAAATCAACACCGAAGAAGGATTTTGTGCTTTACAAAGATGAGTCTTATACGTATCAGGATATTGACAGACTTGCAAATAAAGCAGCACGTGCGGCTATTGAGATTGGTGTCAAACCTGGATCAACCATCGCTGTAATGATGACCAATGTCCCATCGTTTATTTGGACTTACTTAGGTAGGTTTGGTCTGTTTATCAATTATTATATAATTTAAGAATAGCTGCACCTGCTTAATATGACAATGAGATACTGCATCTTGATTCCACATATTTCGACAGTTGTTGAAAAGAAGTTGCTCAGGATGGTTTCAAATACCGGTAGTTGTAAACTAGCTACGATAATATTGATTTGGTGTTTTCAACCGAGGGTTGTAGACTTTTGTGTTTGAGCTTTAACTTGTTGGTGCACCAGTGCACCGGCAAAAACAATACTAGTGCGTTTGTGTAATTCATACTTTTATATTTCAGGGTTTATGAAAGTTGGATATGAGATTGCATTTATCAACGTCAACCTACGTGCCCGTTCACTGTCACATTCTATTATTTCATCACGGGCCAATGTCCTAATCATCGGAGAGGGTAGGTATTGGTTCATCACATTCCAGTTAGACGAACTTTACCATTGTGTTTAAGCATAGTTTTCGTATTTGTCATGTCGAGTGTAGACTTACGTTGTCATGTCGAGTGTATACTTACGTTGCCATGTCGAGTGTAGACTTCCGGTGTCATGTTGAGTGTATACTTACGTTGTCGTGTCGAGTGTAGACTTACGTTGTCATGTCGAGTGTAGACTTACGTTGTCGTGTCGAGTGTAGACTTACGTTGTCAGTTCAAGTGTAGACTTACGTTGTCATGTCGAGTGTATACTTACGTTGTTATGTCGAGTGTATACTTACGTTGTTATGTCGAGTGTATACTTACGTTGTCATGTCGAGCGTAGACTTACGTTGTCATGTCGAGCGTAGACTTACGTTGTCATGTCGAGCGTAGACTTACGTTGTCATGTCGAGCGTAGACTTACGTTGTCACGTCAAGTGTAGACTTACGTTGGCATGTCGAGTGTAGACTTACGTTGTCATGTCGAGTGTAGACTTACGTTGGCATGTCGAGTGTCGACTTACGTATAAAGGTCAGTGGGTGGGTGTTTTACACATACAACCCGAAATACTTTTCATTGACTAAATGGGATATTGTATGAAAATATAATTTCTTCGAAGATGCAAAACGATATTGAGAATTTGAGTGTTTGATATGTGTTTAACTTACTTATCATTTTCGATTGGCTCCCATTATGGTTATGTACTCATCTAAGAAACCATGTTGTGTGTAATTCATTGCGAGATCTATACATTTTATAGGTTTGTTTGAAATTTACATTTTGGATATACGGACTACACGTTATGCCTGCCTCTTGTGTTGATGACAACGCGCTGCTGCCGCTATGGTATATGCCTTTTCAAATTGAATGCGCATATACAATGCGTTTCATAATGATACATATGTCTACATACATGATTGAACATGCTATTTATACAATTTATTTTTCTTACAAAGGTACCGTACTGAGAGACGCTGTACTTGAGATAAAACAAGACATACCTGATATCACAATATATTCACTCGGAGATCCTGAACAGTCTAAGCCATTTCTGTCATTCGATCTGGTTCTGTCTCGTATGTCAAATGGACCAATAGACCGGGTAGTACGAAAACATGTGACACCACTGTCCATTAATGTATTGATATATACATCCGGAACTACAGGTAATAAGTAAACCAATACATGTGTCTATTTCCTCATTTGACATAAGCCATAGCAAGGCTTAGCTAATAGCAAAATGAATAATAGTACAATAAATGTTTTTTAAATTAAAAAATTATCGATTGTAGACATTTGGATGTCGTTGTTTAAACGCATAGGACTTATCTTGGCGCCCATGTACCGACGATACGACGGGTTTCTATACTGCTGTTTGAGTGATGTTCTTTGAAACATAATGATTCTTTCATCTGTTTTACTAGTTGTTCAGTTCCTCTAACCGTGCAAAGTGCCATCCTCGTTGCGTGTTATGACTTTTAATTCCGACCAAGTAAACTCTAATGAACGGCTTGAAATCCAGCAGTTTGTGCCAATGATTTTGTCAAGATAACACTAGCTGTCATTTTCATGTCAACCATTTATATTTTTTATGCACTCTGACCAATGTGCTCCTTTTTGCAGCACTGTGCAGTGTCGGTGTATTTTTGTTTCCACTTTTCCTTGGAAGTTAAATTCCTCTGTCCTTTGTTTTAAAGTCCACCGCCCAGCAACCCCTCTTTCATCATTTGTATCTTGCGGAGATGCTGGATGAGATAAATTTTAACTAGGTCAAGTCGTAGTTGTGCCTCTTTAGGTCGCATAACGTTAGGTCACTGTCCTTGTGTTTTAAACTATGTCACGCCCCGGGGTTGTTGTGCCTCATTTGGTCGCCGTTTTGGCATGGGTTTCTGTGGGCATTGCTCAGGGTAGTTGTGTCGTGGTGTTTGTGATTTCTGTGCTCGGTTGGTTGGCTTGAGTGCTCATTTTCTCATACCTTTTTTTAAAAGTAAACTTTGTATTGAAGAGATGATTTTTATCATTGTGCAAGTTATTATCTTATCATGTTTCAGGTTTGCCGAAGCCCGCTATTGTCACTACTGGTCGGTGTGTAGCTACTGGTATAAGATTTCATACAAGTGAATCATCAGCGGAGGACATACTGTACTGTGCATTACCACTGTATCACTCCGCGGCCTTACTGATTGCATTCAGCTATGTTGTTACCACAGGTATATGTTGCTTAAAATATAGTGCCAACAACTTAACCTGATCTGACCACAGGTATATGTTGCTTATATAGTGCAAACGACTTAACCTGATCTGCAAAACTTTATAAATTAAACAATTGATTGCTTGTACATGTATATAATTTCATTTCGGATGTTATTGTTTTCAATAAAATTTGGTATTACACATTTTGTCGAATTGCACTAACAATACCATATATTTCCTAAATGACCGACACAACTGTCTCGCGGAAATTGATTTATTCTGGCTGTTCAACAAATTTTCTATTTTTGATGCCTGTTTGAAAATTGAATATTACAGTATGATATAAGAGGTAGGCAAATAAGTCTCCAATTATCAATAATCTTAATGTTGTGAAAGTGGATCAAGTGCTTTTGATAATAACATGCATCATACATCGTTAATATATACCTAGTTACTCAATTTGTTGTAACCGTTATACACTTTAAAATCTCAGGTTGCTTATTTTATTATTGTTGCGTTAGCGATGTTATACATTTAACCATTGGAATAGGAAGTGATAGGACTACAATGAACCACAATAAAGTATGCATATATTGCTATTTTCACCTCAGCCTGACCTTTATACAAGAATATATTACAAGGTTTTTGCTTTGAATATATCAATTTCCGCAAGCAAATCGTGCACTATAGGTATTTCATAATTGTGCTTGTATTACATCTCGAGCGTCTTCGTGATACACCCCGATTATGAAAACATTCAATCGGTGTTATAAACATAGACAAAATATCGACTGTTAAATTATGCTAATCAAGGTCAGGTTCATGTCAATGTGGCCAAGTTATACATACAACAAAGTCCTGAGCTACTCAAGAAAAGTGTTTACTATGTGTGCCAAATCCCCTGTTTCAAATTGTAGTTATGTCAGCTAATCATTCAGTTCACTTGTTCGAATGACAGTATTTATAGTAATTATATGTATTGGTTATGTGTGATAATACTGCGATATCATCTATTATCAGGTTCAACGATAGCACTGACAGAAAAGTTCTCTGCAAGACATTTTTGGGAGGATTGCAGAAAATATAACGTAACTGTAATACAATACATTGGCGAATTTTGTAGATATTTACTCGCTCAACCAAAGGTAAATAATTTTGTCAATTTGTCGCGGTCTCATTAAACGCAGAATTCTAATACAACGTGTGTGATGTCTCGTTACAATACCAATTCTATAATGAAGATATTTAAAAGAGTTGATCGACACACATAATCTTTTTAATATTTGTTTTATTTCAATCTAAATGTTATTTCATCAACCAACACGATCATATCACACTTAAACTCAGCTAAAAGATAAAAACAGAATTTGAAGGTTTGCTATTAAAATATAAAAACTCAAGAAAACCACAAGCATACTGAATGTAGGACATTTGTAGTGATTTGTCTTCCTTATTATAGTTAAAATTGCTTATATTCTAGTCGAAAGAGGACGGCAACCACAAAGTGAGAGTGGCTATAGGCAATGGTTTACGTCAAGACATTTGGGAAGAATTTCAGCAACGGTTTAAAGTGCCAAACATAATGGAGTTTTATGGCGCCACCGAAGGTGCAGCTGGAACTCTTAACTTAACAAATAAAGTAGGATCATGTGGCAGGTCATCGCCATACTTGGTAAATATACTTGACTGATTTTTACAAATGTAAATGGACACAAGATAGAAAGAGGGACCTTATAGCTTTTGAGTTACACCTTTCTTTGTCCTTCCTTGTTTTGCCTATGTTCCCGTTTTGTTATAAACTATTAAAATGTCCTCTAGTCACGTCTAGTGTATCAAAACATTTCAGTTTTCCCTTCATAATTATGTTTTGTGCATACCATTCCTGTACGTCACCGGCGAATATACATGCATATTTGTTTTAAAACACCACAGATATAAATATTATAAATCGATTAAATAACAAATATTGTTACACATAGATGATTTCATAAGCATTTCGGTTATCATCAGATCAAGGGATTATATTTGATCAGAAACTATTATTTCAAACACATTCCAGAGACAATTTACACCACTTGCGTTTGTGAAATTTGACTTAGATGCCCAGAAACCAGTGAGGAATAATGCGGGATTTTGTGTGCCCATAGGACCAAGTAAGTAGACATGTTTAAGTTTGCAAATCTGATGTAAATTAGTTTGTCCCCCGTATTCATATTCATATTTTGCAATGATAGATCGCGAGAGTAAGGGTTCTTGTTGTAATACGTAGACAGAAATATGCTAAAGGTAATTTTGAAGTTGTACCTTATACACACAGAAAGCATCCTATTATACTACTGTGCGACATGTTTTGTGGAACAATCACGTGGATCTCGGACAAATACATTCCCATCTATCCATGCTATACATGATCCCTTATGAATTATTTCTATTTCATCAAAACAAATGGTAGTTAGGGGTCTGATTTATTCCGATTCTGAAGCACTTTTGGTAGAGTACACACGGTCCTCATTGCATGACAAGGACAACTTTCTCACAGGTCAAATTTACCTCGGATGGAAAGTACCTTTACTTTAAACGAGAGTAGTTTGTTTGTCAACTATCATTACACTTCCAAAAAACAACAACATTTAATCTACTCCAGTATTGTTTTATTTATTATAGACTGGTAACCAATCGAACATTGAAAATATACGGACTTTGCCAGTCGAATTATCCGTTCGGGCTAGTCTTCAATTCCCTCATTATCGAATTAATCCGCATCAATTTTTCTGACAGTTTCAAGGCTGTAAATTGTTGTATGATTATTCTTTCTTCCGTGTTTTCAGATAAATGCTTGAAATTAATGGAGAATCTAATTATGAATGTCAGAATGATGAAACTGTCTGGTCAGGTCCATTAGTTGTCAATGGGATAATGCTTTAATTATTCAGATGACAGTACGAAAATGATATTATTATTGTTGATTTGTTTACTATACTAGTAATACACAATACGGACTTTACTCGTAGTACACCATACGGACTTTACGGACAAAACCCCTAGAAAATTTGTAACTGAACTGTTTTAAAAACTTTTTTATAGTATTGTTGCCATTGTCATGCACTCGATCAACTTTTGATCTTCGAATTTAATGTAACATTAATGCTGCACTTTTCAATAGGCTTTTATCTTCTCGCGAAGTTATCATCCCAAATACACTTGTTAAATGTTATAAGTACACCAAAACACAATCCGTATATCTTTTTTATTATATATCATATCAAGTTCATTTTTGCATGTCTTCATGCGAGAAGTATAGCAGCAATATCCGACTATTCGATGATTATAATTTCCCGCTACGAGCAGTGAACCGTGGATTTTCAAATTATGGAAAATGCACGTGCAAAAAAAGATTTTTGCATGAAGTGTCCATTGTTACATACACATTGTCCATCAATACCCACACCAGGAAAACACAAAACCGGAAGAATTACGATAACAGACCGTACACGAGAGGTTTTGTGAAACATACACGTCTCATGACAGTAAATAGCCTAGTGTAGCTAAGGTCACCACGACTAGGCGCCTACATCTGATGATTAAAGTTTACAGTTTACGATCTAATATCCTATATTTCTTATGGTGTGGGCGTCAGTGATTATTTTGTGTTCAAAGGTTATGGTGAGTTGATCTTTCAACCAAATGACCTTGAACTTGATTCGGGCCGTCAGTGGAGGATGAATAATCTCCACTTTCAATTTCAGAATCTTAGGTCCACCCGTTTTGGAGTTATTGTTAAAAAACCATTCGGCATGTCGACCGACCGACTATTTGCACTGAACACTATGTACCGTGTTGGTGTACTTATAACATTTAATGAGTGTTCATTTCTCCGCGTTCTTTGACACTTATTGTAGGTACTAGTAGATATTAAGTTAGTTCCGATAAGTATTCAAGTTCGGATGTTTTGTCCTTACAGATGAAGTTGGTTTGATGGTTGTACGACTGGTTGTTGGTAGGACTTCATTCCTTGGTTACCGTGGTAAGAAAGAAGATACGGAGAAGAAGTTGCTGTATGATGTGTTTGAGGACGGGGACAAATACTTTAACACTGGAGATCTGTTTAGAGTGGATAGCCAACACTATGTATACTTCAATGATAGGATTGGTGACACGTTTAGGTAACTTTGTTCAGATGTATAAATTATATATGAAGTACTACTATGTACACACTGTTCCGTAATACTTATGTGCATGTATATAGTAACAGCTTTGCATTAGAACAAATGTTTTATAGGCATTTCAATAAATGCATAAGAAGTGTTATAGTCCTCTGGCAAATATCAGCCTACCGGGGCAATTGTCACTCAAATGCCCTGCTCGGCCATGAAGTACTCTATACCTTTAAGTAGCCGTTCAAATAACATTGTGTGTTGTTGTAAGACTTGTTTCTCTGCATTATTATATCAATTACAACACTGCTTTCAGTAGATATTTTATTTTTTGTCCATGATGTTAAGTTTGAATGATAGAATGTTAATATTGTCTAGACGATAACCCACGTCATCTTGCTAAGTAGTTAAAAGTTCTACTAGCTGCGCTTAATAGATACTTGAAGAGAGTGGTATTTTGACTGTAACCTTAGAACTTTTAACCACTTATATGAAATATGTTGACTTTTAATATGCACGTACAAGTGACCAGTATGATGAGTTAATGTTTCAGTCAATGATTGAAGACATTCATGTAAGATTATTGCCTATTTAACGTGTAATTTCAAATTCGTCAATAGATATAATAATTGTTGATTGGTCCCACAGTTTTGACAAATTTCTCTATATTAAGCCTTTACTCCCCTTCCTGGTTATATCTTAATGTTGTAGTTCATGCAGTGTCGGACTGCCCATGTCATTCATTGTGGGGTCAGTATAGACTTGCTTGAAGGGTACGGGTGGTATTATATGTGTTGGGGTTTTAGTTGATTGCTATGTGCTAGCACCGATTATGTAAGGCCTTTATTAATGTCGGTACATTAACAATATAATGAAAGAAACCATTGTTTACCCAGGTGGAAAGGTGAGAATGTATCAACGACAGAAGTCGGCAACCTCTTAACAGAGCTAGATTTCATACATGATGCCAATGTATATGGTGTTTTAGTACCAGGTATGTGGCTACATGTTGTATTATTGTACGTTTTGGGCTTAAAGTACACGTACTCCCATAGTAGCTGATTTAATCAGTAGTTTTTAAGAATAAAAGGTCTTCGCTCCTTCAGCATTCCTTATCAGCATTTGTGATTCAAGGCCTTTGTGCGAATATGAAAAGAGATATTTGTTTGCTGTCACGACTGAATTATTTGGCTATTCCATTCATAGTTTTTCTTAAACTAACATGTACACTAATTATATTCATCATTGTGCTGTTGTTATGCATATAAGTCAAGTTCAAACAAATGATTACGAATTCCCTTCCCTCGTCCTATGCAGCACGCACATTTCACAACAGCTTGAGTCTTTGAACAAGCGTGGGATATATATTATCTACTAGATGCAACAACATATCAAAATATAAGTCCTTTGTAATAAGATAATCAATGTTTTCTCCATCGAAGATTCAGGCAAAGTGCAAATGTGTTGTCTAAATGCATTAAAGCATAGATCGTTGATCGAATACAGGATTAAAGGTTCCATGACATCTGAACATTCGACCAAACACATTCCCTAGATGATGGTATCGTTGAATCTGTCAAACTACTACTTGTTGTGAATCTTGAAGTATATTATATTCCTTGCGTCCCCTGTGTGATATGCGCATAATGTAGCAGTGTATACGACGAAATATAATTCAGTTGCGAGAAAGCGTAATATTCATGCTAATATGTTGTACTTTATGACCGTTTACTAAATAACAGTGCCTTACGTGACTTTAGACACCAAACACAATTTGTGCGTAAACAATCTACTACTTCACAGATGACGTTTATTACAATCACTTGTGACGAATGTAATATTATATCAACAAAATTATACAAGTATATGTCGGGCCTTATTTATCTACATGTATGAAATAATTATACTGTTCAAAATAAAAATTGAAAGATTTTTTATATATCTTTTTTACATCAGGAACTGACGGGCGTGCTGGTATGGTATCCTTACATTTGAATGACGCTGAGCTCGATACACTTACATCATCAATGGTTGTCACCCTTTCCAAACATGTCCGCCATGTTTTACCATCTTATGCCAGACCACGTTTTATTCGGATACAGAAAGAATTCAGTATGACGTCAACATTTAAACAGCAGAAGACACACCTTGTTCGTGAAAGCTTTGATATTACTGTCGTGAAAGATCCTGTCTTTTATTTGAACCCAAAAACATCAACATATCAACCATTGGAAGAGGATGTTTATAAACAAATAATAGCGGGAAAACTTTCCATATAGACTGAGTTACAAAATGTTATGTACTCGTAAATCTTCTTTGAGCGAATCAGATTTTTTGTAATAAATAAATCATAATACGGTACTGTCCGGGAATAACTAATATACTTCTCGTCCAGTTGAGGTAATGTCTGAAGCTAGAAGGAAACATTCTAAATGTTGAGGGAATCAAGCACGTTGTCAAACTTGTAACTGATAACATTGGCAAGTTCAACACTTGTTCTCACTGTCACCACTGACAACCCATTTATTCCTTCAATTCTAGGAACTATGGAGGATACAGACTCAACACTTAAGTTTGCCGTGTTATTACCATGGAGCAGCGTTTCTGTTATAAGAGGTTCTGTAACCAGATAAGAAGGATAAACAGCGACAAATGAAAAGTACAGGAACTATAAGGAAGCGCTTGGCGTAGCTAAGTAAACAAGTAAACTAGGAACACTTTCACTTATATTCAGGTTTTATTGCAATCGTGTAAGAGCACATTCACCTCCTACATGTTTGCCTTATGTACACATATATATATTCCTACAGTTGACACTTTAATAATCTATTTAAACGGATGCGGATTTTGTTATATACGTGAAGCCTTCCTTGATAAAGAATCATGTATAATGGTAATTTTGACTCCGGATTTTTAACATCACTTTCATATTAATTGACAAATGCTACCACACATTGGCCTTCACTTACACCAGAACAGTTTATTGTTTCCCTTTGTATTCTGTCTGGACGTATGTGCCTCTATAAATACAAGCGTCTGCGTTACTTTGCTTTATTTCTTCGTGAGAGCTATACATTGGATAGTAATGAAAGCATTAATATAATGCATATTCATATACAACACGACTAGAAATACCACCCATAAAGTCGCTGGCTTAGAATAAGAAGGTCGTAAATGCAACTACTTATGAACATATTAGACTCATACATATTTGAAATCTGCATTACAAGGCGCTTGTTACGGACCTATATTCTATTTTCTTAAAACATTGGAACTTGTTATTTGAACAAACCGAAGTCCAAACAGTTGGGTTTTCTTTAAGTAATTGGAATTTTTCTTGTTTTCTCAACATATCGATTTTGTACTTACGACCTTCTCATTCTAAGCCAGTGAAGCGTTGTGTATTGTTTTGATCTGACATTATATACACACTTACACGGTGTATGCTCACTATATATCAGCACTTTTCTATGCTGCAGAGTGCATTTCCGTAAAGTTAATAATGTATTTGGACAGACCAATAAAACTTTACCATATTATGACATACACGTACATATATAAACCCACATATGTACCATTGGCATTAAATCACTTGCCAATCAAAACTTGTCAATCCAAGAACTTAGAATAAACTATTAACACTGCAGCACACGATCCAATGAATCGTATTGAAAGCATTTGCCAAACTACATCGACAAATAATAAGGCTGAGCGATCCTGCTTAAGCCTCAGTCCTACTGAGCATTTTTTGCCACGGCGATGGCGATATATACCGAAGGAATTTAATGAGCTTCGGGAGGCATCGAAAACTTTCTGACTTCCCCTAGACCACGACTGTCCACGAGTCCCTTTCACCGATGCCTTCTGATGTTCATTTTTGAAATCGGGTATATATCGGCGCGGCAAAGGTGCACAATGTGATTAAGGCGCCAGACGCCAGATGTTTACACAGTAATTTTGAAAAAAATTAAGTTCACCAATGAAAACTTTTAATTTTGGCTGTAAATAATTTGTATTATACTTTAATGTTCCTACAGATGCGCTTGGTAACCATCGACTTTCAACATTCGAAACTTGTTTCCCAATCCTTTATCGCTTCTAATTTATTACCACATCTTGCAAAATAGTTGCTGCATAAATAAACACCAATTGTTGGGCGTTTCTACACTGGTGTCTGGTAAAATCTCAACAGTTCATTTGAATGGATGTTATTAAAATAGGGAACGGTTCATTTTTGAAACATATATTCATGATTTATTTGCTTTCCTTGCAGTAAATATCAGTTATTCATGGTATGCTATACTATGTAAAAGAAGTTAGCAACGCTGAGTATATTTCTTTATACGAGAATCAGTTTGAATGACGAATAATAATTAATTCTTACCATGTTTAATATCGCAAACGAGTAAACCAAAACATATTTTATATTAACGTCAAATGACACAGAGTAGCAACACAAAAGTCATAGAAAATGCAACATCACAAGTCATGAGATACCCATTATGATTTGATTTCAGTCGAAGTTTTGAATAAATAGGTAAGATGTTAGTGTTAGTGGTGTTGTTAAACTAATTTACATAGTATTATGTATCCAGTAGCAAGGAATTGCAACTATATATCAAACAAAGGTTCGAATATTTCATTCACATACTGTACATTTATAAAGTTATGTTATGGTATAAAAATATTTAGAGATTGCGTTTTGAACATGGCATTGTGTATAACAGCATTCGTTGGCAGATCTGTGGCCCCCATATACACGGAAAATAGCCCGGTATAATATCTAATGCATGTACACTCCTGTCAATTTGTGGTATTCTCACCAATTGACTAGAATTTGTTTATATGTTTATACTTAGTTACGTACTATCTGAAAATAGCTTATTAATATTAACCACTGTTAAGACTGTGAAATTGTATATACATGTAAAATAGCAGGACTATTGTGTCTTTTTCATGAATAAAATATAACATGTTAGATCTAATGAGTTTGTAAATGAGAGGCCTAGATCCACTGCCACCCTCTTTGCATTCGTATGGATTTTAAAAACGGACATGCATCGTGATTATGGTGTTACAAACATTCACATGCATTTTGTAATAAAAACATGACTACGTTTGACACTCCACTAAAGCGCACAGTGTTCGATATACTTGTAATAGCACATTTAGTATTTTCGTATAGGCTAAGACATAGGCTAAATGCAGTTTTATTATCGTCAACGCTTATTGCAACTATGTGCATAGTATTACCTCTATGGCCACTGTACTTGCTTCTTACTGTTATAATTCTTAGTGAATATCACCAACGTGTATTTTAGTACATAGATTTATATTGTATTTTTATTTCCCAAACAACATTCATTTTGAATATTCCAGTGTATCCATTGTGTCATATTTTCCCTAAAGCAATAATTTTACTATACATTTAATACATTAGATACGTACATGTATGTGCATGAACGAGCTACGCATATTTTTCGATGTGATTCTTCCCTCGGAATTACACAACGAATTCACTGTTTGGTTGTATAGTTCCGAGTAATTTTGTCACTGAAAATCCAAATTACCCGGAATTAATGTTGGGGACAGAATAAACACTTAACTCGTTGTAAAAAATGGGAACACAACAACTAGTGAGATGAGCTAATGGACAGTCGCCGCCGCATGATACATACGTATATAATGATCTGTTAAATGTTAACAGTGTATGTCCATCTGTAATGTTGTGGTAAGGTTTATGTACTTACGTTTTACAATGGACAATAATGTGGAAATCTTCTTGTTTACTACAAACATTTATTCCTAGCTACACACACTGTATATGTGTACCTTTATGCATTCGGTTTAGCGAAGAATGGTAAAAGATAAAATAAAACACACACCAAAAAGGGTACAATAAGCTGGTTATAACTGACATTTACATAATTAAGAAACCAGGCCCCATGATTATAAAAATGTTCTCATTTTCCTACACATACTCTATATACCCCATGCCCAAACTTGAAGAACAGTTTATTTTATATTTTAGCATCAAAACTCGACTTGTAACAAATGATCTAATTAAGAAAATAAACCCTATATCATATGTTTCCATTCACTACTAAGGATGTTGCAGCCGTTTTTGTCGCTAAGAACGTGATCCAATTGGAATACGGCGTATGAGTTGGAGAACGGAGTACGTTCTCCAATGTTTATAATCACCGGACGAGACCACACCCAGTGTTGATACAAACTTTTATATATGTACATGTGTAACAAGTTTCGATTCCTATGATTGCGTTCATACTGGACAATGCCAAACACTATATACAACATTTACACCACGGCTCGGAATTACAACCAATAAGCACTCAACACTCAACATTCAAATATTTAAAATTTATAATAATGAGCTTATACGATAATCTGTCTTTGATTACAGATCGAGATGAGAAAAGGGTATACAAGGGTTACATGAATGTTGAAAATAACGTTTTAATCTATATATTTTTTGCCGTTGTGTACTTATAATTGGGCTAATGTGTAATTATTGAGTATCACATTCAACACTCATACTGACAAATTACAATTATACCTTTCAAATACATCAAATAATACTAGAAAGTAATCCAAACATATAATATCAAGTACCAATTAAAACATCATTACATCTACTTGCCCTCAAACCATGTAGCTATGAACACCAAAGAAGGAATTTGAATAGTTGAGTGCTGAGAGTAAATATTGATTGTTATTCACTGCATGTCACATACTCGGGCCGGTATTCACACAACATCTTAAGTGAAACCTTAAATATTTTGACTTAAGTTAAAATATTGAGTTGCGCATATTTCCCAAGAAACGAACAAAAACCCATGTTTACTACGTGATTATTGTAGCTCTTTACATAATGCTTCTAAACAAAGTAAATAAGCTTAATCTTGATTTTCCTGTTATATACTCTTAAGGACAATTTGAGATTTCCAGTAAATTCTAAGTTCTCACTTAAGATTCTTTTTGAATACCACCCCTGGTCACACCAAATCAGTTCTACATCTAATGTCCTTACTAATAGCAATCTATTTCGTCTGTCCGATCTTTAAATTGGCAGACATCGACCAGTGAATTGACATAAAACCACCAGTAAGCTCCTTATCATCGACCAGACCATTTGGCTGGTAAACGCTATAGTTGATAGCAGAACGCTTTTTAAATGTCAACTCAGTCAATTTGTTTGTTGATTAGTTGTCATTTGTAAGTAATTTGTGAAATTAAATCAATATTTTGCACTGTGCTGCATTGGACCAATTTGTTAAAGCGTCACTGGTGTTGAAATATTATGACATGTCTTAAAGCAAGATCTATCAATACTGACCGACCGTTATCTACAGCAGCATTAATTTTACAAAAGAAGTATATTATGCTTGTTAAACACAAATATTTGTCTAAAAAATGTCACCGATGCAAAACATTCAATGTATTCTTTTGACAGCATTTTCCAATCAAATAACACGTTACTATAAAACCATTAATTTCCGTGGGGAATTAAATTTCGTGGATTTAGTTGTTCATTTTCAAACACGAAATCAAATCCCATCGAACAATAATTTTGACCCATGTATTTACTACCTGAAATGCAAATCCATGAATTAACGTCCCATCGAACTGATCTTTTTTACCGAAACCACGAATTTCGCCCAGTAGAAATTAAAAGATTTTACAGTATGTATGATCCAATAGAAATTATAGCAGACATACATAATATAGATCCGATTTGTTATGGTCCTAATTAGTATTCTACGTTATGACGATTGGGTTATTTACATTGGCCTTAAATGAAGTCATGCATATATACAATGGGAATTCTGTAAATTTAATAAACGGAGGGTTTGTTCATGGGCATAATTACAAGGATTACAAGAGACGACATGACGGCTGCAAATAAGAAGAGCCAGAATAAAAAGCGATCCATTATGAGTGCTACAAATCTCCACTCGTTAACAATATCTTGATGTCTCTCCTCGATGTCTTGTTTCTCCACCAGTAACTTTAACGACGTCGTTATCTTATCTTGAGTATCATCAACTTCACTGTCGGGAATCTGGTTGTGAAACTGGTTCTCGAATTGATAATGATTATGCACCGGGGGTATATTAGGTGTCACCGGTACGGAATTATTGAAATGGTTAACACGATTCAACACAGTGATCCCATTACAATTGTTGGATTCCAAACCATCGATATATGAACTAAGACACATATCAGCTTTCCTCGCGGAATGGTACATGAACGGGTTGATACGAGGTCTCAAACACAGAATACTTGCTAGGATATCATGTGATAAAATCTGTAACCACCGCGGCACGCCTCTTTGATGTGGACCCACGTGATGTAGTTGTAAAACAAACACCGTGAGTATGATTGATAATGACGTCATTCCCATGGTAACGGTCAAATAGATTCCTACAAAAAAGAGAAAAGTCTGACTCAAAGGCGATCTAAAACATGTTTCAGTATTCAACAGAGATCGATAAGATGAAATATATTTGCATTCCATTATCTAACGTCGTATACAAATTATTTGTATTATAGCCAAGGCTGTATCAATCGGTGCTACTTTGACTGAAATGCTCGTAATAGTGTCTACCGATATAAACATAGGCATAATGTAGCGCATAAAAGGTTGCCTTATAGGTCCTATTAAGTAGAGGTCAAGCGTAATATATTCACAAACTTTTCATCACCATCCACTTAATGTATAGCTGAGCCACTAAACATCAGACACACGCAGCAGAAAATAATGAATTCTATCAATCACTGACTCAGAATAAGAAGGTCGAAACAACAAAATAATTTTTTTGAGAAAACAAGAAAAACTGTCTGACAACCACTCTTTAAATACCTATGGTAAAACAAGCGTTTTCTACTTTTGTTTGTTCAACATGACAAGTTTCGATTTTCATGACAATAGGCCTATAAGAAGCGCCTTATGATGTCATTTCAAAAAAGTTACGATCTTCTCATTATAGGTTAGCGAAATGTTTACATACCAATCAGGGGAACAAACTCTGACGTAGCGGGCATATTTTCAGCTATGAGCAACATGAATACTGAGAACGCAAGTAGCACAGTTATTCCCAGTGTGATCTTCTCCCCGCTATCTGGGGGTAACCAGAAGCCCAGCAAACTGAGAATTGTCAACCATAAACAGGGGAAAATAATATTAAACAAATAATACAATGTCCGCCTTCTCATGATTATGGTAAATGTCACATCAGGAAAGAATTCATCACAACAGAGATAGCGCACTTCATTCCGTACAACTTTGATATCAACAAGGTCCCATTCCCCACTGTATACATAGTTTGAAAGATCAACTTCAGCTGAGCGATTAGTTACATCCACCTAGAAAAAAATAATCAAAATAATTCAGATAACCTTCGTATGCATAGCTGAACTGAAATAACTATAAGAACAGTCACTTTTATTATTGACGCGTGGTGAAATTGTGCATTGTACTTTACCCTACACTAACGGTAAGTGGGACAACTGCCAATTACATTGGTGTTCAATCAATTGGTTTTACCAGTGTATCAATTTCCAATTCGTACCGTACAAACAACGCACAGTGTCTGGTGTCTCCGTTGACGGATGGTTACCTAGGGCGTGCATATTTGTTGCTAAGGGAAGAACAAAGATTCGTGACTTGTATCTAGTCATACTGCCATTTTCCTTATCTTATGGATCAAGAGCTTAGGTCCCACTGATCATTTTTTTGCTCTGCGATGTACTGTTGTCTTAATAAATAAGTATCAGAAGGTTCGGGAAAGGGTCATCGTGGTCTACCAGTGTATGTTTCGGTGTCATTAGATAATTTGTAAACTCCTTGTTTCCGATGCCTCCCAAAGCTTAATTAGTTATTAAAATCGGGGATTAAGTGCCGGGGCAAATACATATGTATCTGCTCAGTATGACCTAGGATTAACGGAACAATTTTGAAAACAATTACAATCTAAATTCATTAAAATGAAAATAACTTCACTACATACCTGATAGCCGTCATATGTCCAGGAACCAAACTTCATTTTGCATAGTTGATCATCAAATGGAAAATATGTTATGTCAATTTTACACGAACTTCGGAATTTCGCAGGTGGAGCCCAAAACACAATTCCAGTATTACTGACCATCGCTTTACTCTGCATATATCCCACGGTAAAATCATCCGCACTGTAAAATAAGAACATGTTTTTGTTACTTTGATTATTATAACATAAGCCAACAGGAAAGCCAGTATTCAAAAGTAACAGCCGAGCACAGACAAAATAATACACAGACCAAAAAGTTACAGCTGCCAAAACAAACGAAAGTCCAATTTAATATGCCAAAAACACAAAAGTGCAAATTTCAGCTGCCAAAATAACACGAAAGTACAATTTTCAGCTGCCAAAAACACAAAAGTACAAGTTCCTGCTGCCTCAAAACACAAAAGTACAAATTTCAGTGCCAATATAACACAAAAGTATAATTTTCAGCTGCCAAAAGCCCAAAAGTACAATTTTCAGTTGCCAAAATCCCGAAAGTACAATTTTCAGTTGCCAACAGCCGAAAGTACAAGATTCAGCTGCAAAAAACCCCACAAAAGTAAAATTTTCAGCTGCCAAAATCCCGAAAGTACAAGATTCAGCTGCCAAAAGCCCGAAAGTACAAGATTCAGCTGTCAAAAAACTACCACACCAAGTTTTAGCCGTCAAAAAGCTTAAAAGCAGGGCGTTCCAGTTTCAGATATTAAACAGCTGAAAGTCCAAGTTATAGCTGTTGAAAATCCAACATTGCTTGCTTCAGATGTCTTAAAATATATAAAACGAACGTCCACAAGCTGAATGTCCAAGTTTTATGTGGCCAAGGCTACAAACATGTGCATACCTGTTGATAATTTGTTACTAGTTACATACGCACGGAGATGATAAAAGTTATTAGTAGCTTCAATGTACATATATACTTCCAAGACAGATTCATCTGGCAGATTATGCTCTAAAATCTAGAGAATCGGTCTTAATTGTGTATGTGCCGTTTTTTTTGTTCTGAAAATAAGACTTAGGATTGTTGTTGTTGTACAAATAGGCACGATTCCATACTACATTTTGTTTGTATTTGAAATAAATTGTCTTAAAAGCGAAACTTTTCTTTGTAGAAGAAAACATCTGAGATGACTGTTCATGGTTTTATTACAAACTGCTTTATATTAATTGTTTCCGTGTCCTTGAAACACAGCGGTAATTGTTCGTAGGGTCGCAGATAAAAGAGCGTACAGGATAATATTCAACATTAACAAGAGACACAAATTGCAAGCACATTTGCTGAATCAATAACTCATAATATGTATTTTATTTCAGTATTTATATATCTTTGTGAATATGCATGTTCAAAACGGCTTGTGTGGCATTCCGTTTCATATTTTGAAACATGCACACGCTCACCTATTGAAATAAAATATCTGGTAATTAAAGGCGGAAGTTAACTAAATTCCTAGCATGCTAATTATATATCTGTCGGGTTTTACACCTTAAATCATTATTGCATTGAACACCAACCTTCAGTTAACTTCATTTTAAATTGCCGTAACAATGAAGTGTTAAATTTATTATATAATATGAAAACAAAACCTCGAATATATACCACAAGTGCACGTTAAGCAAATAGTTTGGTGTCGAAAGAAATTCATAACGACAGCCACGAACAGTTTAGGAACATGCAAATTACATTCCTTGAATATTTGCCAAACTGATTGAGAAATATCCAAACTGCACAATGATTAACAAGACATGTTTGTTAAACACGTCTACTCCTACTAGTCTGAAAGGTTAAAGAGTTGAATGCGACCTTGACCTGCCGTCTTCAAAATCACTGTCCACTTTTGATAGTGACAACATATATATATATATATATATATATATATATATATATATATATATATATAAAGTTTGAAGACCCTGAGCCCAAACATCCTTGAAATATTGAACGGTGTACTTTGATCAATATATTGATGTTTTAGGTCACAGTGACCTTGAAATTCCACCTTCTGTCAACAAAACATATATAATTCATCTCCTATTGATGATCAACCTCCATGGATAGATTGACGACCATAGGCTAGCTACACTTTTATGAATTAAACATCATTCATTTTGGCTGTTTACTCATGTTAAAGGTTACAGCGGTAATGTCGTTCGACACACCGACCTTAAAATAGTGGTCATTTACGATCGATGAAAACCTCAATGTCAAGTTTGATCATTTTAGTGTCTAGTGTTTTTCAGTTATTTAACAGATACGATTTGGTATACCGAATTATTATAACCTATCAATAGACGGATGCAATTAAGAAAGACCCTGTAATGTGGACATATTTCTTAGACATCGCACTTGATTCAACAATTGTATGCATATTGCCTGTATGACGCATTTCATATCTTTGATCAGCGCTGACAGACATGTGCAAAAGGTTTTTCCGAAATCGGCAAGATTGAGTGTTAAAAATATATTTTATAATTGTCATAAATAGAATATAAAGTAGTGTCACATTGTTTTATATACTAGTACAGCGTTTTCGTATAAATTTACCCATTATCGAGAAATATCTACAATAAAAACTCAATATTATATCATGGAATCATTTGTATCTAATATAAAGAAACCTTGCTTACAGTATCTTTCATTATTATCGAGTGTACAGCTTTAGCAAAGCTGTTAACATTCAGATGCCTTTGTCTGGAAAAAATCTAGATTAATATATACTCGTACGTTACCAAGGTTAACCGCTTAAAATACGCTGGGGAGATCAAATAACAATGCAACACCTTTTCAAAATGTTCCAGTAATTGTAAACATTTATGCATCGTGTTAGATCCGAACTGTATTAGTTTATGAATACAAATATTGGGTGGCGAACTGTTTCCGACATATTTTGCATGTTTTTCGTAATTTCTCGAAAACCAGACGGTTTTAAACAAAATAACTTACATTTTCGTAACCCTGGGTTCAAGGCCGAAATCATTGTAACAATTTGGCATTTGTGACGTCGTACAGCGAGTGGAATTCGGGGCGCAAAAAGGGTATTACTAACTATTTTAGTGCATAAATTAGATGTAGAGCAGTAGTAACCGACATTGCACATTTAGTAACATATAATAGCATATTTTCTTCGCTTTGACCTTCTCCACTCAAAGGGAATTATCTCCCGTTGGATAAATATTGATAAAATGCTAAGAGTTGTCTCACTTTGTTTTGATACTCACTGAGGACGTAATTGAGACATAATATTCGGTGCGTTTTCCAATAAGTAAAAGATCTCTGACGTCATTTACAATGACGCCAATGGTGACATTTTTGTCAATATGTATTTACATCGAGTCTCGTATGGATTACTTATTCCACTCATACCTGTTGTTGAGCTACCCCTAGAATTTTTCAAAGACTCTGGCAAGCCCGGGGCATTAATAGATGAACTTGTTTGTTTCATCGTGCATGTATATTTTTCGTAAATAGATGATCCTCCAAGGGAAAGAGGTGACGATTATCATTTCATTGCGTGTATTTCTTGATATTTTCTTTTATGTCCGTAAATTGTAAATTTTCTAACACAAGATTGTTGCTTTGGTGTAGTTATTTGATTATACCAAATGTCTTAATTTTAGAGCTAGATCTACGCTAAATACAAAAAAGAATGCTAGCCATCGAAGGACAAAAAACATGTGACCTAAAACATGAACGTGTTTGTCTTGCAAACCCCAAAAACATGGATTTGACATCGATAGTTCACATTGCAAGTCATATCATAGTACTCGTAAAGTCGTGAATAAATGACACTTTAGAGTGCCTGTGCCGACCGGTCCGCTCGAAAAAGGTACATGCGAGGATTTCAGTAATCTCTACTTATTTCTCTAAAAAAGGTAAACATTTGAAAATTCTGCGAAACTATGTGAAGCATATATAAAAACGACCCACCTACGTGATATTCTTGGGCATATCCTTCTTACACAAAATATTTGCATAACTTTCCTGGGTTATTAATGTCTTTAATTTAGCTAAGTGTCTTTGAAGTCCATAGGTATGCTATGATGTTCGTTGTTTTACACCATTTGATGGCCATGCGTTTTAATACCACATGCAATGAAGCATGTTAAGCTTTAATTATTATCATCCCAACAAGTATACCTTTATAAAGACTTAATTAGAAGTAATTTACACTAATTGCAACCAGACCACAGTCAATGTACCGCCAGGAACATTACGACTATTAATCGATATACGTAAGATGCCCATTTGATGTTTTAATCCAACTGAAAATATTTGTAAATGTCGGGCTATTAGTTAGAAAAATGTAGACAAATAACGTATTTATTAGAAAACGCAATATATAATTGATTAATGTTATGCCCATACTTAAGATATTTGCTTTATCGTAAAGGTGAAAACAAAATGAAAGAACATGGTCATATCTTTTAATTTTACTTTTACGAAATTCATATTAATTTACAGCAGTAATTAAGATCTGTTTTAAAAAGTCAGAGATTTTGCTCCATAAACGCATGCACGTCAATTTAACAAAGGTTTAATTGTACTCTAATTCCAGAACTTTGGTAGTCAAAGCATTTCTGTCCCAACAAAATATAATTACGCTAAATATGCATCAGGATAAAAACCAATCAAGTCGCAAAAAGTCTTTTTTCAGCCAATCAAATACATTGAGAGTGCTGATTTTGTCTAGCAATCACTCTGTTAAAAACTACGTAATTTTCCATATCTCCAAAACGCAAAGTCAATTATTTTGTTTTAAATCTTTTAAATGCCAAATAGTAAAATGTGATTATTATATTTTGTACAATATTATTACCATGTGAACAATTGTGAATAAACGGGGTTACCCAAATGGGTCCTCAAATAGAACATTTAAACCAATCAAATCGCACTAATTCAATTTTCAGCATATCAAATCAGAGAAGAACGCTGATTTTCTTTACCAATCATTCTGATAAAACAAACATTATTCGCATGTCTCCCGAGTACAAAGTTAACAATTCAGACAAGTTTTATTTCTTAAATGCCAAATAATGTCATAAAATCTAACCCTTTGCCGACTGGCATATTCTAAAACAACATTACAGTGTTATTTCAACAATGTTATAAATACAATCAAAGTTCCACATGGTGAGAATAATAATACGAATATTTGTTCACCACTGAGATTTACTCGTTGTCTATGAAATATAAGAAGTACTAAATATTACATTATTTGCATTTTAATTAAGCTTGCAGGTTCCAACATCACTACCGAAACATCTGCTTTTTCTAACAGTTATGAAAAGTAGGTAGCGATTAGCGTCAATAGGGTCGAGATGACATATGGCTTTTCGTATCAAACTTCATTCAATTACGTACATCACTGGATTCCAAATGTTTTGATAAAAGAACGAACTGACGCGGCTTTCCCGACAAATATCTCATACTAGTATTTTAATATCCTTAATGACTTTTATTAATTAGATTAAAGCGCAACACATTTCCGTTTCACGGCGTTTGAAAAAACATCGTTTTTGTTTCAATGGGGAAACGAGATAGGATATTCATGCTGATGAGTTTGTTACTTGATGCTTCAATGTTCTCAATCCATCATAGTTTTTATTGAAATACAATCCACTGTTGGGTAAATAAATACGTGTTGCTGTGCACATTATCTCAGCATTCTAAATGAGGTAAGTATGTAGTAGTTTCGTCAGATACACATTATGTAACAATTGCGCATCATAGCACTAAATAATTATTGTAATATAATTGGTTGTATTATATTTTATCTAGTGGTATGCTTCCTACATTTAGGCTAGGTTTATGTAGAACATTTGACACACATTTGAAAACCACTAAATATAATTCAAAACGTAGGAGGAAAACCCTTTATTAGGGGTCACAGATAAAAATTGGATTGAGAGGCAATAATAGTTCGCAACATGATCGCCATTGCTCGTAACAACATGTTATAATGATTGGTCGAAAGTTTACCTTTCGTTTGTTTGTTCAATGTTTGTTTCGACATTAATTCGGTCAAGGTAGTATGTTACCTCTTATTTCAAGGATGCGTTGTAGAAAATGATATGCAGTCCTAAATCATTTACCATGTATCATTCATGCTCTCTGCATTACCGAAGTATTGTGATACCTCGAGGTGACTGTGGTTTCAAGAGAACATAGAACGGAGACACTTTGATATGCATCTATTGATAACGAACTAATATCCACTCCAGAATATCCATAAGCTCTGGCATAAATGGAGTATTAGCCAGCTTTCCATATATTATGTTACATGTTTAACAACTATATGATCACGTCTCATTTTATGTTGATTTTACATGTTTTTGTTAGAATTTGTACGAACTCATTCTTTTACAAGGATCATTGAACTTTTTCATTTCTAAGAACTATTTCATGTTCCACAATAGTTTATTGGAAAACGACGACCTTACGCGAATAATCTAACTGTATATTAATCGTTTTGGGAAAACACACAAAGTGTACGCCAGTTATCCTAAAAGCAATTTGCATAAACACAAAAAGTAGGAGCGGGAAGATTTATCATGAGGTAATATGTTTCGGGATGTCTCTGGATATCTTGCGAAATACGTTATTTTTCGCAAATGTCTGACAACACTGGTGGGAGAAAGTGGGGTTTTAGCAAAATGTGAAATCTGATAAGGTATTTTTGTATGTATAGATGTTGGAGCACAAAATATTAGCAACATCCGACAGGGAAGGTAGCACTCAACCCAACCAGCCTAGCACAGAAATCAGAAACACCACGACACAACCACTCGAGCAATGCCCACACAAACCCATGCAAAAACGGCGACCAAATGAGGCACAACGACCCCGGGGCGTGACCTAGTTTAAAACACTAAGGACAGTGACCTAACGTTATGTGACCTAAAGAGGCACAGCTACGACTTCACTTAGTTAAAATAATGGGCAAGGTATAAATGGGGTGGGAAATAATATTACATATTTCTAGCAACTACACCGGGCAATGCCCCCACACAAGCCGAAGAAACAATAAAAAACTCAAGTCCCCGCCGACAAAACTCAGGATGACCCACTTTCACAAATAAATTATATAATAGCGGTTATTTGCCAATACTCGACCAAGTTCCCAAAGCCCCACCGCACGGCGACCCAAACGCACAAAAAAAGGTAAGTATTGAGAAAATCCGACAGTGAAGGTAGCACTCAGCCTAACCAGCCGAGCACAGAAATCAGAAACACCACGACACAACCACCCTGAGCAATGCCCACACAAACCCGTGCCAAAATGGCGACCAAATGAGGCACAACAACCCCGGGGCGTGACCTAGTTTAAACACTAAGGACAGTTACCATACGATATGCGACCTAAAGAGACACAACTACGACTTGACCTAGTTAAAATAATGGGCAAGGTAGGAATGGGGTGGGAAATAATTTTACATATTTCTAGTCGTTTCATTATTGTTGTTACCCGATTACAATTTCTTTCGTAACATTACTTGTAAACATAAGCAATTGTCAGTGGTAGTCTCTTGAAGAACAAATTCTTTAACCAGAGATCCTGCCAATCAGCAAACAGATCTATCAAAAGAGAAGTCACCTCGATGCATAACAAAACTGCCTGATATGACGGAAGATCACGGGAAATTATGTTACCACACAATACAAATGTCATTCATATTCCAGTTAAGCTCTTTCCCCATTGTACTAGTATAATTACGCGGACTTATCAAAAATCCCACATCACTTTCTAACGTATAAGGCACAAAATGAATAATGAGAACTCCATTTGTAAGTTATTTTCAATAAAACACATGAGTCTTCCTTTTATCGTTATTCTCGGGGGAAACAATTTTGCACATCTCCTAATCCCATTATACAATGACTGTATGTGCCACATTGTTCAGTGGGTTGAGGAACTTTATTTGACACACAATTTGTCGCCTTAACATCAATGTGAATATTTCGTACAGTGGTATTGAAAAATTCCCAAATCATGTATACATGGATTGCTGCGCACATACAACTGTAGTAACATATGATGACGCATTTAAGTTTCAAGAGCTTTTGCAAAGTTATCCGGTATGAGTTTACAAAAAGATAGCCTTGGGTCATAATTTGATCGTTGATTCCCGGCTATGACTTACTAAATGTTGTTTGTGGTATACCCCCGTTTCCTGGTGTGTCTTGAACTGCAACTTTCAGCATGACAAAGATCGCATTAACATGTTCCTGGACAAATTGACGATTGCATATGCCTTATTTTAAACACAGCATAGAAATCGAACGAGTAGTTGATCTGCGTCTGGGTGATTATGTATGTCTCGGTATGTCTGTTCAATTGTTATAGTGTGAAACCATTCTAAATAGCCTCCGCTGTAGAGGGCTTCTTTTGGATCTCTGATGTATTTATTGCAGAGTAACAACATTTTACTGAGAGCGAAGTCTCTCAGGAAGCAACACAAATGAAAATTACTTCACGAAATTACATAACTGTCGTAATCATGCTCAAGAACAAGACAGTTTGAACAATAAATACCAAGACAAAAATGCAAATTTAAAGTCCGGGTTTTTACAACAAATGATTAGTCTAAGAGAGGGATGACAAAGTTGGAAATCTAAGATGTTGTATGGTTTAGTATCACAGAATATTGGGCTGCTAGCTCAATGTTACGCACGAACCATGTTTTAAGCACGGCAACAAGGTTAGTAATCGTAAATAAATATGGTCAGAAAGCAGACGACCCGTAGGTCATGATCTTCTCTCACATATACAAAATGTACTAGTATGAAAACCAACTAACAATGAGCTGCACATTATTGCGTTTCCGCTATTTTTCTTTTTTATGCAAATATTTTTGTGCATTTCGTTCTCTACAGGTTCTCTACAGATAGGTACTGTCATTTCTATCTGATTATTATCGTTTTTACGTTTATAAACGATTTAACTGTGATCTAACAACATATGTAGTCGAACATTCGGACAGAGTCAATGCAGATGAAACTATCAAATCCTCAGTATTTGATATATCAGCAGGCTGTCCAGACTAGAAGGTTTCACAAACAAGAACGTGTTTTGCAATCAGATACGACCTATGCTAAAGGAAGGTAAGTATCACAATCAGATACGACCTATGCTAGAGTTAGGTAAGTATCACAATCAGATACGACCTATGCTAGAGGAAGGTGGGAATACTATACCTGTTATAGAGAACCATATCCGGTAACCATAACTTATCACAAGGCACACGTAGTGTATGAAGTCCACTATAATCACTGGTTTCCCATTGCAATCTCTCATCTACCCACTCCTGAAACACACACGTTAATTGTTGAGTATACAGTCAACAGGTTTATAAAAAGTGATAAATAAAATACTTCCGACTGATAATCAAATGCAACTAATTGTGACATTAGCACCGTACCAACATCATAAATATAATAGTTATGCATCTTCATAAGGCATATATTAATATCAAGTAATTAACTATAATAATTCAAAATTGCTTGGTGTGGGAAAAATAACTGAAGAACTTATTCTGCCAGTCAAAATTATTGACTCCTAATCATGCCATTAAAGCTACACATGTTCACACAAACAACAGTAGAGTTTTAACGGATGAACGTTTTTGTGGTCAGTAGAGATGTAAAGGTCGTCAATGTTTGCAATAAGAACCAAACATGACGACCACTGGCTGTAGGATAAAACTAATATTTAACAGTTTCTTATGATATAGTAGAGACGAGTTTATTCCTAGAAGATATTACAAAGTACCAAGTGACACTGAGACACATCGTTATGTTAAACGTATGCAATTAACATGGATATCAATATATTAGTATAAGCTTGTATTAATCGACTTATAGTTAAGTATACGGTATTTTACGAAGATATTTATTTTATACTTTCATTTACCTCCGGCATAACATAATGCGTCTAGATAACGTATCAGTAAATAGTCTTATTTCCTGCAGTGTGTGCTATCTAGAATATGTTATATAGGTTTCTGATCACACAAATAGTATCGTATTGGGGTTCCTTATATAAATACGTATCAATATTCTATCCAGTAATTATTGATATCACATTCTCACTGATTCGTTTTACATTTGTATAACACTTGTGTATGTTTTGATATTAGAAATAATCAGATATTACAGGATAAATCAATTACTGTTCAACAAACCAAATATACAAATTGATACATTTTCTCAGACTATCAATTATCACAATGTCTTAGAGACGTCGCACTATCAGTCTCTGTTATTCACTCTCATTGGTCAAGTCGAAGGTATGAATCCCTGTTTAGACTTCATAAATGATTTTCTATTTTGTTGAGTATCAAACAATATTAAAATTTATCAGCTGTTGTACCGTATGTGTCTATTTCAGAAGTAAAGAGAGAAAGTGAAAGAAAGTGCTGGCTTATTATCCGTATTCATTCTAAATTAAATTACAGCCTATATAATGTCAAAATTTAGTAAATTATCACTCCAATTAACTCCCGACAAGTGTGTTAGTCCATATATTTCTACACTGATAGAAAAAAGGTGGTTTAGTTGCTCATTCGACAAGC
The DNA here is from genome assembly GCA_963678985.1 of Spisula subtruncata. Taxonomy (NCBI): domain Eukaryota; kingdom Metazoa; phylum Mollusca; class Bivalvia; order Venerida; family Mactridae; genus Spisula; species Spisula subtruncata. Next base: position 26,477,585 of record OY787663.1, read on the forward strand.
TGGTTCGGACGAAACGAATGACCAAACACGACGATTGCAGACAACCTAACAAAATGAAGTAAAACAGTCGAAATCATCAAAACGATTTTTTCAAAATCACTGTACGTCTTTCCTCCCATATCTAGTTTATCGCGATATTAATTGATAACAGCTGTAATTAACAATTACTAAAATGTTAGCGTTAACCGACAAACGTACCTGCTTGAAGGCAGTTCACCGCCAGATATAATACTTTAAATTCTTGTCAATGAAGATTAGCCTAGGAACTAATACACTGTTGAAATAGTACAGAAACATACATAATAAAACCTGATTTCACAACCAGACACAACTTCATAAACAGTTAAAAGCTTATTAATAATAAGATGACATTAATTCATACATGATTTTCATTTTATTGTATATCTAAGAACTGGTTCTTGGCATATTTATAGTCAAACGGAGCCAATTGGACACGTCTGATAGGTTTAAACGACGAACAAACGCTATGTTTAAACTCATATACATCTTATATGACACATTTATTACATTTTAAGTTCGTAGAAAATCAGAAATGTTTGAAAATAAAGACGCTCCCCCTTAAAGTGCAATTATATTAATAACATGGTATCTGTTAACGCATAAAACAGATCTGTAATTAAGAGGTATGGATTGCAAAATGCACAAATTTCTAAACAATTGAGAAGTGCAGGCATATTATCCGTAGGGCATTCTTACCCTAATATGTTTAAAATTTAGATTCGTAGCAAGATCTCATAAGGTAAAATTACGTTATATGAAGTAGTATATATGTCGCAAAAGGACGTTTTGACAATACTTTTGCATTTTGTTAATAGTATGCTGTAGATGATAAGTGTTTTCATCATTTGTATCTTGCGAAGATGCTGGATGAGATACGTTTTCATTAGGTCACGTACGTATATTGGTTTTCACTTGTCCCTGGAAGCTTATTTCCCCTGCCATTTGTTTTTAAGTCTATCGCCCACTACACCCCCCTCTTTTCATCATTTGTATCTTCCGGAGATGATGGATGAAATACATTTTCATTAGGTCACTGTACTGTTTGGTCACTATAAGATACGTTTTTAGCATATATATTTTCGCTCTCGTTTTGCCCATTATTGTAAACTATTATAAACCTGTACTTGGTGTTTTAACTAGGTCAGGGGGTGGTAGTGTCTCATGTAGTCGTCGTTTTGGCATGGGTTTGTGCGGTGGGGCCTTTGGAAACTTGGTCGAGTGTTGACTTCGTTTAATTCGGCAATGACCGCTATTATATAATTTCCTTGTGAATGTGGGTCATCCTGCATTTATCGGCGGGTGACTTGGATCTTTGGTTGTTTCTTCGGCTTATGTGTCGGCATTGCTCATTGTAGTTGCTATGAATATGTAATATTATTTCCCGCCCCGTTCCTACCTTGCCAATATTTTAACTAGGTCAAGTCGTAGTTGTGCCGCTTTAGGTTGCATAACGTTAGGTCTCTATCCTAAGTGTTTTAACATAGGTCATGCCCCGGTGTTGTAGTGCCTCATGTGATGTCGCCGTTTTGGCATGGGTTTCAGTGGGCACTGCTCAGGGTAGTTGTGTCGTGGTGTTTCTGATTTCAGTGCTCGGCTGGTTGGGTTGAGTGCTACCTTCCCTGTCGGATTTTCTCATACATTTTTGTACACCTAAGTCTATGAATAACCGTCTGTTCTGTTCAGTTCTGTTCTGTTCTGACAATTCACACTCAGTATCAGCAATGTTCTTTCTGGTGCCATTAACAATGACGAAGGTTAACCACCTTATCGTTATGAAGTAGTAGTGAACGGTTTTATAGGTGGCACTTGTATGCGAACATTGACTGGACATTTTCATAATTGAGAGATTTTGCCATAACTGTACGGAAACATTCACGACAGCTTTCTACAGCAAGACAATGAACTCCCAATAACACACACAGGCAACCAGACGTACAGTAATCTAATTATATTGGCGACACAGACTTATGTACATATTGTTAAGTCATTACATACTACACAACTAAGTGCTTCTTCTTTTATTACAGAAACAATTACTGTGTCAAATTCATTTGTATTTCTTATTCGAACTATTTCACTTCGAATACAACATGGTGAATTTAAAGCATGTACCCATCATGTAAGAACTTATGTGTATGTACAATGGAATACAAGAGCTACATGAATTATACATATATATACTTGTAGCAAATATAATGTCATACCTTGCGACCTTATCAGACGGATAAATATGTGACGGCTACGGTTTAATTGATTCCCATGCTTACAGTGAGTTGTCTTATATGCAAATTGGAATCCCTGTGTACTGTAATATTCGGGAATGTTGAGTATATCAGGTAATAAAACACACTTGATGGGCGAGCATGCTTTTCCATTGACAGGTTTTGTAGGCCAAACGTCTCGATGAACGTTACATTTGGTGGCGGCGGTGGGATGAGTGTCAACTGCCTGACCGGAATTGCCTTACCCATGTGATTTCCCAGGCCAAGTTTCGGGACTGAGAGTAAGTAATCGTTATGTTTACGCACGGGTCTCGTTCCGTTTTTGTATGGGTAAAATCACCATTTGTATGCCATAATAATATTTTATCATTGGGTAATGTCAGAAATAATGAAGCTTTACCTATCAACCTTTCCCCAATCAATATATACTCTTAAAATTTCTTATAAATGTGTCCACAAGATTCATTTTGTAAATGTAAATAAAATTGCCAAGTTTTATGAAATTTAAATGAGTACCAAAAAAGTTATGACAAAAAAGGAGGTAAAAAATGTCATGAGTGTAACAAATTTCCGTGACATTTTTTTAAAATCTTGTTTTGTAATACTTACTGAGAAAATTCAAGGGCTTCAATCATGCATATTGCAGTTGTTTTGCATTGTGGTATATGTTGGCTTTTACTACATATCCATTTCCATGTTCAGATTGTTATAAATAAGATTTAACCAACATGATTATAAAGTTGCTGCTTCGGGAAAAACACCTAAATTTTGCTTTGCATTTTTACTAATATCATAATTTCTTCTAATATATGTACAAGTTAATCCTTTGCATGTTTCTAACATGTTCTTTAATGTTTCTTCTATATAGAACAGTTAATACTTTCTATGTTGGACTATCGTTGTCGAGTAGGGGACGTATTACACAATTGTACATGAAAGTGTCATGAGTGAAACATTTTGAGTTTAGCATACTATGTTGAAATCATACAACACTTTATACAACTTTCAGCTTTCTGACATAGTAGTTTGTATCACAGAGATGCAGTCGGTAACAATTATTCATGCTTTTACCCAGTATATATTTTTCTAACATGGTCTTAGGTTATGTCATGAGTGTAACGCTGAATTTGAAGTTTTGTGTTGTTTCTTTATTCCTGTATACCGATTAAACTTTTTCGATTAGCATTTGATGTTCTGCATTTTTTATCAGGAGAGGTATGGGAATTTATTTAATTCATGATAAAAACATGCTTAAGTGATATAGAATTATTTTATTTGGCACTTTAAAATAAAATGCATATTATCACAACAAAAAAAGAGAAAAAAAATAGAAATTTTCAAAAAGATTTCCCATTGTTGTAACTGGATTGGTAAAATGTTGTTCAGTGTACATAAAAAAGCACATGGAAACTGAAAGTGTTACACTTTTTATCTGTCATGATGTCATTTCTTAGATTATCCATAAGTGTTGCACTCATGACATTGTTTTATAATTTCTGTGTTTGCTAAAATTTAAACTTGTTTAAGGCTGCAAATTTTAACATTTAACACTACAACAGGACGGTTGAAGTAAGATATACTCTTTCCGCTATTCAAAAGTCAAAATATCACCACTAGCCAAACTTCTATAGATATGAAAGTGCAACACTGCTCCCATTAACCAAATCTGTTTACTTTTTTCAGTATTCACTAACAATTGAACGTCTATATTCAACACAACCGTAAATAACAAATCAAACCTTTAATTTAAAGATAACAGAAAATGAAATTCACCGATGATTCCTGGATTTTTCTCCGACTGAAAGGGGATTTCTCCTGACTATTCAAGTTGTTTGCAACTTAGATACACCTGAAAATATGACATTCGACCTCGTCTTACGACCAAACCTTCATTGCAAAACTAATTATTGGTATGCATGATGTATCTAACAATTCATTCATGTTGCTAACAGTATTTTGAAGAAATATCTATTCTATAAAGGCACGAGAAGAGGCTACCAGTAGAACATAACCATGTTCTTTGAATTTTGATAAAACTCCCTGACAATGCCCTGATTTTTGCCAAATTTTGAAATTGTATTATGTTATCCTGAAAGGATTTGTTGACAAGATTTTCCAATGGAAGAGATGTTTATAAAACTCATTCAGGTATGCCCCATGGCATCACAATATTCTAAAATGGTAAATGTCACAATGACCTTGACCTTTGATCTACTAACATCAAAATACATAGGGGTCATCCTCTTGCTTACCAAACTCCATGTAAAGTTTAATGATTCTATAACTAAGCGTTCTTAGGTTATTGAAATAAACAAATATCTAAATATGGTATAGGTCGAATAGACCTTGACCTTTGATCTTCTGACCTCAAAATAAATAGGATCTTCTAGTGTTGCTAGCCAACCTCCATGGAAAGTTTGAATACCCTAGGTCAAATCAGTCTTGGGTTTGTTGAACGGAAACCATTTCGTCTATTTACTGACATACATTTTGAGACCGACAGACAGACCGTCAGACATTAGCAAAGCAGTACATTTAAAAACCCTCAACAAAGATAGGGGGGCATAAAATAGTAAACATACTTTTAGATTTTTCTGAGAAATGTGGCAACCCTGACAATGTACCAGAACCAGAAACTAAATATTCATTTTAATTTTATCAGCAGGTGGATCACCAATAGCCAAATTGATGAATGAATGCCTGGATAACTATTACACCATCAACATCAACCAAACAAATCACACTTTCTAATACACTAGCACATAACAGGCATCTGCATAAAGTACCAACATCATTTTAACCACGTTAATTTAAAGTGGCACTGTCTTTGAAATACTATAAAGAAACTTTACATACAAAACTATAACTGCATGATAAAAACCAAGCCATAAAAGTTACAGCATCTCAACGGTCACACAAGTGTTTTTAAAGTGTTGATGACATCGTGTCACCGATGACATCAAAACTGCAATTTATTACATCTCATGTAGGCAATTTATTACTCCACAAAATGAATTGGTGTTGACAAAATACAACTTATGGTATAAATGCAATAAACTAGAACTTTGGTAAGAATACTTAATATACCATAAACTCAAGTTTAAAAGTTAGAATAAAACAATCATAAATACATACAGTATTTTGCCAGACATTTTAACTCACGCAAAGCATATGAACACATTCTACAATGTTTAGTTTTCGTATTAAGAGCTTTGCATTAAAAACATGTATGCATCAATACTTTGTTCTTATCAAAATATGGTTAAATGCCAACAATATTTAGAGTGGGCATATATTATATTTTGACATATTATGCATGTAAAGATTCCAGTACAAAATGTCGGAAATAAAATTAAAATGTTTGATTACAGTAAATGATGTCTTATACATGCTTGGTTTGCAAAGCATTCCAAGAATACCCCTTTTGCATATTTCATATTTGAAGTGTCTTGAGTGTAACAGTTACTTGCTTACAAAGTAAGTTTCAAAGTTTATAAATACAGGTAGTTAAATTATTTTTAACATTGTAAATTTAAAATCAGTTATAAAGCTGTCAATACATGTAGGAAAGAACGTTAAGGTTACATTCAATTATTGAATTATATCCTTTACAAAAATGTATGTAATTGTTACCCAGGTAATTTGAAATAACGAAGTGCACAATTTTATATTTCTTATTTGTTATAAAATGACAATTTGGCTGTGTAAATCAATTCTTATATTTATTTAATATTTGTAATGATGTTTTACATCGAAACAATGTTCAATGACAGTAGTTCGTATAAGTTTTCGAAAAGTTTAAAGTTCAACTTTATTGTGTCATGAGTGTAACATTTTTTTTTAATCTTAAGATTAAATTTGTCTCGCTGTAATTTTCTTTTGAAAACTAGCAGTATTTAGAAAATTTCAATACCTGTTCAGTTATCATCAATAAAGGTTGTTACAAGATTTTATTAATTTTGTGTGAAAAATGTGTCTTCAGAGAAAAAGTTTGTGAGTATAAGCAAACTATCTGGGTCATAAAAGACACAAAATTCCATTTTTTTCTCAAACAATAACTTAAATCGATGTAAAAATAACATTTTTAGGAATCTTAATACTATTTTAGTCAAAATACACCATAAATACATAATAACAGGCTTAGACCAAGTAATCAACTTGATTACATTTTTTCAGGATATTTGCATTTTTTTATGAATTAGTTTAAAGTAAATTGTAAATGATTAAAAACGTGCAGGTTTGTCACAAAACCATAATTATCGTACATAAACTGCAAATACTATCCATTTGCTTGGAACAAAAAATTATTGACTCATTTCATTTTGAAAATTTTCACTCCATGTCATTCTTGGCTTCATTATTTCTGACATTACCCCATTGTAGATAGTAAACAAAGTACTGAATGCCACTAATTTACACATCGTCATGACAGCATAACGGAGTAAACATTTATATCAATAAGCCTGGTTGAAGTACATCTGTATGTTTATTCGACTTATAATTAAGAATATTGTATAAAGTGACGATACTTAATTTATTCTTTCATTTACCCCCGGCCTTACGAATTATGTCTAGATAGAGTATCAGTAAAATATTATTATACCCTGCAGTGTGTGCTATCTAGAATTGCTGATAGACTTCTAATTACAGACATATTATCGTTTCGAGATTCCTTATATAATCATGTATCGATAGCCTATCCAGTCATTATTGATACCACATTCTCGCTGATTGATTTTGTTCTTCGATTATTTAGTAACCCAGATATAACACTTGTGTTTGTTTTGGTATATGAAATGTCAAGATATGACAAGATAATTCAATCACTGCACGACAGACCAAGTATACAAATTGATTCACTTCTCGCAAACTATCAATTATCATTATGTCTTACAGCACTGCTAACTGTATTTGTGGAAGTCAAAGGTTTGAACTTCCCTTGTGAGACATAACTTACGTAGTATTTTAGTTTCATTGAGCGTTAAGCATTACTTTAATCGAATACTTATTTCGATTACATGCGGCATTGTGTGCTGTTTATATTATATGGAGTTGAAATTGATAGTGTGCTGTTTATATTATATTGAGTTGACATATACGAGGGGTGTACCAGTATTACGGAGACTTTTGTCATAACTTTTTTATTTAGGCATGTACGAGGGTTGTACCAGAATTACGTAGACTTTTGTCATACGTTCCATACCATTCATCATAGAAACAAATACTTTTGTGTGTAGTGCAAATAATATTTACTGCGTAAGTATGTGAAATTTCAAAGCCGTATCTTATTTGGATCAACTTCTGCAGCTTCCGGGGATATATAGGGGTACGGTATGCGGGGCACGTCAACGGAACGTCACGAAGTCGGCGGAACTTCTAGGATAAATGAAGCTCATAACTGTGTACATTGTAGCTATAAATATGGGCACAACCGTACACAAAACTTACGAATGTTTATTTACTACCTTAAATGTGATAACAGTTCCAATACAGTACCAATAATGTCGCATACAACCCTTATAATAGAGCGTCGATTCAGGTCTATGTGGTCATAGAAAACGTTTGGTGACGCCGCATTCTCCGTTGGTTTTCGCCGTCGGTCCATCTCGTTTAATTCGATTTCGATAACGATTGATGCGCTAGTGTCGTTTGAAAATCAGGTAACTCAATAAAACATATTTATAGTTAGCAGGTTCCAACATTTAAAGCGTTTGTTCTGGCGTCTTCCCGAGGTTCACACAAAACTTCATGTTGATGCGATTTCCAGCGTATTTCGCTAACGTCATATTTTCACTGGTGACGCGCAGCAGCTGTTGCTTGTTTTGTACCATATATCAACAACGGTTACCTTTATAAAGTCGAAATTTACGGCGTACGTTCCAATGGTATTGTGCTTGTATGTCACGAAGTCGCGTTAAATTTAAACTTGATATCAGTGAGGTATAAGCAGTTGAATAAAGCCAAAAATGTTTTTAAAATTCGCTGCCCCGCATATCCAACTATTGGTTACTATGGCGACAGATTAAATGGCTTTCTAACATTCTGTTAGAAAAAATGTTAACCAATACTCTTGAAAAGGGCTTGAAGTTTTTCTACGGCAAATTTGGTGATAATACATGCCTAAATAAAAAAGTTATGACAAAAGTCTACGTAATTCTGGTACACCCCTCGTATTATCACAAAATTTGCCGTAGGAAAACTTCAAACCCTTTTCAAGAGTATCGGTAAAAATATTTTCTAACAGAATGTTAGAAAGTCATTTAATCTGTCGCCATAGTAACGAATAGTTGGGTAGGCGGGGCAGCGAATTGTAAAAACATTTTTGGCATTATTCAACTGCTTATATCTCACAGATATCAAGTCTAATTTTAACGCGACTTCCTGACATACAAGCACAATATCATTGGAACGTGCGCCGTAAATTTCGACTTTATTAAGGTAACCGTTGTTGATATATGGTACAAAACAAGCAACAGCTGCTGCGCGTCAACAGTGAACATATGACGTTAGCGAAATACACTGGAAATCGCATGAACATGAACTTTTGTGTGAACCTCGGGAAGACGCCAGAACAAACACTTTAAATGTTGGAACCTGCTAACTCTAAATATGTTGTATCGAGTTACCTGATTTTCAAACGACACTAGCGCATAAATCGTGGTCGAAATCGAATAAAACGACATTACGAATAATGGTTATATGCGACATTACTGGTAATATATTGGAACTTTTATCACATTTAAGGTAGTAAATAAACATTCGTAAGTTTTGTGTACGGTTGTGCCCATATTTATAGCTACAATGTACACATTAAGAGGAACTTCACTTATCCTTGAAGTTCCGCCGACGTCGTGACGTTCTGTTGACGTGCCCCGCATATCGTACCCCTATATATCCCCGGAAGCTGCAGAATTTGATACAAATAAGATACGGCTTTGAAATTTCATTTACTTACGCAGTAAATATTATTTGCACTCCGCACAAAATTATTTGTTTGTATGATGAATGGTATGGAACGTATGACAAAAGTCTACGTTATTCTGGTACAACCCTCGTATAGTTAAGTTAAATAACGTTTTTGTAAAAAATAGCTTTTTATCTACGGTCCAAAAAAATAAATAAGTAGGACCTCACTCATCTATAACTCACTATTTACTTACACCATTAACATAAACCCCTATTCAGTTTCTTAGGCGATAGTTTACTGAGATTTTTATATATTACATAAACGTATTAAGAGAAATTCGGAAACCCTCGGCCAATCTAGCCGAGGAAACACAAAGACGACAGAACTATACATTATCAAAACTGATTGCACAATCAGACACATTTATCCTAAACTGTAAACAATTAAATAAAAGTATTTTCCTACAGTACTCACCTTTATGATCGCAAATAAACATAAAGACATATACAATGTACACAAATGACATAAATCAATGCATGGTTTTTAGTTTATTGTTTATCAAGGAACTTGTTATTGACATGTCATCGGTCAGGTTTTACGGGTATAAACACCAAATGGAATGCTATGTTTAAAGTCATCGTCAACTTACAACAATAAACATAAGCCGGATAAAAATAATGTATGATAGATTTATACGCATTTTAAGTTTACAGAAAATCAGAACTATGTGCAATAAAGACTCTCGCTCTTAAAGTGTAATTATATTATAGCGTGGTGTCTGTTAAACGAATAAAACAGATCTGTCATGAAGATGTTTTGATTGCGAAATGCACAAATCACGCATATCGTTATAAGCAACCAATTGAGAAGTGCAGCCGTTTTGTCCGTATGCTATCATAAACCTAAATGTGTTTTGGAATGTTAAGGAGGTATCAATACATTTTATCCATCGATGGAATTTGCCCTGTTTCCCAAACAATTTAGAATCGTAAAAAGATATTATACAGTACAATGGCGTTTAATGAAGCTATTGACGTGTCACCAAACTACTGTTGGACACTTAACACTCAAAGAATCAGCACTGTTGTTTCTCGTGCCAACAACAGTGACATAGGTTTACCACATAATCGTTTTATAGTAGCAGTAGACTGGTTTAACTTAACACTTGTAGGAGAACATTGACTGGCTATTTGCATAATTGAGATAATTTGCCATAACCTTACGGAAACATTTTTTTTCAAGCAAGGCAATGAACTCCCCATAAAACACACAGGCAACCAGACACATAATGTACAGACATTTCACGCTACACACCATAGTGCTTCTTCCCTTATTTCCGAAACACTTAATGTTGACAAACTCTCGGTGAATTGATTTAATTGTGTTGTTGACCATTAGCTATGTTCCCACACATCGACACCAATATCCATGAAAAGGCCTATTCACATTTGCCTAAGACTGTCATGCCAAGTTCAACATTGTCAAATATCAATGTAGAACATAGTTTTTTCAATTGACCAAACTTCCAGGAATTCAGCTAGCGTAAATATTAACAATCAGGTAATCATTGTAAAATGTATGTGACGTTTTCCCGACGGTATCTCACGTGATGAAAAGTACTATTGGTTCAATTATGTGAACTTTCTGTCACAGCTCGCCTGTTATCGTATTCGTATAATTGCTGCGTACAATGATTGTGACAGGGCCTTAACACATTTAAACGATGTACAAAAGGTGTTTGTTTTAATATTCAAACATCAGTATGAAAAGGAAATAAACAAACAATTGCATCCAATTTAAAATCGAGCATTTTACATGTAATAAGATATGATCATTTTTCAGTTACATATTTGGAAGCGTTAAAATCATTGAAATATCATTGTCGTTCCAAACTAGCAACCAATATCACTGTAGTGTACGTTAAGACAGTATAAGCAATAAGAATCCAACATTCCAAGCGGTTGTGCTAATCAAATAGTTAACTAATAGTTGACGGTTGATTACGTAATACAATTATATTTATTTCATCGTAGAAGGTATTAGCAAAGTATTGAATACAACTTGATTTCACATCGTTATACCAACATAATGAAATACATATTACTAATTTACTATCAATAAACGTGATTTCATAGTTTAAGCATGTTTTATCGACTTATAATTAGGTAAATGGTATAAAGTGACGATATTCAATTCACACTTTAATTTACCCCCGGCATTACGTAATGCGTCTAGATAGAGTATTGGTAAAATATTCTTATAACCTGCAGTGTGTGCTATCTAGAATATGATGAATAGGCTTCCAATCAAATAAATATTATCGTATCGAGATTCCTTATATAATCATGTATCGATATCCTATCCAGTAATTATTGATATTACATTCTCGCTGATTGGATTTGTTCTTCGATAATTAAGTAACCCATATATAACACGTGTGCATGTTTTGATATAAGAAGTTTACAGATATGACGAGATATGCCTCCGTAGCTCAGTGGTTAGTGCGCTTGCCGTCTAATCTGGCAACCCGGGTTCAAATCCGGGTGGAGGTACATATATATGCCTGCCATGTTTCAGTAGAAATAAAGCAAATAAAGGCTATGCTCGGCATAAATCAATCACTGTACGACAAATCAAATGAACAAATGGATACACTTCGTTCAGAATATAAAATATCATATTGTCATAGAGACTTTGCCTCCACATAGTCCACACACTCACGATCTTTTCGACACTGTATTCATTCAGTCTTCACTCTATTGTGCATTTACATTTAACCTTGATTTTAAGTTATGATTACAAACGTGCTTCACTTAAATATTGCCACCAAAATGATGCAAACCCACAAAACCATCTGCTTGAAGACATTATATATTATTACCCCTCACTTTTTTCGTAATGTTAATTTCCCATAGACAAACAGGTAGTATTCTTACTGTTACGATCAACCGGATCAATACACCACGTGATTGAACATTTTTTTACTGTCAGCAGGGTGATAGTACTTTTTTGACAGTACTTTTCATGTCACGTGGTATATTAATAAATGCAAAAACAAACATGGCGGCGTATTTCACCCGCCTAACGATGGTTTTAGTTCGAGTTCTCTATACCAAGCCACGTATTGGGTTTCGAAAAATATTGCAAGAATTAGGCGTATCTACGCTGTCTTAGAAAGACATTAATACTTTTCGCTACATATTTTCCTTCGGGAAGATTGGAGTTGTTTATTTTACGGTCAGCAGCCGGACCAAGATGTTGGATGTTGAATCCTTTAAATAATCAGGTAATTAACTAATTACACACGATTTCAGTACTTGGGGAAACAAGGAACAGAGTCTTTAACTCGTATTATTCATACATTATGCCATGAAACCGACTCCTGTAGAGTTCAATGTATATTACACCTTGGGAAATTGAAAGTAAGTTCATTCGTACCCGTAACGATTCGTACCCATATCTACCAAAAATAGATTGTGGACGAAAAAAGTTCGGGGTAATAAAATAAATAACACATAGCTTTGAGGGTGACAGTAAAAATGTCAGCCCTCGGCAAGTACTGTTACCCGCGGGCTTCGCCCTTGGGTAACAGTACTTTCCTCAGGCTGACATTTTTACTGTCACCCTCAAAGCTATGTGTTATTTATATACTACTAGCTATAAGAAATTAATGAGCTTATCAATGCAAAGTAAGCCACACATTCATTAGCTGTTGAAAAAGTGCAGAAACATATATCATAAAACCTGATTGCGCAATCAGACACATTTGACATAAACTATAAACAATCAAATAAAATATATTCCGATATAATACTTAACGACCATTTAATAAACACAAGTACTCATAAACATAAGACATAAATCAATACATGATTTTCATTTTATTGTATATCCAGGAACTTGGTTTTGACATATTCATAATCTGACGGATCCAATCGAGCAGGTCTGACGAATGTTAAAGCAAAACAAATGGCATATTTAAACTAATCGTTATTGTACAACAATAAACAGAAGCCGGAAAACGTACATATATTTTTACTATGATAGATTTATTGCATTTTACGTTTACAATAAATAAAGGCAATATGACAATAAAGATTCTCGCACTTATAAAGCAATTATAGTCTTGCATGGTATCTGTTTAGCTTATAAAATATATCTGTAATGAAGAGGTATGGCTTGCAAAAATGCACAACTCACCCATATCTGAACTACTTAATAATTGAAAATAACATCCGCATTGTCCATAGGGCATTCTTATCCTGGATGTATTTTGGAATGTTCAAGTGGTATAAATAGCTTTTATCTGATAATATAATGTTTCCTTCATTCACAGAACAATGACGTTAACAATGAGGGTAAATAATATATTAATTATATTTTCACGAAACTCATTTTTTGGACAATTAACACTCAAAAATGTTGTTTGTAGTGTCATCAGCATTGTGGTAGGTAAACCACGTATACTACAAGTAAACGGTATTAGGCCTGACATTAATAGGAGAACATTGACTGTCAATTAGTATAATGAGTGGATAGAACGAATCCAGCGCTCAATTCTACGCTCTTTCTGAAACATAATTCGCAATATTGCCTGTTTCATTGTAAATCCATCCATATAAGCTGTAGGGAACGAAGCAATTGGATAACTGAACATTCATGTACAGTTGACAACTTTCGGAACGCGAAGGATGCTCAGTGAATTGATTTATTTGTCATGTTGACCTTTAGCTATGTTTTCACACATTAACACTTGTCCTAGAAGATAACTATAGTAACATTCGCGTGGTCTGTCCCGTACAACATTGTCAAGTATCAATACAGAACACAGGGTGACCATTGACCAAATTACATAATTGAATACAGCAGGCGTAAATATTAACAATAGTATATCATTATAGAACGTCTGCGACATTATCACCACGGTATCTCAAGTAATTTAAAGTGTGCTAGTGGTCCAATTATGGGAATGCTGTTCTTTCTCACCATTCTTATAATCATGTACATAACTTCGCGTTCATGTTTACTCATATATACCCCCTTGTCCATAATCACCCATTCAATGTTTTATCTTTTTATTATTTTATTATCTATATATGCGAGTATGTAATGCTATAAGTTACATGTCGCTGGCTTAAAATGAAAAGGTCGTAACTACTATAATGCATATGTCAGTCGCAGCGACCATGGATAGTGCCATCATTAGAAGTTGTTGATGAGCATCTTACTGTGTGGCTGTAGAAGCCAATTGTTGATTTACATGCTCTGCTGCAACCTTGGCATACAACGAATGTTGTAGTTTTTTCTCTTTGCTTTATTGGTGTTGTTTTGTTCATATAATGTTCTCTGGTGACCATACTTTGTGTACCATTTTCTTCCAGAGGGCTCTGTTTTCTGCAGTGGCTTCCCACGTGTTGGTTTTTCTATTAAGCAAGCATTCATGGCGCGCTTGTTGACATCTTTGATTGCATTGGTGTTGCCTGTCCCAAAACATTGTTTTCTTCTTGCTGATTGTGAGGCCGAACCGACTACAAGCATCAGCAAACTTGTCCACCAGTCTTTGGATACCATCTTTTTGATGTGACGCTATAGCTGCGTCATCAGCGAGCAACCTGTCCCTGATTTGGACTAAACTAGTCTTTGAGCGGAACCTGGCGTTGTTAAACAGGCGACCATCATATCTGGAGTGCAGTTATATGCCACCACCAGTTGTGTTCTTAAAGGCATGCGTTAGGAGAAGGACAAAGACGATGCCGCAGAGGGTTGGGACCAGTACTCAGCCTTGTTTTACACCACTTTCCATGCCAAACTCAGTAGACATGTCTCCGTCAAACTGTACGGTGCTCATCATGCCATCATGATCATATGATGGTGAGAAGCTTTGGTGGACAAGTTGGAGCATCTTGAATATACCGTCCCTACTGACGGGATCGAATGTCTTAGTCAGGTCTATGAAGGCAATATACAGAAACTGGTTTTGTTCTCTACATTAATCTTGCAACTGGCATAGGAAGAAGATCATATCAATGGTTGATCTCTATGAGTAAAGGCCACATTGAGATTCTAGGTAGATTCGGTCAGCAGTCGACGTAGGACAATTCGAGCAAATAGCTTGCCTACAATACTCTTTTTGACTATGTTAGCATCTCTCATATCTTGGGGTACTTCACCTTCAATCCAGCACTGTGTTAAAAGGTCACGGAGAGGCTCGATCAGGTTTTTTTCTTACTCTTTTTAGGACCTCAGCTAGTGTGCAGTCCTTGCCGGTGGCCTTTCCAGATGGTAGTTTGTTTATTGTCTTTGATAGTTCTACAATGGATGGGTGCTCGTCAAGCTCGGGCATCATGCAGTTGGCCGCTTTCCTATTCGAAACGTGCAATACTTATCACCGCTCTGTACGAAGTCTGCGAAAGTTGGTTATGTAATTTGCTCCGCCAGGTTGATTCGTAAGAAATAACGAAACTAAGTCAATCCAGGACCTTGTATCATCTACAGTGTTTCTCCTAAATGAGCTCGTATTTGTACCTTTTTCATAACATAATTTTTCCGACAGGAATACAAAATGTACCACAAACACAATTGAAACGCCGACTTCAACTGTGGGAATTTATACTTCACACTTATAAACACTGGAGACTTGCAACGTATATTTTTCTGTCCTTTAAATTGGTTTATTTTGCTTCTAGGACAATCAAATCCAATTGATAACAGAGAAGTCTCTCAGCTCTAAAGACGTCGTATCTGTAAATAACGCCAGAATTAATTAATGATTTAATTCCCACTTTTTTAGAATTAAAGACATTCCCAAGATTTCCATGAATCTTGTTGAGATTTTAATTTACCAGGCCTTGTAGAGTACAAATGATAAATGCGAACATGCCTGAAGCTAAGACAAATAGGGAATGTTTGTTTGGTGACACTCTTCGAACTGACTTAATAATGCCCAGGTTTGTCTTCTAATAAACGTCTGCTGCAGATACGTTTGCAGGGGTGTGAGTAATATATGTACATTGTAATAGTATCTGGTGACAATAGTATTAAGAACGACAGTGTTGAAAGATGTACCAAAGTTGATAAAAGTCCAGTCTTCCATGTAAGTGTTTGATAATCATTATAACACTATCGTGGTAAACTTGAAATCTTACAAGGTGACTAATATGCGGCGAGTAGGCGTTTTCTAACATTAGCTAGCATTGTTTTAGTTCAAATAAGTATCATGGAACCTGTAAGATACGTCTTGCTTTCATGTTTGTGTTTAATGTTCATTTGACGTTTGACCTTGCGGTTTGGTCTTGTGATTTGTATTTGTGTTTTTTTCGCTGTGTAGATTGTTCTTTGTGTAATCATGATAGTAACGTCTCTTTATCATGTTTGTTAAAACTAGGTGCATTTCTAAGTCAACCGTTTTGCCAATAACTGGTTTATTTGTTCATGATATCACTTGCAATGCCTATTTACATTTTACAGTGATTAAAGAGATATTTGTTTGGAATGATTGACATTCGATGTATTTATGATCATTTGCCACAGGAGCATGTTTCCATAAACTCTGAAATATAATCCTAAATTGCACTATCAATGACACCCATTTATTTTAAGTGCGCTTGGGTTGTGTTACTTAGAGCAGCCGGAAAATCAAAATAACCCATCGAGGGTTAGGCTCGTGCGGCGGAAATTAGTACATTTCATTACAAATACGCAACGAATAGTGATGGAAGCCTGGGGTATCTATTGCTGCACTACACATGGAAAGTACATTGAAAGAAATAAATAAATAACTTGCCTGTTCAAGCCAAACGTTGATTGTGAGAACTTGATTTACCTCATCCTGAAAATGCAAATAAGAAATTGAGACCAGAGATATTGATTTTCATCATGACATGCTGACAAATTTCATCAATACGCGGAGTGTCATCGTGTGAATTAAATTCACTGGAGTTGTTATCTTATATTGTCGCATATGGGGTTCGTCAACAAAAGGTCTTCTTCAAATATTTGCTGTGCCAATTTATTATCGCACATGACGAAATAATCCCAATTAGTTACACATGTACATAGCCACAAGAAATAATGTCGCGTTTAAAATGCAGAACTAAAAAGATTAGCCATATTCAAAATTTCAAGGCCGCTCAATTATTGTTTTGGGTTCGAAATGTAATCAAAGTCAAATTTACAAACACGCCTAATCTTCTAGTATAAAACGCATACATCAATCGACCCCATATTAATAATGCACGAACATTTTCTCCATCGTCTATATATAATGATTAAAATGTTTCTCGAAAGGAAACTAAAATTGTTAAAGAATGATTTAAGAATATTAATCGTATGACACGTCCATCGATTTCCCTCTGCGAGAATACCAGATTGGAAGAATTGCAAGCAAGTTATTAATACAAAATTACTGAAAACTGTATTCGCCTTACCGCTTGGAATTGGATCAATGATACACCGTATTCAACCGAATGTGTCGCGTGATATGATGACAAAACCATTTGGTGTACTAGGATGGCATACACATTGCGGTAATCAGATTTTGTTAGGGGGTAAACATGCATCATTGTTCAGAGAGTTTCTTGGCAGGACTTAATTGTATATATTGTGAAATGGTATTGACCATTTACCATGACAATATGATTATGAGAAAAAGCACAAATGCTTTGAATGTTTAATATACCTTCTTAGTTTACTTTGCACCTATCCAAACTATATCTGCTCTTAATGAATGCTATCTTTGACTGTACCACAATATAGCCATAATACATCAGTATAAATAAGTACGATACGTATAATATACGCATGATATAACAGGACAATTGACACTAACACAAAAAGTATACCAAAAATGACAATGACGCCGATATCAATAACGCCAATGTCCATCCCTATCCTATACATCACATAGACGAACTTACATATCAAGAGGATCACCAAGTATTTATTATATTATGTTAATGACCACCCTTCTTCAAAAACATATACACAGACACAAATGTTCAACAAAAAAGGTACATGGAAGGCAGTACTCAACCTAATCAGCCGAACACATAAATCAGTAATAACACAACTTCACTGAGTAATGCTCATACACAAGTCAAAGAAACAATTAAAAGTCCATGTCCCCGCCGAAAATATGCAGTATTACCCAATTTCACAAAGAAATTTATAGAATAGCGGTGATTACATGAGACAAAATGAAACACAGCCAAGACCCGTTACGTTTTTTACTGAATATGTATATTTATCTGCCTGGCATTATTATTTAGTCTGAAAGTCAATTATTTATCTATAAACAACAACTTGAACAGCAATTCCACGACTGTATCCTTTAAAGACGACTTCCCAAAGATAAACACTGCACCGAGTTTACATTGCAGCTAGATTGTACTGGTTACAGACGGATTTGCAAGTGCAGATGCTAGTTTAATGAGTGGATAGTGGTATTTCATGTCTTCACGTAGAGTAAACAAGAGAGTTGAGTTAGTGTCCTTATTATATCTTTGTTCATTTCAGCAATGATTTTACAGTGTTTAACATGAAGTCTCGCTGCAAAATCAAACATTATGTCAATCTTTATGAACGCGTCTCCGAAGCAGTAAGACACTGGAAACACTTATACAATGTATTGTCTTTACCAAAATGTGTATAGATCTGTCATCTATATGGTAGGTTGTATTAAGTTATAGCATGCTTGACCGATGCTCAAACTATTGATTTTAATATTGCTTTTTGTTAAAAAGGTCATGTGATTGAATTTAACTGTTGCAGAAAACGTTCAAATGTCAAATCATTGTAGTTAGAACATTTGCCAATGTTAAATCAGTCAATATCTTGTGTTCCAAAAAACAGTGTTTAGTAACGTTGCAGACATATATATTTTGGACCATATTGCCCCTTAATACAGCACGCAAATCAGACATCAATATCAAACAGTTCCACAAATGTCAGGGAAAGTAAAAACATGGTAAATTGCTGATATTGTTAATATTGATTCTAGCAGAAACAAAGAGATACAAAACGATACATCATAACTAAGTGAGTACGGTTAGTTCGTTTAGCTTCCATTAACGAACGACAGCTTATAATAAGCGTACAAGAAGTATCTACATCTCACTAAAAGCCTGTCTATATAGTATCACATAATGCGTGTGTTTTAAGAGGCTATAATATGAACTAGTTCATATATTTATAGTAGTAAAGAATGAACTAAGAAGTATATAAGCTATTGCTCTACTAAGAGTACTTTAGTTATGATCATAATGGTAAAATGACTAGTACTTTTTACAGGTAGAGACCACTAAAAGGTGAACCGCTTATCGGGAATCAATACGTGTTATAAACTGTAGTTGTCCTTTACCAAGTGCATTACTTTATTGTTTGTTTGTATGACTACTCCTGGACCTTAGTTATTGACCACAGATGACTATAATATCGCAATGATTATACATTTTATTTTATCATCAAACGGTCACACCGGATAGTCAGCATCTCGCAAATCGTTCGTATATTATGTTAAAATACATTTATCAATTTATTCCCATTTGTATGCTACAGTGTATCTGAAGCTGTTTAATTCTAGTGGGTGGTAGAATTATTGAAGAATCGAATATTTCGTAAGAAATTATGTCTGCTTTGATACAAGACTGGCGTGCAACAATCTCATCGTCATAAATATATTTAATCTGGCTGAGCAGTAGTAAATGTAGCCCATGAGAAACAGCAGGCATGTATTAATATAGATTTGTGTGTAAAGGTTGAAAACCCCTGCTGAAGCAAATAGATACGCGTTGTTAAACAATACAAATTTGTAAATGGTACCGAGATTAGGAGAACATTGCATGGGTCGTTAAATGAAAAGTTGCAATAAAACGCACTATCAATTTCATTTTATGAAGTTTCAGATAACGAATAATGTAGAATATGCATGTAATATGGTAAAATTGGCAAAAACTACAAGAAAATGGATACACAGTCTTATTATTATTGGTCCTACATAATGTTTGATTTAAAATACCAATAACTTGTCATGGTTATATTTATTGCCATTGGTTTCAAACGATCTGACCAAATAAAACCATGCTACTTATTTGACCTGAATGTGTTGCTTATGCTAAATCATATATCTTTTAAGTATCATCCCATATCCCTACAAGATAGTATTTGGGTAACTTTCTTATTTCATCCAAATATATTACAATATAATTTCAATGATAGTATACAGTCTGATAGGTGCCATTTAGTCTGGATTAAAGAGGTAATGCGCCATTTAAAATTATTTAGAGATATCACACAATGTCTTGATTTTATTCAATTTGATATTTTGTATTTCGGTTATTGCAATCCCATCAAATGAAGGAAATAAATGTCTGATTCCAATAATCCGATCTATAACTGGATGATTAGTATCCAAATAAATGTCAATAATCCGAACTAAAACTGGAGTATCAAAGTACTTGCAAACATTCAGTTTCAAGTTTCAGTGAATCAATGTGCGTCATTTCTGTCAAAATGTGTTCGTTATTTGCATAGAAGGAACGTACTATTACTCTGATTGGTATAATTATTAATTGAGAATATTAACATTCAAAAGCACAAGCATTACTAATGCAAACCCTATAAGTGTGTCATATACTGCTAGTAAGTAACAAATGTTCTGAACGAGTTTGACGTTGACACATCCAGTTAACCCACCATTTTCAATAAGCATAGTTATTCTAAAAAGTATTATGAATGAATGGTCTACTACTTGAAGACCGGAACACCCTTTCAAACAAGGTTTGGGTACTAACACCGTTTTGGTCGGGCGATTGAAGGTACATATTCATATATTATTATCAGCTCTGAAACTAAAATATAATTTAATAGATGTTATGTCTAGTTTACAAGTAACCCGAAAGTGTAGACTTGTGAAAGGCAACTAGAACAATCCGTTCATCTGATAAAAGTTAGCAAGATCACTATACATGTATAAATCACACCAATTATTAATAGCTGGTTAAACATTGTATCTATTGGAACTAAATATATCTGACTGCTCACAGACAAGGATATGGTAATTAGACATCTTGTATTACTACAATTACCTCCGTCTGTCTGAACATAGAATATTATCATAGACAGTTTGATATATCGCCATGTTACACGAGATAAAGTTATATCCTCTCAAAATAGTTCATTTCCCCCTTCAGACATGATATCAATCCATATGAAAATGTTGCGGCAAATTAGATAGAGTGATGTTTGGTTGAGAAGGCCATCACATGCTGTGAACACAGTCTGTATGTCTACTGTCCGAACATTGTCAGACAGATTAACTACGGGAGACTAGAAGACAAATCAATTCAGAAATATGAGGTAGGACAGTTCGGGCTGATATTTTACTTATACAGTTGGAGTAGAACGTTAGAGCGCACCTTTTTAAGCTAAGATAAAAGTTCCGATAACTTCGGTATCAATTTATTGGTTTTAACAGTGCCTTCTGTGATGGGTCTTCCAATCCATGGTGGCCTAATTCTTGATCGGTTTATACACTAACGAACAGGAACATGTCGAGTATTGTATAACATTGGATTAATCTAGTATCTGATTGTAATTATTTTACGATTAATAGTAGTACAAGCGTTTCATGGTAGGACACATGTGAGTAACTTGGTACGATATCATTTATCTTGTATGAGAGTTTGAAATTTCGTTTACCAGACTGTATCCGCTCCTTACTACCATAAGATGGTTTATATGGCGCTGACTATTTGTACAAGGAGGCGAAGCTGCTCCAAAACATTTCAAGTGCGCAATCGATATGCCAAGAGACATCATCCAACAGTATTACAATTGGTTGTCAATGATCACCCTCATTTAAACATCCGTTATCACTTTAAGCATCATTTATTAGTACTGATATATTTAGGGGAGCAACAGTTAATAAATAGTATGGACAAACAATCTAAAAACCTTCATGTGCCGACTTATAAATGTACCACAAAACAGTTACTTATACACAATTTTATATGTTTGTATTGCATCTTCACATTCACATGACTAGCACTATTATTAAGTCTGCAAGTCAACTACTTGTCTATATGAACAACAACTTAATCAAAATCTACGATCACAACCTTAAAAGACGACTTATCAAATATTAAAACGGAGGTTACATTGTAGGTATATTGGGCTTGTAACAGACCAATCTGCAAGTGCAGATGATATGTTTGATGAATGGAAAGTCGTCTTTCATGTTTTCTTTGAGTACATACGTGTCTATGTATCATTTTTCACTGCAACCAATACACTCAAGCGATTAAAAAAAGCACCACTTGTGACAATAACTTAATTTCGTCAAATTTCATTTTTGCAAACATTAATAATTTGCAGTATGTTTCAAGTTCATAATCTTAATCTTAATCACAAAAAAACCCGGAAATATTATAAATCGGAACTTTTCTGATTCTGCATGTGTGACTAGAACGCGTCGACCTAAAGGAGAGATATTGACTTTGAAACTGAATGTTTACACATCGAAAAAAACAACAGATCTAGAAACAATAATTTATTTCTAAGATGCGATTCAAGACTAAACAGGGCTTGAAACCATTTTATGTTCATATACTGAGTATATCTGGACTGAACTTAATCGTAATGTACTAGTCAGGCGGTCACAGCCACATAACATTTATAATTTAAGTTAATCATTGCTTGAATGGTGGGAATATTCCCACGCCGTAGAAGGCCGGATAAGTTCTGTTTGATCAATGCAAATGTGTACATATCGTATTGAAACTGGAAAATGACGTTAAGAATATGATATACACTGAGTGAAAATTTTCTTCCATCAACAATCATACCATAATATCCAAGTAAAACTAATATCACCCGAAAATGACGAACTGTTTTTTAGTATGCGGAACAGCTTCGTGGCCACGACCAATCATGCAATACTGACATGTCACTAACATTAAAAAGTGCTTTTCCAAGGTCAAATTTAGCTAGACATCGTTCGTAAAATGGAAGACGCTCCCATGTAAGAGGAATTTCTAACTTCACTGTAAATCATATTTGTCAAACAGTGAACTAAACACACCTTGAAATAATAAGAACATTTGCATTAGAGCTGTTTTGAACGTCTGGGTGACTATTACGTAAAATTTATTGAATGCGTCCTTTTGTTAAAACATCAGTGTTTGAAAGGATTACCAAACTTCTGATTTACCTCGCTGCTATTAAAATGTTTCGTGTTAGACTACATTACTGGTTGCTAAATTTATTTGATGGAATATAGTTTCGTTATGGACAGATATGTTTTGGAAGCCAACTACTTAATACGAAAGTAATATGGTATATCACGCAAATCAGACATCACTATCAAATATGGTCTAAATGCCTACGCGGACCAAAAACAGATACAACTCAAGACTCCGGTAAAATAAACGTTGGATCGACTGGAAATGTGGGTATATCTTGACAAATCTGCATTGAAACCATAAAATTGGTGTCAAAAGCTTCGTATGCATTATGTGATGTAGTGAAATTGTTTTATTCAGAAATATTTGACATTCTGGCTTGAATATGAAAGTAGGGATGGGCTAACGGACTTTTAGTAAAAAATGTATGACAAAGTCCGACAGGGAAGGTAGCACTCAACCTAACCAGCCGAACACAGACATCAGAACACCAGAACACAATTACCATGAGCAATGTGTCGCAGAGTTATATTTTTATAATGTTAGGTTATTTATCTTAACATTCTATAGTATAGTATTTATATCAGTCTTTAACATGTTATTGTTGGTCAAAGTGCAGTAACTCTATCCCATTCGCTTTAACTAGGCTTCACATTTAATCTTCTATATTTGGTCTGTAATGATTATCCTTTCGTGATATATGTTTATATAGTTCTCACCTTAAATGACAGGTAT
Source organism: Spisula subtruncata (assembly GCA_963678985.1). Taxonomy (NCBI): domain Eukaryota; kingdom Metazoa; phylum Mollusca; class Bivalvia; order Venerida; family Mactridae; genus Spisula; species Spisula subtruncata. Next base: position 26,501,647 of record OY787663.1, read on the forward strand.
AGCTGAAATCAACCGTGAACACTGACCAATCGTGAATATTTTTGATCATTCAAATGATTTTGTCCATTTGTGGAAGAAGTATATTTCGCAATACAGTTTTGTAGTACATTATTATTAAACAATATATTTTACACTATATTGCAGTTACGGGTTATTGTATACTCCCGCCAGATACCCCACCCACGACCGAGTACATGGATGTTCCATAGAAACGCATCCCCACCCCACATCCAAAAAGTAAATAGATCTTTATGTTCTATTTTTATTATTGGCCCTGCATAATGTCTAATTTATAGAGAATGACAAGCAAGGTTTTTAAATGTTGTCTAGGGCGTAGTACATGATGATTTATTGCATTCCTTTATTTCAATGTCTATTAAAACGCCATGATAACGTTTATTTACAGCTACCTATGTAACACGTTTCTAGTGATAGTGCAACTACGCAACCTACCGGTATGTGAACAAAGGCAAACAAGTATGAAACAATCCTGGTTTACATAGAAATAAATTAACAATTATCATGTCATTATTATCACACAAACTAGATTTTATAACCAATGAAGTGTGTGTCACTTGAAAACTATGACACCTGATTTCACTTGATGGTGTTGTTTTTGATCTACTTGAATTCAGAACAGTACAATGTCCTACCTTGTATTGTATTAATGTAGCCATTTGTCCTGTCTGAGTACAAAACAACACACTAACTCAATTATAAAACTTTACTTTTAGTATGTGCCGCGTATGTTGTAAAATATGTAGCAACTTAACAACCAACAACATGCCATGGTTTTATTTATTTCCATATGTTTCAAATGATTTATTCGATAAAACCATGCTACTTATGTTTTGCTTATGCTAGAATCATGGAATACATATATTCTATTTATAAGTATCATCCACATTTCCCTTCATATGTTTACGCTGATTGTCTTTTTATTTCCATTAATTTGTTAAGTAACACGTTATCAAGTTAAGTGCTCGACTTTTTCAACTAATCAAAGTGTTTGCTTACAATGCTAATGTACCGAGAAGTGACTTGAATGAACTACACATGTACATGCAGACCGTGTAGAGAGTTCCTTTTCGAGTCTTTCACTAAAGCGGCTTTAACCATGAGCCAACAATGGATGGAATCAGTAAAACATTACCTATACACGGATTGGTATAAAGGACTTCCCATATAAAACGTAATCGTCCATTTGGGCTCTATACTAGCCTATGCATGACGCGTTCATACTCAGAACATTGTAAAAGTACACACTCCGTATGTTCTAATAATAATCTATTGAAGAAATAAAACAAAAAAAACGTTCAATTTTAGCATTTCATCTAATTTTATTACATATTCCATATCCAGTTTTACAATTACATTTAATTCTGACTCGAAAAGACACAACTCAAATATCGTACACTGCCTTGTATTTCATTTATGAGTATATTGATATACTGTATGTAGGTTATTGCCATCCCGTCAAATGTAGCAAATAAATGGCTGATGTCAATAATCCGATCAATAACGAGAGCATTTATACTACATGCAATCTGAATGACTGAATTAGTTCGTCAGTTTTGACAAAATTTGTTCGTAATTTGTTAAGAAGAAATTGAAATGGCACAACCATAACATACATATTGGTTTATGGTTCTCATACATTATTTGACAAATTAGTTAAACCAATTCTGTTCTATGGTTCCGAAGTATGGGGATTTAGTAAGGCACTTCCTATAGAAAGAATTCATACTATGTATTGTAAGTCCGTTCTACGAGTCAAAAGTAATACACAAAATGATTTTATTTATGGAGAATTGGGTCGTACAGATTTTCATTCTCTTAGAATTTTAAGAATAATTAAATTTTGGTTAAAAATTGTAAATTGTACAGACAGGAAATATATTAAAATAATTTATTCACTTTTGTTAAATGATATAGAAACCAAACCAAGATTAACTAATTGGGCTTCACAAGTCAGGGATTCTCTAAGCAGGTTAGGTTTTTATGAAGTTTGGCTGGCTCAGGGCGTAGGCAATCAAACTATATTTTTATCATTGTTAAAACAAAGATTAACTGATACTTTTATGCAAGAATGGTCGGGTCGTTTAGATCTTTCATCACGTGCTAGGTTCTTTAGAGTATTCTCAAGTTTTAAGTATAGTTCGTATCTTGAGCATGTTAATATTAAGAAATACCGCATCGCTTTGACTAGGTTTAGACTATCAGCACATAGACTTAAAATCGAAACAGGTCGCTGGAATAACACCCCTTTGAATAACAGAGTATGTCCCTCTTGTCAGAAACTAGAAGACGAATTTCATTTATTATTTGAATGTAACTTATATAACACAATAAGGAAAACATACATTGGACAATATTATTACCAGAACCCGAACATGTTAAAAACAGAACAACTTTTGAATTCGGAGAACGTGAAAATCGTCAGAAATTTAGCCATGTACATCTATAATGCATTTGAAATTAGAACCCTGTTTACAAGCAGAACTTGAAAGCTTCAACACTATTCATTGCTATTTTACAAGCATTGACTCTTTGAACGCATGTATAAATGTGTTAGTGTCTAAGTCTAAAACTCTTGAAAATAAGTGTCTCACTATAGCTAAATTAGATGTTACTTCGTATTGAACTACCGTCATATATGTAGTATAAAATTGTATGTTATTTCAATTTAAGTATGATTATAGTTCAGTTAAGTTTGTTATCTCATTGAAATGTCGTTATAGTATAGATTCGTAAGCCTTAGCATAGTACATTATAAAATAAGTAGTATGTCACGTGTTAAAGCTTATTTCATGTCATGTATATTTATTTGATGATGTATTACTGCGATTTATAACTTAGAAACATAATAAGATTGAACAATTGCATATTACATGTATTAATGTCACGTGTATTAATTAAAACTACTGTTTAAAACCTCAAGCATTATTGACATGTTGAACATTTAGATGCCGCGTTAATTATTTATTAATCGTTAATTACCATGTATTTCATTTTAGAGCTATTCTATAAAATTATATTGTAGTAATATTAACAAGAACGTAACTATATTATGACTTTACTATGAATATTTAGATGCAAATGGAATTGATCATATTTGTAAACCATGTCCGCCAATATCTATGTACAATTATATTCATTGTCGGGTCATGGGCTTATTAGCTTACACCAGACTGTTGTAATTGTATATGTGGAATTAGAAATAAAATATATATAACAATAACATGTTTATGCGTTTGCTCTGATTGGATATGGTACAATTGTTACTTGAACATATTAACATTCAAAAGCACTAGCAGTACATGTGCATCGCCACTATATAAATGTGATATTGACCACTTGTCGTTAAATATACATATACATACTTTATACATAAATACCGTAATTTATACTCAAATATACGTATTATTTCATCTACACGTGCTCCGGTCTGGCAGCATTATTTAGTCTGCGAGTGAATTAGAAGTCAATAGAAAAATAAACAACAATGTTACTACCATTTCCTTTATAGACAACTGCCCAAAGATAAACATTGCATATTGTAAGTAGTTATTTCACTGGTAACAGACGTATCTGCAGGTGCAGATGATACGTTAGATGCATGGAAATTTATTTAAAGTGGTATTTCATGTCTTCACAAAGTAAACAAGTGTATGTGTTATATCTTTGATCATTGGATCATTGTTTAACTTGCAATCCAATCTATTGTCGATTGTTGTCACAGATCGGGCTTTTATGTATATGTATTTGTTTGCTTATAGTCGCAAGACGTGTTTCTCCTTTGAAAATTACCGTTTAGATGCTTTAAGTACTTTTACGTTATGTATGTTTTATAAATAAAAGGCCGATCTGTGTCTGTTTCCGGTATCACGCGATCTAACAGACTTTAATAAAACACCGAGCCCAGATTCGTATATAAATATGTAAGGTCGGTTAAGACAAAACTAATGCGATTTGAAGAGAGCTTTTCAATAAATTTTACAATTTACTAACATGAGTTTAGTCACTTTCAATTCACAGTAAGGTACTATACGAACATGCTCTGTGATTGTTGGTTGCACCCCTTTGTACTTCACGTGTGTGTTTGTACATGTACTTATTTGCCACTCCGAATGGCCACACACAACGACTGTCATAGTTGAACCACAAAATATCCCATTATTTTTGTTAAATATAATTATAGCAAACTTTTTCACACTTGAAACAGAAGCAAAACGGCCGTCGTCAGATCCTAGCGTAGCGGGTTTGAGGATATGATTTTAATCAGATTGATAGGAACACGCAAATCAGACATTAATATCATATATTGTCTGGAATGTTAGGGAGATTAAGACAATTGGCTCTATCAGAAACAATGTTATACCCCACAGCTAAGTGTGTACGGTAAGTTCCATTAGTTTCCACTGTAATTAACAAATGACAGCTTGTAATAGGCGTATAAGAATTATGGCCGACTAAAAGCCTGTCTGTATAGTATCACATAATTTGTATATTTAATGTTGGCATAATATGTACTTGTTCATATATATGTACTCGTTAGTCCATGTGACAGACCGAAATCCATTACCAAATTGGTGAACAGATCCAACAATGATTTTCGGTTAGCTTGATATCTAAGCTGTCCGAAATCAGTTGATGGACTTGCGGGACATTTTGCCAAATGACCTTTTGGCGGCCATCTTTAAAGATGGCCGTCGTTATTTTAAGCAATCATAGGGTTTAGAAAAACTTCGATTATTCCTCACTCACAAGGGCTATCGTCTTGTGATTTGTCTTAAAATGTTCGCAATTGAAATGTGCATATAGCAATATATTAATATAAATAATATAATGTGGTTATTAATTAATAATTATTGATTTTTTAAGGAAATTATGATATTCTTCGATTTTGGTTGTTAATTTTTCTCTTTCAAATCGGATCTGAGTGTGTATTTGACCATTTGTTGATTGTTATATGCAGAAGAGGGTTCTAGGCGTCCATAATAAGCATTACATTGACAGATCTTCATTTAAAAATCCTTCATGAGCCCGAAATATTTGATACCTTAAAGTTTAATAATAGTCCTGTCTATAAATGGGATATTTAGGTTAGACCCAACATTGGATTGTACAGTAAATATTTTTTGGTTTTCTGTTAGAGAATATGTTGCTATTGAAGAATCTGAATGATGACCAGCTGTCGTCATTGAGCATTTTGTAAAAATCAAAATGGCGTCCAAAATGGCCGCCAAAATCAGAAAAACAATCAGAGATGCCAGAAATTAGTTACAAATTTCTTTTTTGCCGATTGGTTGTAGTTAAAAAGTTTTTAACACATGTATTTATATTATATCTATTGTTATTCGTCGATTAAAATATTGTGGGATGGCATCCATGTCGGCTGAAATCAAAATGGCGGTTACAACGGCCGCAATAATTGACATATTGATATATTCTATTAAAACATTTATTGAAATGATTTTTGTTGATATCGGAATTAAAGTAGTTAACTAACATTCGAATAAAAGTTCGATTCGATTCAATTTACCCTTTGCCTTATTCAAAATGGCGTCCAAGATGGCCGCCAAAATCAGGAAATATGTCGGTGGTGCAAGCGATTAGTTACATAAATTACTATTGTTGCTAATTGGCAGTTGTGTAGATGTTAAACATAGTATTTATTCAAGCATAGCATTATTTATTGTTTGAAATTATTTAAGATAGCATACTAAGAAATCAACTATCGGCTGTAATGGCCATCATAATTGCTGAATAAGCATATTTTATTAAAATCGTATAGTATGTTTAAAAAGTTTTTATTTGTATTAAACATTATATTTATCAGACATGCATTATGGTTTAACTTCAAAACGGCAGCAAAGATGGCCACTTAATATTACATAAGTGGTGAATAAATTGCAGATTATTCTTCTTTCTGTATAGTATATATGGTCGTCCTCTTGGGCATTATCGTGCCATTGATATTCAATTACAAGATCGTGTGAGCGGTGAGTTATTTTTGTTAAAAACAAATAATCATGATTATCCACTATAAATAAGACCCCTCGAGAAGGCATAATCGCTGTCGACACTGCTCATGAATCTGGTTCTACAGTTTCCAACCAAAATCACCAATGATCTGCCTGATGTTGCTTGTTGTGCTAAAGTACCGTTTGACGAATTGCGTCCAATATGCTGAACTGCCTCCAGCTGACAAATATTTGCCCTGGTTGACCCTTTGCCGAATTTGCGTATTCAAGGATTGATTTGACAGGTGTCTGGTAACATCGTACCCTAATCTGTTTCGATAGTGGGTCAAGTTTGTCCAGAAGAAGGCGATGCTGCTGTTAGCTTTCCTCACAATGGTAGCAACATTGTTACTCAAGGAGACCTCATCTATGTATACCCCGATGTACTTATCTCTTCCACAACTTGTAACGTGTCATGCTGTTGTGGATGAAAAACGGAGTCTCAACACGAGTTCTCTTCCTAGTGATGCGGGTGACCATATACTTGTAAAAAAGGATTAAATGACATGAACCATGGACCCTCCCATTCATTGTTGTAGTCTGTCAATGTCATCTTGTTAGCCTTAAGCATTTTCTTTAGTAATTACCATGTTCAAGAGGTTGTTGGCAGCAAGCAGATGGTGAGTAGATGTTGCATGAATTAGAAGGTGGTAGATATACAACAGACAAAGTTGTTCAATGGCTGATGACTGGTGCTGTGTTGGTGGACTGTTCTCCAACCAGTACATGTTGGGTTCTGATTGCAAGAATTATGCTAGTACTAATCCTGCCCAGCAGGTTCCACTGATATTGTAATAATTCAGTTTGCTGGCTTGCCTCTCCTCTCCTTAGACCGAAGGCTTTGTTGAAGTCCCGAATCACGGGCTACTCTGATCTCAACCATCTAGGTAACAGTTGTAGTTGGTTATGGAATGCAGCTGACTCTCAGTGGATATCTTTCTGAACCTTGTTGTTAGTCAGCTAGTATCTAAAACGTGTCAAGAAGGGCCATGATCTGGCTTTGAAGTAACGGTGTGACCTCGACCAGTTCATTTCACGCAGGCTTGATTGAGATGGACCAGTAGTTGCTAGGTCGCTATAAATTGGTCTCTAGTTTTGATGATGGGTGTGACGCTCTAGTCTGTAGGGAGTATAGTATTCCAAAAACTTGTGTGGATGTTGTTTGGAATCTTTGCTTCATGCGTACCGTGACCAGTTATATTCTTTCTCACATCCAGTTTGTCCTCACATCACCTAACCTCAGTCGTTCGTCTTACACTATCATCCCAGTGTCTGCGAAGAACTTTCTGGTCTTCCGCAGATCATCAGCGTCTCCATAGAGCTTCTCTTGGAGAGTTGTGTCTGTGGGCCACGTTGCAGTTCGATCCTGGTTGTGGCCTCTGCATCTTTGGAGGACATGATCGACAGTTTGTTCTTCTTCCCCGCATGGACAGATCGGAGACGGCACCTATTTGTACTTCCGGTACATGTGATGGTTCAGCCTGTTGTGTCCTGAGCGTATTCGTACCATAATCGCTTGTTCTGACCTGTTAAGACCAGCATCTTTATATCTCTTTATCTCTTTATATCTCACATGTACTGGCGGTTGTGCTGACTGTGCTCCCAGTTTTGCCAATTTATCTGCTGTGTCATTTCCAGGCATTCCACAGTGGGCAGGAATCCACTGTAGGGCTAGTTTGCAGTGAGTACTAAGGTTATGTAGTATTTTGGCTAGTTCTGGTGTTTTGTTGTCATCAGTATAGACATGGGTCCATATCTCAGGAGGGTATTCTTGGCGTATCAAGTTTTCATGGCTAGTGTCAGGCTCCTTCAAACACATTCATCATCTTGCTTGCCTGGCTCGAGTTGAGGGACTTGGAGTCTCACAGTTACTGCAAACAGATCATTTGCTAATGGGTTGACTATATCATCCCTGACAAGAGGTGTACTTGCTATGGTAAATCAGGTGCAAATTCTTTGTCTAACTTCTTGGTTTCATGTACAAAGCTGCTTCGCTTGATCCGATGTTTTGGTAAATCCAGCCAATTTTGTTGCCATTTGGTGGTTCGGTATTGATCTGAACTTCTCCGCTTGAAGCATGACTTTGGCTTGCCTTCGTTTGTATAATGGCTGGATACCAGTGAACTTTTCCATGAATTCAATCGGTGAAGACTTCGAAGCACCAGTCATTATGCGCAACGCTTAGTTCAGGACCTTGTCGAGTGCTTGGCTGTTGGTATCCAGTTTGTCTATACTGAAGTTGTGCGGAATGCCCACTTCTTCCTCATAGACGTTTGACTTTTCTGATTACTACTAACAATGGTTGGAAATACCTGGGATCGTTTATGGGTTTGTAATTTTATATGGTACGTTGGCATAGTCTCTGAAATAACATTCATAATGTGTCAATATCAGTGGTATGAGAAAAGTGCTAGGCAAGGTCAATGCTGACGCCCTGGACCATGCTTATGATGTTAATATCAGCCTTCTTCCACAAAAGTGTCGTTCTTGCCGGGATATTTCAGCTTGCCGCTGTGGTCCTCGCCACTATGAATTCAGTGCTATGGTTGCTAACCCAAGATAGTGCTGTACTGGTTATACAGAGGATACGTTTGTTGTTTACCCCTATCGTGAAGATGAAAAATTGTTCTGAGCTTGTTTCTGTGACCGTGTCTATAAATATTAAGCAAGTATGGCGATGGTAGGTGTTGTCTGTAATCATGCCAGTTTCCAAGTCGATATCTGGTAAGTTGATGCAGCCTGTAAGCCATTTTGTCGATGTTGTGTAGGCAGGGTGGAGGTGGTTGACTTCATAAAAAGCTTGGTTGCTGCTGGGTGATCTGTAGATTAGTGTAATGGCGAGCGGATCGCTTCCGTGGCATATGAATGGTGCTACTGTGAACTCGGTGTATGCGTCGAGTTTGATGTATGTGCAGATGATCTATTCTTTGACGGCAATGTGTAAATAAAACCTGTATAACTGTGTATGAAAAATATCTGATGCATATACCGTACCACGTTACCAACCGAACACAAATTAGACAATCAGTACCGGTGGTTCACAATATTGATGGTACTTGACTTAAGGATAAGGACAGCCAACCAGATAACACCATATTTTTAACCTACAGCAGTATTCACATCAACACATTCCATTACGATACATGTTTTAATGCACTTTTTGAGTTTGACATACCTGTATGCGGTGGCCATTTTGTCACAATTATGATTTCAGCCTTCATTGATACCATTTTAAACGGGGTAGGTCGATCACCAGATAGATATAATGTTATATTTTATACAGGGTATTTAAGTTGTAATTATGTTTGCAAAACTTACACTGCCATCGATCACAAAAGTATCAATTTGTAACTTCTTTGGACCACTAACACAATATGTAATTGATTTTGGAAGCCATTTTGGAAGCCATTTTGAATCGGCTAATGGTTCAATGCTTAAAACTCAAAGATTTCTTGGAGCATTTAATACATATTACAGTTCAATCATTTATTATACACCACTTCAACTTAAATTGTGATAAAAACAAATTATTTTCCTAACAGCTTGTCATTTTAGCCACCATGTTGATTCCAGCCATCACGGATGCCTTTTTACATTCACTAACTCAATCAATAATATTGAATATAAATAAATAAGTATGTTTAAAACATTTAAACTACAACCAATCTGTAAAAAGGCGATTTGATCCTAATTTCTGGCACCTCTGATTGTTTTTCTGAATTTTGGCGGCCATCTTGGACGCCATCTTGATTTTCACAAAATGCTCAATGATGCCAGCAGGGCATTATTCATATTCTTCAATTACAATAAATTCCCTTACAGAAAACCAAAAAATATTTACTATTCAATCCAATGTTGTGTCAAACCTAAATATCCCATTTATAGACAGGACTATTATTAAACTTTAAGGTATCAAATATTTCGGGCTCATGAAGGATTTTTAAATGAAGATCTGTCAATGTAATGCTTATTATGGACGCCTAGAACCCTCTTTTGCATATAACAATCAACAAATGGTCAAATACACACTCAGATCCGATTTGAAAGAGAAAAATTAACAACCAAAATCGAAAAATATCATAATTTCCTTAAAAAATCAATAATTATTAATTAATAACCACATTATATTATTTATATTAATATATTGCTATATGCACATTTTAATTGCGAACATTTTAAGACAAATCACAAGACGATAGCCCTTGTGAGTGAGGAATAATCGAAGTTTTTCTAAACCCTATGATTGCTTAAAATAACGACGGCCATCTTTAAAGATGGCCGCCAAAAGGTCATTTGGCAAAATGTCCCGCAAGTCCATCAACTGATTTCGGACAGCTTAGATATCAAGCTAACCGAAAATCATTGTTGGATCTGTTCACCTCTTTGGTAATGGATCTTCAATTTTCAAGACCTGGGACATGGACTATAGAGAATGAATTACGATGTACTAAAATCAGTGTACTAAATAGAGTGCTTAATAACACGTTACACGTAACAATTTATAAGAGTAGAAACAAAAGTGTCACGAATGACAATAAACAATGGATGGTAAAAATGGTAGTGTTCAGTCCGTACAAATCTGGGACATGCCTACCAAATGTGGCTCTGTCACAAAAACGGTTGACAAGAACTACAAAATTGGCCTTTACACACCTTTCGATAGTGTAAATCTTTATTAGAGACAATACTTACTGCAAGACAGTGGTCACTAAGCGGTGATAAAAATAATTTATAAATGGTGAATATTCCATGTACTCTGTAGAATTTTGATACTATAACAATATAGCTACATGCAGTGTCTCATGGATGCTCAACTTTCCTTAGAGAGACAACAAACCGATGTTTGTTTCTAAATGTTCTATTTTACATAAAGCGTAAATGAGTTCAAGTTGTAGTATTTTAGTTTAGGAAATTTAGGACGCGTGAGCCATAAACAGTAGTTTACTTAGCTGGCTTGAGAAACGACATTTTAACATGAATAGTAATGCTGTTTCGAATTTTTCAGCTAATTTTAAAGAACCATATTGGTCCATAGGTACGGAGGTTTGAATTCGATACAGCACGGTTCCATAGTAAGATATCCATAATAAAAACGGGGTACTCGAAACAACGTAACGGGTGAAGAATGCCGTATATATACACTCATACCATTTTGGAACTGAATCTGAATCACTAATATCACCAATACCAAAACGCCACCGACACCACCAAAGTGTAGGCAACGTCCAAATATATGAGGTTTGGGATATAAATCTAACACTATCCATGATCATATATACAGAGACAAACACTATCTGATACTGTTTATATCAGGCGGATGGTAGAACTATTGAATAATCGAATAACCTGTAGAAACCTTAATTGTTTAGACAAGGTGGGCGACAAGATCGCATTAAGCCATCATAAATAGATTCATCTGGCTGAGTAAAAAATGTAGTCCATGAGAAACAGCAGGAACAGAATGATATAGAGTTTATTATTATGAATGTAAAGGTTGAAAATCCCTGCTGAATCAAACAGATACGTGTTGTGAACATTGTGAATAATACAGAGATTGGGAGAATATTGCATGGGTCGTTAAATGAATAGTTGCAATAAAAAGCATTATCAATTTCATTTTATGAACTTTCAAATTCCGCTACTTATTGCAGAATTGGAAATGAAACATGGAAAGAATTGGCACAAACAACACGAAAATAGATATTTTCGGTCTATTTTTTTATTATTGATTCTGCATAATGTCTAGTTCATAGAGAATGATTAGGGTTGTGTATGTCTATTGCGTAGTACATGATAATTGATAACATTCCCTTTTTACGTTTCGGGCCCACAAAACCCACCCCATTTATTGTCCCGTCTGTTGGTTTTGTGTGGGTCGGAGAATCCTCCTCCACAAACCTTACACTATTTAACAGCATAATTAAACCATAAATACAATGATACAATGAAGCAAGTCAATAATAACGATGCAATTTAGGGGAAATAGGCTTTGGATCTTTTTCCGTTAAAGAATAACACAAATAATAACATGTTTCATCGCCTTTATGTCAGCTAGAGTGTGACAATATTCTTTTTTCTTTACCTATGTTTAGAGACAATTTTTTAAACAATTTCCCAGCTTTTGTTTTCTATTTCTGTAATGCCTGATTGAAAATACATCTCCCATGCAAATTTTAAGATATTTTTTAATGTTACAGTACAAGGTAAGATTTCTTTTCATTCGCATAAGTACATGTATATATATTTTTTAAATTCAAGAAGAAAAATATCGATATGCATGTATTCCTTTTTTCCACATCCTTATATGATAGCTATCATATTTATCTAAAAATTTGGGTTCAAAAGTATGTTTTTATTATTTAAAAATGGTATGATTGGTTTTACTCTGCAGCATTCCTTTATTTTAACGTTAATTAAAACGCCCTAACATTTTTTCTAATGAGTGTATAACTACGCAGCATACCGGTATGTGAACAAGGCAAACACGTATGAAACAATCATATGTATGGGAATAAATATACACTTATCATAACATTAATATGAACTAAGGCATTGCCTATATGGGTATTTAATAAATATTAGATAACCGCTAGGCTATGTTTGTAGATATAGACAAGGGCCCCAGTTGCTATGCATTATCCAAGGGAGATAACAAATGCATGCAATCATTGTGAATTGTAATCTTTATACAGCACACTAGTCAATCAATCAAATTGTCATAATTTGATTCCAATTCAATAAAATCAAAGACGTACCTTGTTGTATTGTATTGTAGTATTTTAGGCCTGCTTTAAGATGGTTTATTTATATTCCAAATATAGATAATTTACAGCCTCCTATGTTTGTCTTTCGTCCTTATCCGCTTGGAAAATCGAAGATGTTATTACATAAGCTACAACATATGGACCCTCCTAGTACACAAGTTTGTCCACCACAAATAATTAATGCACCAGTCATTTGCATCCCCAGTTCCCCCGACCACAGGGATCCATGGCGGATAGCCAGGGAGACAGCCATGTTTTTACCATCCAGCTTCCCCCGCAAGGCAGGGGAAATTTAGGATTTATTCTGCGAAACCCAATAGCCTAAAGACAATATTTACCGGTAGATGTCAGGGGAAATGCGGGAGATTTTACCATCAACTTCCCCCGCTGGCCGTAGAAGGGCTGTTTTTTTTTGAAAACTCAAAATTCCAGAGCGCCCTTCCCCCGGGGCTGGGGTGCTGTGGATGAAACTAACTGGTACATAAGTCTTATACACACTGACAGTAACAAAATAATCTCATAAACATTGCTTTGACAAGCTATACATTGAGACATAGAATTGTTGATTTGCATTCTTCAGTTGTTGACATGGAACGAATTGTAGCCTACTTACGTTCAAGCATCTGGTATGATCTGAGTGTTGATATCATTGTAAAGCTACGTAAAAATGTCTATTAAAGACCAATTTCCTCGGAGACCGAGTACTGTCATGATAAATCGGCTATTTAAATGAAAATTTCACCTTTATTTTTGATGTTTCTTAAAACATCTTCCATGTGCAACGGGCGCATGGAAATCTCGCAAACGCTTGCAATGAATTGGCTAGTGACACGGTCCACGGTCATGGGGAGTAGAGGTATTTCTTACTTCCCTTTGTTTTTTAAAAATAATTTGTTTTATTTATTACACATTTTTATAAAAATAATAATTAATTGAAAGAGAACGATAGGCTCAACCGTTTACAGCTTACTATTTTTTTATATTCTAACGACCATTCACCTCGGAAAACTGCCTGAAAATTTTGACCGGAAATAACTTTTTTTGAAAGCATTAGTACCTGCTGAGACTCAACGAAGATACGCATGTCACCCGTATTACCGGTCTGGGTATTTTCAATTGCCTGCGCTACGCGCAGGCAATTAAATCCCCTATTATGACATACACTGGATTCTAATACCAAATGAAGTGTTTGCCACTTGTACAACCATGACATCTAGTGTTCCCTTGTTGATATAGTTTTTTTTATCTTCTTGAATCAGGAACAGAAGAATATCCTGTGTTAAATGTATTTAATTAACCACGTGTCATGCCACGTAGCCGTGTAAATAAAGCTAAACTAGCACAATTATCAAACTTTACTTCAAGTTTGTGCCAGTGACGTTGTAAAATTATGCAGCATCTAAAATACCAATAACATGCCATGGATTTTTATTGCTATTCATTTCAACCAAATTAACCAATAATATCATGCCACTTTAATGTGTTGCTTATGCAAGAACCAATATATTCCATAAATACCTTCCCATATCCCTACCGATGTTTACGCTGCATCGTCTTTATTTTTATTGATTTGTTAATTATCAAGTTAAGTGTTCGATCGCTTTTTTACAACCAATCAAAGGGTTTGATTTCCTTCGTATAAACAGTCACGAACGTTCTATTGTTTAAAAAAAACATACTTATTCATCAAAAATAACTTGAATCCACTAACACTATTAGAGCGTGACTCTTCGTGTCATTCACTAATGAAGCTTTTACCAGGTGCCAACAATGGATGGCATCAAAATTATCAAAACACGCATTTATTGAAAGAATTTCCTTATAAAATTTCTTTCACATAAAAGTGTAGAAGTACGCACTCTGTGTGTTCCAATTTTAATCTTGGGGTGAGTTGAGAAAACACTTAAGTAAGTTCGTTAGCACATTTTGGTGCATACTGGAACCGTTATAGACAGTCAACCAAGTGATAAACTTAAGAATTGTTCATTTGTGTGTCAGATACCTCACAAGATAAGTAATAACATGACATTATGTCAACTTTAAAGCAATAGACGAAAATAGAAATAAATGTCATTTTAAAACTAAAATACTCAAAACGCCAAAAAGTTTAAGAAATAAAACAAAATTTGTGCAATTTTCGCATTTCTAATTACTAGTTCAATAGGCATTTGTACTTTTACATATAAGTCTGGATTTGAATGTTACAATTCAAAATTCGGTTGTCATATATGAGTATATTGATATATTGTATGTAGGTTATTGCCATCCCATCTACTGTAGGAAATAAATGGCTGATGTCAATAATCCGATCAATAATGGGAGAATTCTACTACATGCAATCTGAATGACTGATTTAATGTTCGTCAGCGTCAGTTTTGACAAAATGTGTTCGTAATTTGCTAAATAGAAATCGAAATGTCAGAACCATAACGTACATATTGCCTTACGGTTCTCATACGTATTACTGCGTGTACTCGGATTAGTATGCTACAAATATTTATCGAAAACATTACCATTCAAATTAAAGCACATGTAGTCGAAATGCAAACCCCACGAAGACTGGAACACAGACTCAAATATATTTCTAGGAACTAACACCGTTTTGTAGGCGGGGGGGGGGGGGTTGTAGGTAGATTCATATGGTGTTATACTGCTCTGGAACTAGAAGAGCATTTACTCGTCTAGCTGCTATGTCCCCCGGCTTAGCTTACAATCAACCCGGAAGTAAAGACTTCTGCTTAAGCCATTAATTACCATAAACTAGAACAATACATTAATCTGATTAATGATACAAAGGTCGCCATATAAATCCCACCAATTATTAGTAGCTGGTTAAACATTGTATCTAGTGGAACTGAATCTATCTGACTGCTAAAAGGCAAGGATATGGTAATCAGACATCTTGTATTACTACAATTACCTCCGTATATCTGAACATAGAATATTACCATAGACAGTTTGATCTATCGCCATGTTACACGAGATCAAGTTATATTCTAACAAAATAGTTCATTTCCCCCTTCAGACATGATATCAATCCATATGAAAATGCTGCGGCAATTAGATAGAATGATGCTTGGTTGAGAAGGCCTTTATGTTATGAACACATTCTGTATGTCGACTGTCCGAACATTGTCAGACAGATTAACTACAGGAGACGAGTAGACAAATCATTCTGAAATATGAACAAGGACAGTTTTTGCAATAATCTTGTGTTGAATTGGTAGTTATTATATGAGACAGTTTACGCTTTTATTTCCGAGAGAACGCGGAATATTAGCTTTCCATTGGTATATTAGATTATGAGAACAAAGATTTTTCTCATGGCATTCGGTTCTAATGTTAAAATATAATATGGGACAGACTGTATGTTCAAACGTTGGAGTGGCATTTCGTAATATCTCTTTAAATGTTATTGATACAAAATGTAGTACTATCCTAGATGTGATTAGCCATTTACATGTTATTTAGCTATACTTTCCCACAACTTTAAGAATTATTTATTGACTTGAACATTATCGTATCCATTTTCTTCAGCAATTGTTAAATTAATTGCCACATTAACAACCCCTTATGATTATTTGTTCACAATATTACGGTCATTTTACTGTTCTGCTAGTTATTCACGATCTCACAGACCATACATCGGAGAAGTGTCCTCCAATCTATGATCTCCAAATGGGTAATTCTTTGATAAGCTAACGACCATCAACAGGTCGTACACGGTACGAACATTGGTTTGGACTTCACAGTAATGTAAGTTTGTACCCATCCATAGCCCATAACATGTTAACGCTTAAGTTTTTTTAGAATTTCTCATCTAATAGTTTTTCTAACTTGTGGTTTAGAACTTACAAATAGATGCAAATGTCTAGCGATTGTAATTAAGCAAGCCAACACGATGTTTCCTTACATTGTTCGTGTGATAAGTGAGACATACATATGTACGCATAGACGCATTCATAGCCTATACCATGTTAAAGCTTAAGTGTTTAGAGAATTGTTTATCTATTAGTTTTTTCTAACTAGTGGTTTCGAGCTTACAAATAAATGCAGTTGTCTAGCTATTGTAATTAAGCAAGCCAACAAGATGTTTCCTTACATTGTTCGAGTGATAAGTGGGACGTCTGTACGAACATTGTACGTCAACACTGTGATGTATACGATGTGTCTGGATGTCCGTAATTGTGTCTGCGGCTTCGTTGTAATTTAATTTTCGGATCTATGAAGTTATGTGACCCAACTACTATGAGACTGACGCAAACAAATCTATAGAGGGACAGATTCAACACATTAGTGTCACTGCCAAGCAAATTATCGGCGTAATTCGTGGCTTGCATTATGCTAACAATGCTACAAGTGTGTTCCTTCTGTAATCAATATTTAGTTATTTACATTGAGTCAAATCATACCCATCACCTGATGATTTCCTTGTATCACAATTGATACTACAAATCATGACTAAAATATAATAGTTTATTCTATGTACAACTAATATCAAAAAATTAATAGAAAATAGAAAATAATGCGTTACTGTACATGCATGTGTTCTGTAGATACTTTCTCGAATCATGTCGAATATGGACGTATGTTTAAAATGATTTTCGTTGTCAGTGCAGCACGAACTTATCTACAACTCAAAATTTACTAAGAGTCAATCATCAATAACCATGTCATGTCTGTCTTACGTAAACTGGACATAATTGAGTAAGGAAACGTTGTTCAAATATCATATAATATGCTGATAAATTTTGAAACGTCCATGTAATGGATTTGGTATATATGGACATGGTTTCGTCCTTCCCCAGGTAACTCATACGCTTTATTTGCAGAAACAAAAGCTGCATTTGAAACTTGTTACTATAGCTTAATATTTATAATGCCGTCGGTACGAAAGACTAATTGAAATATAATTTATAATTTTAATACTGTGTGATGGTTATCGACTGAAATCTCTGATGAAGTTGTCGAGTCAAATCACAATTGAAGATGAATCAAGGAGACAAATATTTACTCTTTGTGACAGTGCATGGGCGAGGAGAAGTGCAAAATTGCACAAAAATTATCACGTCGACATATTCATGTCTTCAATCGTCGTGGATAACACGAACACGTGATGTTTTGCCTGAACCCCAGATTTGTTACTATTGAAATATTATAAGGCTAATATTGCTGCAAAGTGCTTTTGACAAGAATGGCAGGTTGCTTAACTACAAATTAGACTTAACATATACACGTTGTAAGATTTTACTGGCATTATTAATAAGAAAATGATCATATATGATCTGTATATGTGTCAAGCGTAGGTTTTCGTGGAGAAAATGTTTATTTTACATCTTAAATGCATTAAATATCTAGTAAATTCATAATTATTACATTTGAAAACTATGCAAACACTAACATTATTTCATACCAATTTCTACCTATTATTCTCCAGACAAAAACCTATTCGCATGCTATTTGCATAATTTTACAATGAAGGACATACATCATTCATCCATGTTACATTATTTTACCAAAATACACAATTTGGTTATTAGAGTTTTTCGTTCCTTTGTCAATTCATCCTGTCATAAGACATTTGTATACGTACAAGATAAAAAAAATCAACAACATATTCATTACATTCAAAAACCCAAGGTGTTATATTACAAATCGTGTAACATTTAACAGTATGCTAACTTAAACTGCGAATTCTATGATAGAGACCAAGTGATTTAATTCTGTTTTTAAATACTTCTGACGGATAAAGGATGTTAGTTTTATGACGTGTCTGCCATGTCAGTTATATAGCACAAAAATGTAGGTAATTAATGCTACAGATCCTAACAGTGTTTTTATTGTGTAGGTTGGGGTGCAGTATACATTAAACCGCATGTGGTCGGCGTAATTATGCAATGAAGTGTTATCAATCCCCCAGCGTTGGTGGTTATGAATACTAAGCAATACTATAACATGTACACATTCCCTTAGTACTTGTTTTATCTCCTTCAAATTGCGTTATGTTTTCAGACGAAGTGCATTTTTTCAAGTGATTTTTTCAATAAAGCATCCCGGAGGCAATACTAGTGTCTCATGGTTTGATTTATTGCCGACCCTAAAGGAATATCAGGAATTCGAATCTGTTTCTTTAATTCATCAGTTTTTGGATTACATACCAGATAAAAATGAAAGAAGTAACACGCTTAAAGGAACTTTTTGAAAAAATGTAATATTGTACATACACCAACCTAGTGCGATGTTAATAAGATTTGGTTTGAAAGAAACATTCCTATACGTAATACGTTTTGTCCCTACTCCGCATTTCTACGTTCCCTGATCGATATGTTATCATCGATTTTCAAATTAAGTAGTAAATTGCAGATTATTACAAATTGTCCTTTTTGGACCACAACTAAATAATTTATCATTTGGTGGCTTAAACAATGCTATTCACAAACAACAACCACCCCTTATGAAGTCACTGTTTTTATCCTGTTTTTAGACATCAGTTACCCTCCCCGATATTTGTAAATAAGTTTTAATTTTGGGTGCGAGTATGCTGCGTAGAGCGGCCCTGCATCGTCAACGTAAAAAGAAGAAGTGTGCACTAGTTGTTCGTATTGACGACAACTGTTGATGAGAAAACGCGGATGATGTTGAAACGCGTAGTGAGTAAATATGTGTTTTAGGCTTTAACTTCATAATATCATATATGTACAAGGCATGGGATAACTGTGAGTATGAATAGCTTATGATTGCATGATTGAAGACTTCACCATTTTATGTGGTATTAAGTTAAACCACGCTGCACTTAAATTTCTCAAGTTTTACAGCACTTCGTTGTCTGGTTTATATTATGGAATCCGATTCTTAATCATGCATCAACATCGTGGCTTTCTGTCATATAGATGTTACCCTTGAACAAAAACGCGTAGGCTACATATGCTTTATCGAATACGTTATTGTCGTTTACTCTTTAATAATAGTCTATTATGACAATATTATCATTGCTATCTGATTTCGTAGTCCACTGAACGTTATTCTGTCTTAACAATATTGGATAAAATCATTTTAGTTGACTGTTTTATTGTTGCCGCAATATTGTAGTGAATTAAAATATTCTGATAGCAGGCATTTGTTTCTTTCTACGTTTTATGGATGATGTTGTGCGATTGTGATTACATAATACATAATATTTTGATTACAGAAAAATAGTACACACCATCTTGCTTTATTGAAGTCCAATTGTAAAGATTTTTGAAATAGGGGCATGCTAGGCCGACAATCTAGTTGATAAACTCTAATAGGTATATGTTACTGGCAAACAGTCAATATCAGTCAAAATAATCATACACAAACATTTATAAGATGTCATGGTTAATAGGTAAATCACATTGTAATCGTTCGGAAAAAGTGCTTCATTGATGAACGTTTCTCACCAAATAGAGCATCTGTATGTTTGCATACGTACATTTGTTTTTAAGTTACATTACTAAAGTATTCCTTGCCAAGTGTAATGTTAAGAAATAAATAGAAAAATAGATGATATACGTAGGAAAAAACGAACTACTGCTTCACCGATATACGATGGTCCTCGGAATAAACCAATAGTACAAAATCAAAGTTAGTCAGGCAAAACTAAGATGTTGTATAATTAATGGAACAACATGCATTCAATTGAGTAATTTAGTCTCCTCTAGTCACTGCTTTCGATTCTTCTTTACCTAAAACTACGCAGAACATGTGTCTACAGCGTTCTTGTTATGCCCGCAAATTGCAAAGGAATATTGCACGTGTTGAAACCACCGGTGAAATATCGAGTGTAATTATGTCTGTTGTGTGGGCTGCTACTTGTAGGCGCCACTTCTGTTTGACATTGTACTGTCTTCGTATCACAGTATCTAATGCGGATCAGCTTTGCTCATCTTAATAGTACTTCATTATAAGTCAAGTTACTGGTAACTCAATTGTCTGCGGTCGTTTGTCATGGAATCTTACTGTCCTATCGCATACAAGCATTCCGAAGATTGCATAGGGTGATGAAAAAGGTAACAAAGTGACTGAAAATCCCATATTTCATTGAAAATGTTTGCCCCTATGTTGTTTCATAGAATTTGGTAAATAAATAACATACAGTGATTTCCGTTTTCGAATGTTGGGAAAGGTTGGTGTGTAGCATTTTGGATGGTCAGAGTTACGTGTGATAGCTACACTGTTAAAACTTCTTGACCTGATCTTTAATAAACGTTTACATTTTATAGCCGCGGAGAATAGTGTTCTATAACAACTTGTATTTCACATCATATCGCATTTGTCTTGGTTGTAAAATATATAAACCCTATTGCTTTCATGGTGTCTATTATTTATTTTCACGCCATTGAATATTCCGGCATTCCTCATATTATGTTTCAATTGCAGTACATTCTTGATGTGAAAATCATGAGAACAAAGAAGACATGCGTCATATTGAGACACTCCCCAGGAAAGCTCTTTGCAAAAAATATATTTATCATTCCTTTGACTGATTAAAAACTTTGAAGTAATATATGTAAAACATTAAAGGATGTAATAACCATCCTGTTATGCTTTCTCCTTCCGTTGACGTAAAACGCAAAACTGCCAAAAGCTTGTTGAGCCAACAACAAAATTATGAACGGACCGCTTACTACAGCATATTGAACCAGACTAACATTATTGCAATTAGTTGCTCTAACCATAGAGGCGGCAAAATCCACAACATGGATCCTTGAATGAAAACAATACGCAACGAAGGATTAAATGTTCATTATTTATTGGCATAGCGCCCTGTCTATTTAAGACAACAGTATCCGCCGTGATTAGAAATCTCTCAGAACATTCAGTGTTACGTTTGACGTGATGTGAATCCAATCCATTCTCATACACTTAAAATGGCTTTTAAAAACGTGACCTTAAGATGACTTTATGATCATGAAATGTAACGAATATGATATTTCCATAGGAAATGTAGGGATGTTAAACACCTCGGCAAGTAAACATTTAATTCCAAACAAAATAATAAAAATATAGTTAAGGATTTTTATTGGTCCAATTGTGACGAACATTTCATCAGCCTTGGTACCTTAAAATATATTGATGAACATATTTACTTAATGATACAACGATGTAATATTCGATGAGACCGAGCTTGATTTTTAATTTTTATCTCCTTTTAAAATTCTCTACTAACAAATCGATTTTATACGCCATTCAATTAGAAATTTCTCAGTGGGAACCAATTTGGCTTGGATGTCTTCTTCGCAGGTTATTCAATAGTGTAATCATATCCTTTATCTTGCTTAATTACACCTCTCATAAGATATTCACCGCTAGACTAAATATGATTGCCTCGTAGGCATTTGTCTAACTGACGCTCATATTTTCCTATAACGTATGCCTTTAAATATTATATGTTGGTTTTGACTGATTGTTTAGAGGACCTTTACTGCAAAATGATAATTTTTAGTTTGACGGTGTCTGATGCTTGCCATTTTGAGCCATATTTGTCTGCAATTTGCATCCAATATATTGTTTTGGGTTTAGGTATGTTTATAAGGAATGTCAGAACGTCATATGCCTCATTTATCATAACATAATATCATCAGTAGTTTTGCCATATGTGCGCTTATCAATGGTGTCAACCCAATGGGATTTCTGAATAGTGCCAACATTTCAGCACAATATGTCACACACCCGGCGACATTAAACGACTATAAAGCATATATGTCATTTGGAATGTCTTTGTCTTGTTTGAATATGATTAACCGATATTTGTAATAATCTTTCACTTCATTGACGAACATATGTTGTATAATACAAACATGCTGCTTCAGAGATTCTCAACTTATAGTCCAGTCATTTTAACTTTTAACCTCAAACTAATTGCAAAACAAACAGTTTTGTGTTTATATGGTGCGTAAAGCTATCCTTAGCAATGTACAAAATGTCCTAATTGAATATTCGTGGGACTTTTTGAGATGTTTACAAATATATTGAATTGTCACATGTTTTCGCGATATTTGTCACTTTTGATGTAAATAAATCTTGACTTGTACCAGTAACTTATTTTTACATCGTGCTTTGAGGTCGCAATTTTGGTTTGATTTTTATGAAACTTGGCAGCAATGATCATCGAAAGCTAATCTAGGTAAAATAAAAGTTTGAGTTAACCGGAGCCAAAATCTAGGTCACTACGTCAAAATAAAGAAAAAACAAGATATAGTCATCAGGGGTCGCAATTTCGACCTTACACTTGTGAAGTTTAGTCACAATGATCACCTTAAGGTCATGTATGAAATTGGATTAAACTGAGTTAAAAACTAGGTCACTAGGCCAAATTATCGAACAAATCTTTAAAAGGCGCCCTTTTTACCTAATCTTTATGAAACCATGTCACATTGATAATGAAGACAAAATGTAGGTCAAATTCAATATTTACTTATCATGAGTTAAAACTAGGTCACTAGGTCAAAAAATAGACAAACCTTCATGCGCCAAAAAGTCGCATCAATTATTTTCACATATTGACCTAATTTTGACCCAAATTATTCAATAACATACTTGTCTTAGATGTTTTGAGATGAGCATTGTGACCAAGTTGCATAAATATTAGACCAAAATTGTGAATTTTGTACCTACACAACGTTTTCCTTTGATTTTAACTAGCGACCTACTTTTTGACCCCGGATGACACAATTTATAACTTTGACCTAGATTTTGTTGATATTATTATTGTGACCAAGTTTCATAAATATAAGGTCTACATTATGACCTCTAGCGACTACACAAGGTTTTGCTACAATTTGACATAGTGACCTAGTTTTTTATCCTTGATCATCCATTTTCAACCTTGGCCTAAATTTTGTTCAGATGATCACTCTGACCAAGTTTCATAATCATAAAGTCAAAATTGTGAATACAA
The DNA here is from genome assembly GCA_963678985.1 of Spisula subtruncata. Taxonomy (NCBI): domain Eukaryota; kingdom Metazoa; phylum Mollusca; class Bivalvia; order Venerida; family Mactridae; genus Spisula; species Spisula subtruncata. The sequence goes on from OY787663.1 coordinate 26,525,358, forward strand.
ATGCAATTGTGGGCGAACAGACAAAGAAAACAATCACTATTTCTCCCGAATCCATAAATTCGTGTACATTTTGTATATTGACATTATTGTATACTGTCCAAACACAAATATCCTTTTTCCATTAGACATACATGTATACAACACATGATATGTGTAAATTTTAAACAAATTGGATTAATATTAAAGAAATGAGTAAAACTTTTGTTTCCCCTTCCAAGTACTATTTTGAGTCATTTTGTCGACATTTGAATGGGTAGTATACCAACACGTAGACTGGAATATATATGAAAAGTAAATTGTCTGATGATAAAATCAATATTTGTATTCGATAGAAGAAGGTTGTATCTTTCAGAAAATATAAGCTTTAAAGTGCAATTAGTAAATATTTATCGACTTACATGGGAATTATTAGAACTTAAAATTCCCCATGTAGTATGAAATAAGGAAAATGCTGAAATTGCTACCAAAAGTGACCTTAAACATGTCGATTTTTTTGTATTTTCCCAACTGAACTCGCATATTTGACGTTTTGTATGTAGTTGATAATAGTCTGTAGATGATAAAAATGCAAAGAAACTCTGTTTTACAATTTGTTTGAGGTTGACCATATTTTTTAGCTTCAATGACTGGACTATTACAATAACATGAATTAATGTTCCTGCCACTATATAGTAATCTAGAAATATATTAATTATACAAGACACAAAGCATATAACGTCAAAACACTTTTAGATGATATTAATTTGTGTCAAAACATATGCGTATTATAATCAATATTAGCAAAAAGTGTTTGATTGTATGATACAAAAACACGTTCAGTTAATTATTATCTTTCTACCGACGTTTTGAAAAAAGGATTGGTAAAATATGTTTGTTTTACCAGATTACGAACATCTTTCTCGGAGATGTAGACGCAATACCATTAATGCAGAGTTTGCCAATGGAACTATCCGTAGTAATTCATTTATAAGAATGCCATGAGAAAATAAGCGTAATACTAGATATATGGGTCTTACTTCGGTAACATGTCTGAAAAGAAGGTTTTCCCTGTATAATGTAAAACTTTCAACAGGTTTAATCGTTTGGGTTGTTATTGTAAAGCATATAACAGTCTGATCTCTGTCCCCGTTATATTGTACTATTTAGGGAGGGGACAGGACGAAAGTGTCGAGTGTAAAAGGCCTAGTGATTATTTCGTCTCTTTTTTACACAAATATTCTCAATATTGAACAGAACATAATTTTTGTTACTCTTAGTGGCAGAACTGCGACAGCCCCTAAACTGGTCATTGATAATAGTTATTAATGTTAATACATAAAATAAGCCACATTATTGTTGGTATTTTTTCACATGAAGTATACATCCGAATAAAATACCTGTATGTCACGCAGCAACAATAATACTAGCCATATTGTAAACTAGTTGAATGTTTTGATGTCTATAACACTTCCTCTGAGTAGCTTACATCATTCTGTGGTTTATGAATCGTTTGTATAATGAAGAGAATGATATGACATTGTCATTGTTCAGGGAATGCTGCAGGGTATATCAAATCATTTATTGTCAACTTTTTAGGACTTCTTTGAAACATAGTATTTTGATTTGTAGAGTTTCTGCAATTTCCTTCTTTTGTTGCAGTTTTATCCCCCTTTTGCTGAGTATTGTGACATTGCTTGTGGTAAGTGTTATCTCGTTTTTGTGTTCCTTTACGTGCATATCATGCACGGCTTTTCCGGTTGCGCAGTTCCTTTTGAAGAACAAATTTACGAAATATTGCAAATTCTAAATCATGTATATTTCGTAGATCTAACTCTAGATACATAATTTAAAGTAAAGGGCTAAAGTCTACGTATCCGTGAGTGGTCTTATCAGAATGATATTACACACATAGTCAAAGAACGTAGCTGTAGACAGCCAGACAAAATGTTAAACATATTAAGCAAACACTTATGTAACGTTTCCAGCTAACACTGTATGCATGTACTTGAGTGGTGTATGAATAGGGTTATATGTAAAACTTCATTGACAGACGAGGGCTGTATTAAGTGTGACTGAAGTGTTGTTGTATATTGATTCACAAACATAGATAGAGATGCAAGGTGTGCTACAGAAAATGTCTGGACTGTAGAGTATCTGATTCAGATAATGTGTAGCATGACACTGGCGTAGACATTTATATCTTCTATGATAAATAAAGTAATTTCAGTGACGGTATTCTTCGTGGAATAGTGGAGTGTTAAAGAAAATGACTTCTCATGAGAAACTTAATTGTCTTCGAGCTTGTGTTGAGATCGTTTTCATAAATTATAGAGGTGAGAGACAACTAGGCTGAGAGAGAACTTTAGCTAATTGTTACTCGAGTTTTATGGTCGTACATACACTGTGGTTGTTTTATAATTGTAGTGTCTGGTCTTATATTTTCCCTCACAATATTACAGCTATGTCTTGTACTTGAACACATATATTTAGTAAGATATATAATTTAATTACTTGAATATATCCCCGCCAGTCATATCCAAGGTAACTATAGAGAAATAGAGAATATGATTTTCTGCTTTGGCGTCCGCTCAAATCGGATATTGTTTGTTGATGGAAATGTTATAAACCAGTTATTGTCATATACAGGAGACTCCCTCAAAACCGGACCCCTTTTGGACCATGCAAAATTCCGGTTTTCTGGAAGGTCCGGTTTTATGAGAGTTGTGTATAATGTTTTGGAACGCCCTACGTATATACATATTATAAATCGATTACATAACAAATATTGTCACAAATAAATGATTTTATAAGCATTTCGGTTATCATCAAATCAAGGGATTATATTTTATCAGAAACTATTATTTCAAACAAATTCCAGAGACAATTTACACCACTTGCGTTTGTGAAATTTGACTTAGATGCCCACAAACCAGTGAGGAACAATGCGGGTTTTTGTGTGCCCATAGGACCAAGTGAGTGGACATGTTTAAGGTGGCAAATCTGGTGTAAATAAGTTTGTGACCCCCCCCCTATTCAAGTTCATATTTTGCAATGATAGATCGCGAGAGTCGGGGTTCTTGTCCTAAGACGTAGACAGAAATATGCTAAGGGTAATTTTTACTAATTATACTACTGTGCGACATGTTTTGTGGAACAATCACGTGGATCTCGGACAAATACATTCCCATCTTTCCATGCTATATATGATCCCTTATGAATTATTTCATCAAATCAGATGCTAATAAGGCGTCTATAAAACGCCTGATTGATTCAGAAGCGTTTTTGCTAGAGTACACACGTCCTCATCGCACGACAAGGACAACTTTCTCACAGTTTGCAGGTCAAATGTACCTCGGATGGAAAGGATATACGGACTTTGCCAGTAAAATTATTCGTTCGGACCAGTCTTCAATTCCCTCATTATCAAATTAATCCGCATCAATTTTTCTGACAGTTTCAAGGCTGTAAATTGTTGTATGATTATTCTTTCTTCCGTGTTTTCAGATAAATGCTTGAAATTAATGGAGAGTATAATTATGAATGTCAGAATGATGGAACCGTCTGGTCAGGTCCATTAATTGCCAATGGGATAATGGCTTAATTATTCAGATGATACTAGTAGTACGAAAATGCTATTATTATTATTGATTTGTTTACTATACTAGTAATACACAATACGGACTTTACTCGTAGTACACCATACGGACTTTACTTAACAAAATCCCTAGAAAATTTGTAACTGAACTGTTTTAAAATCTTTTTTATAGTATTGTTGCCATTGTCATGCACCCGATCAACTTTGGATCTTCGAATTTAATGTAACATTAATGCTGCACATTTCAATAGGCATTTGTCTTCTCATGGAGTTATCCTCCCCAATACATTTCTCCGCGTTCTTTGACTCTTATTGTAGGTACTAGTAGTGATTTAGTTAGTTCCGATAAGTATTTAAGTTCGGATGCTTGGTCCTTACAGATGAAGTTGGTTTGATGGTTGTACGACTGGTTGTTGGTAGGACTTCATTCCTTGATTACCATGGTAAGAAAGAAGATACGGAGAAGAAGTTGCTGTATGATGTGTTTGAGGATGGGGAAAAATACTTTAACACTGGAGATCTGTTAAGAGTGAAAAGCCAACACTATGTATACTTCAATGATAGGATTGATGACACGTTTCGGTAATTTTGTTCAGATGTATAAATTATATATGACTACTATGTACACACTGTTCCATTAAACTGATGTGCATGTATATAGTAACAGCTTTAAATTGAAACAGATGTTTTACAGGCCTTTCAATATATGCATAAGAAGTGTTATAGTCCTCTGGCAAATATCAGCCTACCGGGGCAATTGTCACTCAAATGCCCTTCTCGACCATGAAGTATTCTATAACTTCAAGTAGCCGTACAAATAACATTGTGTGCTGTTGTAAGACTTGTTTCTCTGCATTATTAAATCAATTACAGCACTGCTTTCAGTAGATATTTTATTTGTTGTCCATGATTTGTAAGTTTGAATGATAGTTGATATTGTCGGGACAAGAACCAACGTCATCTAGCTAAGTAGTTAAAAGTTCTACTAACTGTGCGTAAGAAATAGTCTAGATACTGGAAGAGTGTGGTAATTTGGCTGTAACCTTAGAACTTTTAACCACTTATATTTGATATGCTGACTTTTAATATGCACGTACAATTGACCGGTATGATGAGTTAATGTTTCAGATATTGAAGACATTCATTTAAGATAATTGTCTAATTAACGCGTAGTTTCAAGTTCATCCATATATATTGTTGATTGCAGTCATAGTTTTACACGTACCCCCATAGTAGCTGATTTAATCAGTAGTTTTTAAAAGGTCTGCGCTCCTTCAGCATTCCTTATCAACATTTGTGATTCAAGGCCTTTGTGCGAATATGAAAAGAGATATTTGTTTGCTGTCACGACTGAATTATTTGGCTATTCCATTCATAGTTTTTCTTGAACTTACATGTACACTAAATATATTCATCATTGTGCTGTTGTTATGTATATAAGTCAAGTTCAAACAAATTGATTATGAATTCCCTTCCCTCGTCCTATGCATGCACATTTCACAACAACTTGAGTCTTTCAACGAGTCTGGGATATATATTATCTACTTGATGCAACAACATATCGAAATATAAGTCCTTTGTAATACGATAATCAATGTTTTCTCCATCGAGGATTCAGGCAAAGTGCAAATGTGTTGTCTAAATGCATTAAAACATAGATCTTTGATGGAATACAGGATGAAAGGTTCCATGACATCCAAGATTTCGACCAAACACATTCCCTAGATGATGGTATCGTTAAATCTGTCAAACTACTACTTGTTGTGAATCTTGAAGTATATTATATTCCTGGCGTCCCCTGTGTGATATGCGCATAATGTAGCAGTGTATACGACGAAATATAACTCAGTTGCGAGAGAGCGTAATATTCATGCTAATATGTTGTACTTTATGGCCGTTTACTAAATAACAGTGCCTTACATATGTACGTGACTTTAGACACCAAACTCAATTTGTGCGTAAACCATCTACTACTTCAAAGATGACGTTTATTACAATCACTTGTGACGAATGTAATATTAAATCAACAAAATTATACAAATATATGTCGGGCCCTATCTATCTACATGTATGAAATAATTATACTGTTCAAAATAAAAATTGATTTTTTTATATGTTTTTACATCAGGAACTGACGGTCGTGCTGGTATGCTATCGTTACATTTGAATGACGCTGAGCTCGGTACATTAACGCCAGCAATGGTTGTCGCCCTTTCCAAACATGTCCGCCATGTTTTGCCGTCTTATGCCAGACCACGTTTTATTCGGATACAGAAATAATTCAGTATGACGTCAACCTTTAAACAGCAGAAGACACACCTTGTTCGGGAAGGTTTTGATATTACTGTCGTGAAAGATCCAGTCTTTTATTTGAACCCAAAAACATCAACATATCAACCGTTGGAAGAGGATGTTTATAAACAAATAATGGCGGGAACACTTTCCATATAGACTGAGTTACAAAATGTTTATGTAAATCTTCTTTGAGCGAATCAGATTTTTTGTAATAAATTAATCATAATACGGTACTGTCTGCGAATAACTAATAAACTTCTCGTCGAGTTGAGGTAATGTCTGAAGCTAGAAGGAAACATTCTGAATGGTGAGAGATTCGAGCACGTTGTCAAACTGGTAACTGATAACATTGGTATGTTCAACACTTATTCTCACGGTCACCACTGACAACCCATTTTTCCTTCAACTCTAGGACATATGGAGTATACAAACCCAACACTTAAGTTTGCCGTGTTATTGCCATGGAGCAGCGTTTCCGTTATAAGAGGTTCTGTAACCAAATAAGAAGGATAGTCAGCGACAAATGAAATGTACAGGAACTATAAAGAAGCGCTTGGCGTAGCTAGGTAAACAAGTAAACTAGGAACACTTTCACTTGTATTCAGGTTTTATTGCAATCGTGTAATAGCACATTTACCACCTGCATGTTTGCCTTATGTACACATATATATTCTCATAGTTGACACTTTAATAATCTATTTAAACGGATGCGGATTTTGTAATATACTTGAAACCTTCCTTGATAAAGAATCATGTATAATGGTATTTTTGACTCCGGACTTTTAACATCAATTTTGTATTTATTGACAAAAGCTACCACACATTTGCCTTCACTTACACCAGAACATGTTTATTGTTTCCCTTTGTATTTTGTCTGGACGTATG